>JANFCV010000182.1:600000-927792 GCA_024500475.1 Phthorimaea operculella
TTTTACTGAATTTAGTCCACTTTCTACAATTTTCGTCGTCTTCATACAATTTGCTGCACAATTTTATTCAACCCGTTAATGACCGTGGCTTGTCGTTTCGCTCGACAATGGACGAACTACGAAAACGCTAGCTATGCAACGAGTGTGCGCGCTTTTTGTCACCCTTTGCGGTTGCAATTCAGGGCTGGCAAATTTGAACATTATTTTAATTTGTACAGGATTTTACTTCACTCCAGCTTATAGGTCCACCTTATTCGACAGCTGTCTAAAACATTGGATGACCATATAATATTATATTATTATACATGGAAGACTGTGAACATTTTGTAGCTATGCAACGATTGTGCGCGCTTTTTGAGACCCTTTGCGGTTGCAATGTAGGGTTGACGAATTTGAAGTTTTTTCTGCAGTCACTGAATTTGTAAATCCAAGTTTGCTATTGTAATGGGCCTTTTTGACAGGTTGTCAATAATAATAAGCAGCTTTACTCAAATTTTCATCATCTTTTTACAATTTGCTGCACAATTTTCGACAATTAACGAACTACGAAAATGCTAGCTATGCAACGAGTGTGCGCGCTTTTTGCGACCCTTTGCGGTTGCAAATTAGGGTTGATACATTGAGCTTTTGGACTTTTGGGGTAGTCACTGGATTTGTAAATGATTTTACTTCACTCCAGCTTATAGGTACCTACACCTTATTCGACAGCTGTCAAAACATATAAATGGATGACCATATTACAGATGGATGACAGTGAACATTTTGTAGCTATGCAACGAGTGTGCGCGCTTTTTGTGACCCTTTGCGGTTTCCATTTAGGGCTGACGAATTTGAAGTTTTTCTGCAGTCATTGAGTGTGTATAAGATTTTACTTTACACCAGCTTATACGCCTTATTTGACAGCTGTCAAACACAAAAAAGGGACGTTGATGATAAAAAATATTTTTCATATTATTATAGCGTAGGTGAGTTTGCGAATATCTTGCCTCACTCTCACCAAATCGTAGTTTTGTCAGCATAGTTTCCATAGAATGAAGAAATCATTTACAGGGATATGCAAAATAAGACTGTACCTAATTCCGCACACCTTGAAAGATTGTACCTTACAAGTTGCATGTTTTCTGCTTAATCAAATACGGGGTGTTAGGGACAGTGTAACGAAAACTTTGCAGGCGTGCTCAGACCATGAAACTGAACAACTTTTATGGATGGTGGGAAACGAAAAAAATTTTCTGACCTCCCATACAAAGTCAGTCAGCTGATCGAGAATTTTGTATGGGAGGTCAGAATTTTTTTTTTCGTTTCCCACCATTGGCTCCATAGTAAAAGTTGTTCAGTTTAATGGCCTGATCATGCCTGCAAAGTTTTCGGTACACCGTCCCTAACACCCTGTATAATGTTCATTTAATGGAAAACACGAAACGTCAACCCTAATTCCAACAAGAATATAAATGCAAAGCCTGAAAACGGACTGAAAGACTCCACTCTTCAGTGTTTAAATGTTTAATTTAGCCGTGAACACCTTATTTAAAGTCAATCCGTGTTTCGCATTTAGCAAGTTGATAAGCATATCATAGGATTAAATAATTATATACAGTTTGTATGGGAGGTCGGAATTTTTTTTTCGCTTCCCACCATTGGCTCCATAGTAAAAGTTGTTCAGTTTCATGGTCTGAGCACGCCTGCAAAGTTTTCGTTACACCGTCCCTAACACCCCGTATAACGCATAGAAATTTGAACAACCAAGACAGTTTATTTTATAATATTGAAAATGATATAATGATAATGATCACTGAAGTAAAGTTGTCCTAACAAGCCAATATTTAAATAGAATTACAGAGTATTTTATTGGATAGTTTGCGTTTGAACAAAAATGGACTCGAGTTTTTATACTACCTCTATAGGAAGGTAACAAGTTATACAGCTGAGCACCTTCGTTGATAAAATTTCAAACGGGAAATGTTACCATGGTAAACCCGGGTATGGAGATATGAAAAGTAACTCACTTGACACGTTCAATGCAGAAACAGCAACCAATATCCAAATGGTGTTCATTTTCGGCAAATATCTGTAACAAAATGATTTTTATTAATTTTTGCATTTATAAGTAAATTCTATACAATGCGCGTTATGGAATTTCGTCAATTCCTCACTCCAAATCTAGACATCATTCGTTTTGACGTTTTTTTGCGATACGCTATCACAGCATTTACGACGACAGACGACGACGCATGCCCAACGGTGCGTATACGTCTGGCAAACGGTTTGGTTTTTGTCAAACGTTTGATAGTTTGTGTGTGTGTATGTAAAACGCCTATAATTTGGAAAAATACCAAAAGTTCGTCGTGTGAGGAACCACCAAAGATTGATTTACAATTTTCTATAGATATCCTTGTAGGTTGGGTAGTGCGTAAAAGCTCCACAGAATAGGATCGTCAGCCGTTATCGATGGGACGCGCGTCTGACGTGTGTAGCTTTGTTTTTTCTGTTTCATACATTTTATGTATATGGAAACGGTGTTGTCACAAGTCTCACGTGTACAAGTACCACTTGTTTGACAGATGCCATCTTAGCCCCAAACTCCACAGAGAGGACAAGGAGAGGACATAGGACGTAGGGCATGACGCTTGACGTTTGACATCGCGACGTTTCCATACAAAATGTACGAAAAAGTATTGACAAAGGCACACACAAGCGTCGCCAAATCGTCGCATCTATGACAGCTAGCGTCAAAAACTAAGAAGAATATTTGACGATCACTTGTCTGTCAACTGCCATTCTTGCGTCCTATGCCCTTCGTCTTTTTGGTGGAGTTTGCGCCTTACGCCTTAAAATGGCCATTTACACCACGTCTGACAAAAGTTTGAGTCACTCAGAAGACTGTGTATCACCATAGCGACAGGCCTGTCGCTCTTAGTCACATTTTACGACAACCACGGTAAATACATGGTGTGATGCTATTCTAACCCGGCATCACACGGCAATTTCAGCCGATGTGGCGCAGTGGTTAGTATGCCTGCCTGCCACGCAAAGGTTCCGGGTTCAATTCCCGGTGGGGTCACTCACAAAGTTGATATTAATCACTTTGTGAATTTATTCCCAGTCTGGTTAGGACATTGCAGGCTGAACCACCTGATTGTCCGCAAGTAAGATGGTTCCGTGCTTCGGATGGGCACGTTAAGCCGTCGGTCCCGGTTGCTGTCTATGATGGCGGTCGTTACACAACCATGTCTGAGGCCTGCTACTTGCAGTAGGCGGTTGAAAAACTCTGACACCAGGGTTCATCGGGTCGTTGAACGACTCGGTGTCCCACACGAAGAGAGACAGACGGCAATTTCACTAAATATGCACGATATTTCTTACTCGTAGTCCCTAAGAGGAAAATTAATGATAAAAAGAAAACTGTAGTTGCGTTAAAAGAGGGATCATAAAAACTGCTTTGAATCACACAGAAACCGGAGTTCCGTTTTAAATTTTCTAGGAAAGCGACGATTTAGCTTTTCGTTTTGTGTCCATAGTAAAAGTAAAGGGCAGAACACACCGTCTCTGTCTGCACGACGTACGCGTGCGCGTCGTAACGCGCGTACCGGTTGTAATGTTTGAGATTGTATGAGAGGCCGTACACTACCTGCGTATGCCTGCACGTCTTTACGCGCATACCGCGGTATGCCGTTTTGTGCCAAAGGTCGACCGCATGTTCTCCTGCTCCTGCTAAATCTACTCCTATATACATACACTAGCGGCCCGCCCAGCGGTTTCACTCGCTGCTACTTACCTGTTTTCCCGTAGAAATGGGATCTTTGCCCGTAGTAAAAAGTCCATTAATCCATTCTAGCAGAAGTTACTCATCATGACCATGTGCCAGCAGAGGCGGCCTGTCATGGCGAATAACTTTAACTTTGAAGCCATTACCGTATCTCTTATAGTTTTGATGGGATACTGGTGGTCTACATCAGGCACTCCAGACCCTCGTGACCATGTGCCAGTAGAAGCGGCCCGTCATGCTGAATAACTTTAACTTTGAAGCCATTACCGAGTCTAATAAAGTTTAGATGGGGTGCTGGTGGTCTACATCAGGTACTCCAGACCCTCGTGACCATGTGCGAGCAGAAGCGGCCCGTCATGCTGAATAACTTTAACTTTGAAGCCATTACCGAATCTTTTATAGTTTAGATGAGATGCTGGTTGTCTACATCAGGTACTCCAGACCCTCGTGACCATGTGCCAGCAGAAGCAGCCTGTCGTGCTGAATAACTTTTACTTTGAAACCATTACCCTATCTCTTATAGTTTAGATGGGATGCTTGTGGTCTACATCAGGTACTCCAGATCCTCGATGACCATGTGCCAGCAGAAGCGGCCCGTCATGGTAAACAACTTTTTCTATGAAGCCATGACCGTATCTCCTATAGTTTATATGGGATGCTGGTGGTCTTCATCAGGTACTCCAGATCCTCGAGGGCTGACCATGTCCGTCTTTTATATGATAGTAATATCAGTGCCAAAATTCGCGAGGATCGGTAAAGCGGTTTGGCTAATTTGGGTAATATCTGCTTTATTTCCCCGTTTTCCTACTGCTAACCGTTTTCCCGTAGGAATGAGAAATTTTCCCGTGGTAAAAAGTAGCCTATGTTACTCAGGGATGTTGTAGCTTTCTAATAGTGAAAGAATTTTGGAAATCGGTCCAGTAGTTTCGGAGTTTATCGATTACATACAAACAAACAAACAAAGTTTTCCTCTTTATTATATTAGTGTAGATATACAATATCACGCCTATATCCCTTGCGGGGTAGGAAACGACTGTAAGAAACGGCTATTTACATTTTCACGAGTTTCAGAATCATTCAGAAGTCTGAATCACCATAGTGACAGATTATCAGTCTGTTACAAATATTCATCAACTCTCAAATCCCTTTGTCACTTCTTACGACACCCACGGGAAAATATGGGGTGATGCTTTTCTAAACGGGTATCTCACGACAAAGCAGAAGATGCGTAATAGGTATTTACTGATTTTCTACAATCTAGGTGATAGACATTTGCAGTATCGAGTTTCGTCTCGCAATTCACTACGCGTTTGGTGTGACTGTACCTTTACACTTTTATCCTCGGAAAACCATGGCGTTTCAGCTTTCTATTTTATCTCCCTAGTAAAACTAAACTCTATTGAAAACCAGTACTACGGTCAACTTTCTCCGCTCGCTCGCGTACCGCATATTAAAAGCGCCTGCGAGTTTTCCATGGACAACTCCTACTGGCGATCGTGCGATACAGAGTATGAGGGAAAGTTTTAACAAAAATACTGGAAATAACAAAAGAAGTACAACAATCCGAAAGAAAGTCAAGGTGATCATGCAACTGACTTTCCCTATGGAATATGAGTAGAAATATGAGAAAAAATTGAACCTCAAATAGTAATTCAATCAGTTGATCGGTGATTTTGTATGGGAGGCCCAAATTATGAGCTTGTTATATCCTTTTGTTTTTTCTGTGTGTAGTTACGAATGAAGATGATCTCTCAATCAAGAGATTTCGGCCATGGCAACCACTTCTACTCCTTAATAAGTCGACGCTGATTCATGTACACTTAAGTGGCTGAATTGCTTTGCAATTTTTAACCCGTCTAGATATAGGGTACCGATCAGTACGCACCGATCAGGTTTGAATAGAGCCTTAACTTCAGTACCGTACTCATGTAAAGGAACTTTCATACTGTGTGTTGAATAATAACTGTCGATGATTGTAATACTATAAAAACAATTCCATACAATACAACGTCATCTCTACTCGCATGATGACGTGCCCGTCACGCATACGAGCCCAGTGTGTGGCACCCTTTATAGCTTACCTACATTCATCAAACTTGCATCACACAATTTCTAAAATGTGAAAAAGCAGTTTTAAAAAGCAGTTTCTAACACTCTGTATTTAAAACGCCTGCGAGTTTACCACGGGCAACCAACACGATCGTGTTGTTTCAATCGAAACTTATTCCAGGCGTTTTGATTAAAACGTCCGAGTTGCGAGCTGGGATTTCAGTTTAAATCGACCAAGTTCGACCAAGTATTTTGTACTACTGGATAAAGGATTTAAAAATGTAGGTAGATTTTTAGCTGGATGCGCAACCAAAAGTTTTGTGTGGGGCTTCTGAAAACGAATTGGATCAACAAAGTTTTGGTGTTACCAACGCGTGATGTTTGACCTAGGCAACCACACGTGCTGTTGACGAAAAGAGTTGCAATTGTTAACCGCATAGACTGTGTCAGTCAATTACTAGCTGACTGGCTGTCAAACACCGTAATATACTATTTTTTTTAATATGACTGCGTAACCGTCACGCATTGGCGTCATGTGTGTATTATAAACAGAGAGCGGATTTCTTTCGGCCATCCAGGGCCGAACTTAGGAAGTTTAAGAAAATTCCTAACTCTGGACGCCCACTGTCCTTTATAAAGGACCTTTACCGTAACGTATTACGGACCCATCCTGTCATACATTATAGGTTATTAGATTATTAGCAATATGTATTGGCATAAATTGTCTAAACGGGGGCGTAGTAACTTTACTCAGATTTGTTATACTCATATTTTTAACAACAACTGATGATTTGCAATATTTCCATTGGGTTACAAGCACTTAACGCCTAAACTCCTTTATAAAGGCCAATGGGCGTATATGGTCCTTTATAAAGGACCGGTGGGCGTCCAGAGTTACGAAATTTGTTAAACTCCCTGAGTTCAACCCTGGATGGCCGAAAGAAATCCGCTCTCTGATTATAAATTACAAGACTAAGTTGTATTACTATGTATAACACAAAAATGATAAAAGACAATTTTCCCGCTGAACATTGGTATTGGGGGCATGAACATTGCTACATTTTTCTTTAAAAAAGAAACTACTTCTTCTGACATAAAGAACAGTCAAAACACGACACGTTAAACCCTGATGTCAGAGTTTTTAAAAGCTACTTCTAGCAACTATCTAACCTACTGCATAATGAAACTCGTTCAAACGCCTGTATCTTCTGCGACAACTAGGGCAAATATTCATGAGATCAGATGGTACATCGCAACATCAAGACCAATGGCCTAAGTGTTAAGAAGTTCCGAATTTCCCTGGTTCGATTCCCGGGAAGGTAACCAAAAAGTTTATATTTATCACTTTGTGAATTGTATTTTGTTTAAAACATTGCTTTAAAACATGGCGTTGGTTCCGTGCCTCGGAGGGCACGCTACGCTATGCCGGTTCCGGTTGATGTCTATTACCTAAAAATAATGATAATTAGAATATTCTAAAGCAAACCGGAGTCGCCCCCGTCTCTTTGCAGAAAATGTTTCACATGTTGATTTTTTATCTGCAAGAAACAGTTTGCCTGCCTGCTGAAGTTGCGTAATGTATGGGAAAAAAAATATTACGCAACCATGATAAAAGTCTGCTGACCTTTGACAATAGGGTTTTAATAATATAGGCCCGCATTGTCTGCTATCTCATCTTTAGGTAAGTGATGTGATGATGCAGGCGATGTTGGAACATGCTTGCCTAGGCAGTGCCTATTCACTCCCGCCTTGAAAAGGCCCATGTTATAATGTTCCGGTTTATTGGGTCGTTCGTTATCTCAGTGTACCACTTGACTGAGGAAGACTGCAACAACTAGCAACCAAATAAAAATATTCATGAGATCCTAGTACACCGCAATATCAACCTACACTGCGCAACTATAAGCTACAATTTCGCTCTTGCATTTTTAATTCGATTCCTGTCTTGCATCCTGGAAAATATGCGTTTTAGTCCTACTCCAGATGCAGAAATAGAAGGCAATAAATATGTGGGTAGGTAAGTGTTACACTTTGTGAAACATGGTATAAGATTTTTGTTTGGTAAATAGATCGGTCCTCTTTTCAATGTAATGACGTTCGACGATCACTTTTCTGACAGATGTCATCTTACGTCTCATGTCTTGCATCTACTCGCGCCTATTTAACATGCGTCAAATAAGTCAAATGTTTCTGTTAAAATAACAGTCGTTGACATGACATGTTGCGAAATGCATTGTAAAAACTTTAAACAAAATACAGTTACGGTTACGGGCAAATTTCGATCAGTTTTGATGATTTTTATTTCTTATTTAATTACCTATCATACCTATTAAATTTTGCTGTTTGGATATTCTTGATGTTCTATGAGATTTTTGGCAGTAGCAACACTGGCTGTGTAACAAGTAACAATCACGAAAATCCTAAAGAGTGAACCTTTGTGCGGGGTTGTGTTCTATGCAATTTATTTTGTCAATAACCCTGGGCCGATAAAAACCACAACATCTTACGGCATGTCGGACTATCTTACAAGTGAGTTTTGATATCCCTAAACGATCCTCGTACACTTACGAAATGTCAAGTGTTTAGAGCGATTTATTAATAGGGTAGTAGGAAATCACATGTCGCACCGCGTGACTTGTGACTTGTGACAAGGGTAGAGATTTGACAAGGGATACCGTGTTCCTTCGGGAATACGGAGGTGACTTAATTACTACACTAATAAGATTATGATGGGGAATTAATGAAGACATTTTCCTTTTCGTGTTGTGGTTATTTAGGTTAAACATACATACTCATATTACGCGTTTATTCCTTGCAGGGTAGGCAGAGCTTAAAAGGCTGCACAAAACGGTTATTTTACCTATACCGCGTCTGACAGAAGATTGAGAGTCATTGTGACTGGTTGTCAGCTTGCCGCCTAAAATTTCAATGCACATCAACTCTCAAATCCCTTAGTCGCTTCTTACGATACCCACGGAAAAGATACGGGGTGATGTAATTCTAAACCGGCATCACACGGCAAAATGATACAGAATCTTCAAATCGAGTTATTCCAAGTTAGCTACACAATCTCGCGATCCTACAGTACGGCCATTTGAATATTCCATATTTGTCAGCTGTCAAAATCCTGTTAAATCTATTACATTAGGTCTATTTTTTCTACGACATAAGGCCTATTTCCTATGTTCACATGTCATCTAGCATAAGTTTGAACAGCTGTCAAATATGGCCTTTACGAACGGCCGTACTTTAACCGCGTTAATTTTGAAACAAGGCGGCTAATTAACTGAGAATCACCCCAGAGTTGCTCAAAGTAATAATTACTGAATCAACCCTCGGTAATTACGATTTGTAATTTTAGACAACTCCTACGCAATGGAAGGAGATAGCTAATTTTCATGGTTTCTTGGGAAATATTAATTAATACATACATATATTACGCCTATATATCCCTTGAGGGTCAGGCAGAGCGTAAACGGCTGTAAAAATGGCCATTTACAACTTGTCATACATATTTTTAGGGATCTGTTAGCAGTTTAACCCGCTCTCTTATACTCTACTAATTACAAAAAAAAAGTATCAATATCCGTTGCGTGGTTTAGGAGGAGTTAGCGAATTCTACGACAGACAGATAGGCAGAAAATATATAATACATGAATTACTCGTACCTTTAAATTGATTAGAAAAGTAGCTTATAAATCTATCCAACACACAAAACATTATATCAGAGTTTTCTCTATAAACATGGCTAAATAATTATACATTATTGAACGTGGCGCAATATTGTTACTCTAGCAGGAAGTTTCGGTTGCGGTAACTTATTTTGCGCGGTAACTTTCCGAACCACCCAGTCTATTACGGAGCTGGTAACTTGATTTTATAGTCGAAATTATGTTAGCGCTAGACGCAGTCTCAGGTAGATTTTGCATATTGCAATATTGCACGAAATTCGCAAATTGTTGCTCGAAATATGGAATGTATCTTCGTACTATATTTCGGCGAGATCTTGACAATATCTTAAAAAAACTATTGTTGATAAGGGTCATCATCATCCTTCAAATAGGCATGCGCCTAAGTTAAAATTTAGCACTACTTGCTACTTTTATTTCATCCAAATCGGTTAAATATTTTCAGAGATATAGCTTTCTAAAATTACTTAACTACGCTTTTTCAGACTTTCTTCACTGATAATAGAGGATGTATGAATCTGAGGTATGGTCGTGTGCTTCGTGACGTAAAAAAACAAATGAAAAGCCGTTCAAAAAATTCAACTTTTTTTTTATTCTTTTATTTTTTTTAATGAGGCACGATTCACCAGATCATCGCCGGTACGAACAATTTGAAAAACGTAAGTAGGTAGTTGATTTTACAACGCTTTATCTATGACAACACTGATAGGTACTGGACCGACTATGATGAAATATAACTAAAGTATTCATAAAAATCACTGGAGATTAGCTTGAACGACTCAGTATCCCACACGAAGAGAGAGAGCTTGTGATAATGCAATATTTAGACCACAGAGAACCAAAACGTCATTCGCGGTCCCCGATAGAGACGCCCTTTGAGCAATATAGCCTGCCAATTTGGTTTACCGAATTGCCATTCCCAGTGTTGCCACCAGCTTATATTTCTCGAACTTGACGTCCTTTTTTGACTCCCACGTGTTATTTGTAATTTTACCATTTTGTTTGTAAATCGCCCTTACTCTAATACTTATGATAAAATAAAACATGCTGTACTAAACGTGATGTCTAGTATTTAAAAAAAAAAACTAAACGAATATTCCGCTTTTTTATTTCCTGAGCCAACACTGGCCAACAGTAAGTTAAATAAAAATAAAACAAATTTCGCCCGGGCGGGACGACACTTGAAATAATCAGGACTTATTTATTATTAAATCTTTGCTTCAAATCATTTTTCGAATTTAAATTTACCGATAAATGCTTTTTAATTTTAAAAGTTGTTCAGTTTTTATGAGCCTCCATTTTAACGTTTAGTTAAAAAGTTACTTATGTACAAAAGTCGTTCAGTTGGTGGTTCAGTAGATAGGCTTGCAATCGCCACAGTGCGGAGGTTTGAATTATTTTCATAGTTTTTCTTGTAAAGTGTAGATAAAATAGTGTATGCAACTGCATATAATTAGGCTTTAGAATGCTCGTGTCAAACTATTATCACACTAGGCTGCGCCTCGTGTGATAAACAGACACTCACATCCTAAAGCCTCTCATTATAAGGCAATTGCATAAACTACTATTAACTATGAACCACGAGTTAAGTTTAGCACGCATAGTTTCTGATTTAAACGACTTTTAGTGTGACAGCTGACACCTGTCATGTAGATCTCGTTAAGGCCTACAACTTTCCCAAAGAAACTAATAGTCTAGCACGCATAGTTTCTGATTTAAACGACTTTTTTGTGTGACAGCTGACACCTGTCATGTAGATTTCGTTAAGGCCTACAACTTTCCCAAAGAAACTAATAGTTTAGCACGCATAGTTTCTGATTTAAACCACTTTTAGTGTGACAGCTGACACCTGTCATGTAGATCTCGTTAAGGCCTACAACTTTCCCAAAGAAACTAATAGTCTAGCACGCATAGTTTCTTATATAAACGACTTTTAGTATGACAGCTGACACCTGTCATGTAGATCTTGTTATAGCCTAAAACTTTTCCGAAGAAACTAATAGTCTAGCACGCATAGTTTCCGAACAAACGACTTTTAGTTTGACAGCTGACACTTGTCATGTAGATCTTGTTAAAGCCTACAACTTTCCCAAAGAAACGAATAGTCTAGCACGCTTAGCATGCATAGTTTCCGATATAAACCACTTTTTGTGTGACAGCTGACACCTGTCCTGGACCACAGGAAAAAAATAACGTACCCGTGGTCCACCAGGTGGACCAGGAGGTGGACCACGGGGATGAAGGGGCCATTTTCAGTCCCTTTTTTTTATTCAATCTCATACACTCCAAATTTAGGTTTTGGCGACGGATATGTGTATTTTGAAAAGACGGTTGTGGCAACACTTTAGGGTGAACGCACTCTGTTCCGAACCGTACGCACAGCACCCTAAGTGGCATAGAATTTCATACAATCACAGACCTACTAAACCTGGTATGGACTGGAACTAATCTGTTCTGTCAATGTAGAATGCGGAAAAATAATGTTATTTCCTTTTCTCTCAAATGGTTTTCTGTAAGGAGATTGAGATAAAATATTGTCTGTCAGATCCCTTTAATTTTCGAACGCGACTGTTTCGCCATTTTATAGTGCCAAAAATCTATGGTACTTCAAGTGTCAAAGTCTTGTAAACAAAGTGCGATTTATTCGTATTTTTCATGAAATATTATTTTTGCGGTGCATTTTTAGCGATAAAAGACTAAATTAAGGAAATGACATCATGCCTGACTATTCCATAATACAGTGCGACGGGCGTCGGAATAAAAATCGCCCTGAAATTAGTTTGCACACGTAAGTACACAAATCTGCTATTTTACTCGAACTATATAAGATTATATGTAATTAAAAGCCACGAGCATTTAGTTTTCGCTATAAAGCAGTAAACTATAAACATTTTTTTCCCCAATATATCATTAATTACTTTATTTCTGCTGATACTGATTTCATACAAACTGATCGTCGGCTAGGGTTGGGGTAGTACATAAAGTCACGGTATCGATATATTTTGCCAGAATTCGTAAGAATGGAAGGAAATAATGAATTTGGAGAGTTCAATTCAGAAAGTTATAATGTGCCAAAGTACCTAACAACAAAAACTTAGTTCTTTAAAGGATTTTATATATACTTGTTTGATAATTAAAAATATTTTTTTACAGAAGCAAAAAATGAAGTTAGAAGAAGGAAATGGCTTGATATTATTGGCACTGAAAATATAAATCCACGTCACGGAAAAATATTTACATGCTCCCTGTATTTTGGTGTCGAATGTTATAACAAAACTCTAGATAAATTATGCCTACGTGAAGAAGCCTTGCCAACCCTTTTTTGGTACAAGCTAAGGAAAATGATAGGTCTGTTTTGACTGAGTAGCAACAGGAGCAAAGTGGAAGGAAAAGGAAAATTTCTGGAATAGCACAAGAAATTCAACCTGTGTTAACAAAACAAATACCTAAATTATGTTTAAATTATTATTTTTTTGATTGATTATTATTATCATAAATGTTTACTCCGACATTTTGTTTTTCTTTTTAACCATTTATTTACTACACACTGAAAGCAGTTAAGTATTATGAAAATAAGCATAATACAGTAGTAAGGTAGGTACACAAAAAATATCAAAACAGCGTAGGCATAATGCCCGTCGTAACCATCATCATCTTCCTACCCAATTACTTGGGGTCGGCGCGGCGGTTTTGTATGAACACAAAATCATGTTGCAAAAGGATTTGGCTATGTTTTATGACCGGCCGCCTACCTGACGTCAACCCTCTTTGGGAATGACGTCAAATCGTGACCCAAATTGCATACTTGGATCGTTCGTAGGCAGTTACCGACTATCGATATCGATTTTTGGGTCCAAAATGATTACAACCCTACAAAAATCCGCCATTTTATGAGTCCAACATTTTTTGACATTCACGCACATTCAGAGGGTACAGCCAGTCCATAGGTTTAGTAGGTCTGTGCATACAATATTTCAAAATATGACGCGTACGGAACGGTTAAATGAGCTATCACCTCAAATTGCCTCAAATGACAAACTCGTTCAAAAACATTCAAAAATGACAGGCTTGTCTTGTATGAAATTTTGACAAAAGGCGTGTCTAGTAGCGCTGCGCGAAAAAGGTTTCATTTGTCTATGATTTAGACTCATGTGCATGACTAATATTAAACTGTCGAAGTTGCCGTTTGCACTGTACCCTGACATACCCTTCGAGCAACGCATCTTCCGTCCACCCTTCATGGCCAGAAATTAATGTCAAAAGAAAAACCACGCGACATTTTTTTGGGTAAAATAATAAACCTCCCTCATTTTCAGTACTCCGGTGTCAGATGAGATGATAAATCATGTTGCACATATATTTAGTGTCCGCGCCCTAATTTCCCCGGGGTCACTATGAGCGTTTGGACATTTTATTATGGGCCGCCTTTGTCTGTCCAAACACTGGATTGTTTGGGGGATAATAAATATCTCCCAGATAGTATTATTATTGTTTTTGATGAGCTTGTGAGCGGAATAAGGCGAGAAACATACGGTAACGTCCATTAGTGCGTTGTTTGTTCAATTTTCCATCTTATTTTCATACGAATCACAAGAGCATATAGCAGTCCACAGCTGGACGTAGGCCTCCCCAGGGTACCCCATAGGGCACGATCTTTCGTTTTCGCCGTCTCGTCGCTACTATCCGCTCTTACCAGAGTATGATTAAAATCTCTATCTTCTTCTATCCCGTCGATGGAATAGCCTCAAACGTCTTTAGCCCAGTATCTAGCCACGATCACCGCATAGTCGGTCACCAGCATCAGTTGTGCACGAAAATCAGGGGTGCACAATAAGCCGTCGGTCCCGGTTGCTGTCTATGACGACGGTCGTTACACAACCATGTCAGAGGCCTGCTAATTGCAGTAGGCCGGTTGAAAAAACTCTGACACCAGGGTTCATCGGGTCTTTGAACGATTCGGTGTACCAGACGAAGGGAGAGAGAGTGGTACACGAAAATACCTACATATTATTTTTTACATCTAGCGCACCCTGGGTAACAAACAATCCGTTTGGTAAGTTTTCAAGCGGGACACTTCGCTACTGTGACATTTGTCGACGGGAGGAACCAAACCCTCAATCTAACAACAATCCCTAAGTATTATCTATGAGGAGCGGAGGATGATGGCGATCACTGATCATTATCTGAGGATATTATAGTATTTCATAATCTCTGACTGCAAATCCCTGATTTTCTCTCTCTTTCACACCTAAGTTTGCTGACCCGGCAATATATGACAATCCGGTTACGTCCGGTCAGATCCGGTCTGACCATACCCTCGTCAATGAGTTGGACATGCGAATTAATAAGTTGGACAGGTTTATTATGTGCCGATTGTGACATTTTCTTAGAAATTTTAGATCCTATTGGTTAAGATTAAATTGCCAGCCGATGTGAATAAGATAACGAAGATTCATAGAAACGTCCAAACACTTTTTAGTGTCGTAATAAAAAAAAAGTGAAAAACAACCGACTTTGAAATGGCCATAACTTAAAAACCATTCATGTTATGGTTTATTTATTAGTGACAAAGTTATAGGAAATTTAATGAGCTTTAATAGTTTTGTAGACATTTTGAAGCTACGATGCATCGTTTACGAGTTATAGTCGAGAAACTGAAAAAAAGGATTCATGATTAACTTCCCCTACTCCCAGCACCGCATAATTTCGAGAGGACTTTATTGGACGTTGTAAAGAGGACCTACCAGTACACAACTCCACAACATTTCGTCACCCGGAATTTATTCTCGCTGTTTCCTAGTTGGACCAGATGGTCTGGATTAAAAATCACAAATAACGTTTTGAGTTTTGAAAGTGTTGGATACCTACGAGTAGGTACCTAGGGCAAATGAAGGTGACAGGATAAAGGTAAGTGTACGTTTCTGTAAAAATTCCACCCTCTAAACCCCCTATCTCCTCTTTCTTACGTTTTTCTCTATCTTACTTCTCTATCTTACCAGGGATACTTGGAATTTTCTGATGGTTATCTATCACCCGCTGAGAATGCTTTATCAGATAAGTATTCGATAAATTCAAAAATGTCTCTATTTTACAACGTAGATTATGTGAAGTAAGCGCAGTAGTTTTACTTACTCCCTGAAGGTTCCTACACAAAATAGAGAGTTAACAGAAGGATCACTCCACCCTATTTAGTGTTTTCGCGATTATCACTTGTCATATAACCAGGGTTGCTACTGACAACAATCTCAAAGTAGAAGATTATCAAACTAACAAAATGTCAAAGTGGTGTAAACTATCATGCAGGAAAACACCAAAGCGACAGATTGATTGTCACGTCAAGAAGTTTGACAGCTGTCATATGAAATATGATGATATAATCTATTTTGTGCTGGAAGGCCCAGAAGACCGCGCGCTGTCTCCCTAATTTGTTGTCCAGATCCAATATAATTTTCATTCGTTTCACTTTTCAATTTACGACATTTCACAAAAAATATGTGTTTCAATTTAACAGACCAACGCAACGTGCATTGTGTAATAATTTCCCCGCGTCAAAATGATTGATGAATGGTATAATATCGTCGCTACAATACAATCTATTTGCACACATACCACACGATATAGCGTTATTTGACACCAAACAAATGAATCTATGACAGACGCAACTTGATGCAGCGAAGTGTGGAAAAGTCCGTTAGATAGTGCCGCTCTGACAATGTTATTGTCTTTTAATTAATGCGATTTGTCAGTGCGGCACGGCACTAGGTATATAGGTGAAATTTTACTAGTGACCGATAGCGTAAACTCAGAATCGGCTGGTGATAAGGAACAACTTTCCCCAAGGAACATAGGTAGAAATACGAAAAAAAAATTGGACCTCCCATAGTAACCGAAATCAGCCGATCGGCAAGTTTGTATGGGAGGTACATTTTTTTACGGATTTTGACTTACCTATGTTCTTTGGGGAAAGTTGTTCCTTATCACCAGCCGATTTTGAGTTTTCGCTATCGGTCATTAGTAAAATATCACCCTATATTGCCGAATGAACATAAAATATCACCCTATATAACCTTATCTTATCTTATCTTATTTAGCCCTCAGGATCCCACTGCTGGGCAAAGGCCTCCCTCCCCTTCTTCCATTTTTCGCGATCCTGTGCCTCCGCAGGCCAACCATTGGAGAACCCATCCAGTTCGTCGCGCCATCTGCGTCTGGGTCTCCCACGACGACGTCTATCGGTTCTTGGGTTCCAATTGGTGGTCGTTTTGGCCCAAAGCTCGTTAGGCATGCGGCAGACATGACCGGCCCAGTCCCATTTAAGTTTTGCGGCTGCAGAAGCAACGTCAGTAATTTGAGTTCTGGAACGCAGTTTACTATTTCTCACCCGGTCTATCAGTTTTAGACCCAGTATACTGCGCTCCATTGCTCGTTGGCACACCTTGAGCCGGGTCTTCTGAGCTTTTGTCAAAGACCATGTCTGTGCCCCGTATGTGAGTATTGGGAGAATGCATATGTCCATGATTTAACCAAATGAACAATAATGAAAATCCGTGTGGAATTTTGTATACTCCTTACGTCAAAAAAACGGGTCCGGAAACACTGCGAATTCATGTACGTGAGATCCAATAAATACAGGGTGACCCATAAATATTCTACCGAAAAATAAAATTAATGTTGTCAATTGTCACCATTGACGTGTCTAGTCCAACCGGCAAATCTAATTTCGATCGTGCCTGAGATCCGGTAAATAAAAATATTTTTGGGAAGAAAAGCTGTTGAATTTACTTATTTTATACACCGTGTTTTGGAGAAAATGCATAATGTTGAACACATTAGGGCATCAAACTTTACAGTTTTACTACAGGACCAACAACGCTGTAAAACGACAAACCGACCTCCCATACAAAGTCTTTCAGCTGATAGTGAATTTTGTATGAGAGGGCGAGTTTTTTTCCGTGTTCTAGTACCTAGTTACCTATTAAATTTGGTCTTATTATTTTTCCATAGACAACTTAGCTAATTAAATGCATTTCCTACGAAACTAACTATGAAACCTTCTTACACGTAATAAGATCATGTGATTTTAGAACATACAAATTTACAGTATTAATAGTAATTACCTGTATCCATTTATTTACGAACAAAGTTCAGTCCAAGCTCGACAAGAACTCACAATCAAAACCATAATAAGTTCAACAAAACTTCAAACTCCAACCACAGAGTCCCAAACATCCCCAAAACTCAAACCGTCAACAAAAAATACCGGCCGCATTTAAAAAGTCAACAAAATACCAGCCACATTTAAAAAGAAAAACAAAAAACTTTCAGATTTCGAACGCGGAGTTTCCCGCGCAAACTGGCACAAAATGGCGTCCGTCCACGCAAACAGCTGACGCGGTACTGTCTGTTGGGGGTTGGTAGCTGAAACTGCGAATGATAGGGTGTCGGGAGTCTGGTTAGGGAGCGAGCTTGTTAGGAAGAGCTGAGTGTCTATAAATTGCTCTCAACTGTGAGACCAATCTTGAGAGCGATATTGACAAATAGCAATACTAACGACATTTCAAAAATTGATTTCAGAGCTGAGAAAATTTTTACAAAAAAGTAAGGACGTGGTACGGACTCAAGGCGACATGTGCCGCACGATGTTACGGGACAGTTTTTGGGACGCTGCAGTGTTGTATGACTTGACACAGTCCGTGAACATGCAAGTAAGTAAAAACTCTTTGTTTACTCTTTGATTTACACACAATCACATTCAATGCAGAACAAAGGAAAACTTGTTCTAAAAGTGCGCAAATTAATATGTAGAGTTTACACAATATTTTATAAGAAACAATTTCCACGTCCGCTCCGCTCATCATTGCAACCGCTACCACGCACGTGACCGCGTTTCTCGGCGTTCATCGAGTTATAAATTTTGGACGCGATTCCATTCAATTTGTTCGCAAAACGCCTCGGACGGTAAAAGACGGTAAAAGATTCGCTTTTTTACCGTCTTTTTACCGTCCATGAGCTATAGCCGCATACGTCATTCGAGATAAGGAAGAAGGGAGTTTGATAAAGTGCGAAAAATGGAAGGAAGTGTGAAATTATTGCCCGTTTATGAGGTCTATAAAGTTTTGGGGCGTCTTCTTTACGTTGTGAAATATTTATGTTTTTGTTCGTAAAGAGAATACAGCGTCCTAAATAGATAATGGGGAAAAAAGTTTCTTTTGGAGGTACACTCAGTTCCAGATAAAATTAAACAAAAACTCGTAAGAATTGTGAAAAAGTATGTAGGTAGTAGGTACTAGATTTATATCTAAGGTTGTAACAAACCCGACCCCGGCCTATGAAGGGACTATACGCCTTCAGGCACCGGCCTCTGTTGTTATGAAGATCATGTCTTGAGTTCTAGATTTCATAGAAACCCATACCTCAAGCACAGTGTATATAATGGCTCGTGATATAAAAGTGATGTCTAGTTAATTATTGACCCATACGTTGTGTTTAAATAAAGTAATATGTAACCCATAAGTTCTTTTAAAGGTAATTGAGACATCTCTGTACTAATTATTGAAATAAAGTGACTCTGATGAACAGGAGATGGAAAAGGGCAGGAAACTGAACTCCAAACGGGCCCCCAGAACTGCATCGCCCGAGGATTGTGGAATCCCACGCCAACTATACCTATTAGTATTCATAAACACTCCGCAGTCATCTTCACATAACCAATTTATGTATGTAAAGATAACTCTTAGAGTATTTACCAAATACAAATGGTAAATTACCTGATTCCCCCAGAAGAAGGATAAATATGGTGAGACCTGCCGTCTCTGCTAATAGATGCGTCAGCCACAGACGCTTGTGGTGCTTAAAAGCACCACGAAGAAGGATAGGTGATCAGATTCAGACGTCCTTTGCAGAACAACTGAAGTAGTTTAGAATAAACATTCTTATGACGGACCAAACTGACACCCAAGTGTCTAGTTGGTTAAGTAAGTAAGTATGTTGTAAGTAGGTATGTTATCAGTCAAATGACATGATTTCAACAATTATCTTTAGGTTTCCCTAAAGAGGTACCAGCAAGGCCGGTAAAAGCACCGAATATGAAATTGCACTGGTCAGTCAGTCTCCACCCACATTTTAACTCCTATGGAAGTCAGAATATAATATGAGAATGCTTTATGCAGGTCCCAAATCACATGTGAGCATACATTCCTATCAGTTGTAGACGGGAGAGCAATATTTTGCCCATCCCAATAGAGAGTAGATAGGATATGTTGATCACATGAACTTCCTGAGAGCATATGGGCTTCCATGACCAAAAGCTGCCATTACAACCATATCGAATGCTAGATAAGAAATAGATAGGTATTCGATGAAGATATGATAACAGTTGTCCCATGACATTTGATGACAACCATTGTAGTTAGTAGGTAAGTTGTAGTCATAGTTTCACTATGATGGGCACCATTTTAGCCAGTCATAAGAAGAACGTTAAGAACTTCATGACTAGAATATTACTTTAGATATGATTCATCTGAATCTGTTATAGGATAGGATGATAGGAAAGGATATTATCCATTCTACCATCCATACATATTCTTAGATAAGAGTACTAACTAAGATATTATAGCAAGTACCATAAAATATTATTGTGGTAAGTGTTGTCCACGGCTGGACACATTCCCATTCTGAAGTACATTTTGTTTGTCTGTGGCAAAGTCCTATATAGGACTTTTGCCACAGACAAGCCTATCTATAAAAAATGGCGCCACAGAGGAGTGGATAACAAAATATTGTTATAAATAAATGTTCGTCCACTGCCGGACATATTCCAATACTGAAGACTGTTTTCTTTGTAAGACAAAGAAACTGTTGTAAATGATTATTTGTCCACTGTTGGACATAACCAATAAATTAGTAGATATTTAACAATATCTTTTTATGTATATTTCATAAACATTAATCAATTAAGTCCATAGTCGCTCAGCAACCATAGTACTTAAAATAGAAATCTGTCCACTGATGGGCCAAGCCAAACAGTAGGTAAGTAGATACAATATGTAAGTATGTTTTAACCACAGGAATTTTATCAAATAAATCCTTGGTCGCTCAGCAATTATAGAATAGTAATTTATCCACTGATGACCACAGCAATTAATAGATAAGTAGATACCTAACCATATCTACTTATGTAAGTTTTAACACAGGAACTTTATGCTAGTAGCGCATAGCAATAATAAATTATGTTATTAATTTGGTTATTAAAGTCATATATATGGCATGATAGATAGACAAGTAAGGAATAGGAGTAATGGGATTATAGGGTATCCTACCTATTCCTAACATCTAATTTACCTATCTACCGACACACTAAATAGCCCAAATTTCCCTAATTAAAGATTAGATGTGGATACTATAAAGTTTATATGAAACAATCAGAACGCAGATTCTTTAAAACGACAACAAAACAAAGTTATTGCAATAAAATGACCTTAGCACTAAAAACCAAAGCATAAGACCATGTTCCGAATCTTATCAGCTTTCAATGAATACAAAACTATCAAGCATAGGTAATTAATATGTTTGTAAACATTCATATAGGGAATATATACTGCTGATAGGATTCGAAAGAAAGCATGAATTGTACTTATCCATCTGGAACTTGAAGCCACCAGCACACGAAGAACCAACTACGACGACATCCACAATGCCGATTCCAGTGCACGCTGAAGCACGCATCCTCTGCATCAAACAACACACTCCACGTGCTACACGGGTTCAAAGCACTTTTCACCAACTAAACACACTCGCGAATCGAGGGTGACCAGGCAAACGTCGAGACTCTCTGGTCCACGGCGCGACTTCACCAGGACTGATAGGTAAACTAATCACTGCACTAGGTATTCCTTTCTGTCCTGGGAGACTTCACGATTAGAACTGAACTCCCCGCAGGCCGTATGGCTTGCTATTTTATACCAAAAAGCTTCGAACTTACGAGAAGAATAATGTTCTCGAAATCTGCTACTCATTACGAAAGAAGATATTCTCCTCTCTTTCATACACATTTTAGAAGACATTCGACTATTCTAGATTTTTTTAGAATGTCTTGTTTCGCTACTTGTTGCCAGACACCAATTCAGGGAAGGGGCCACGACCCATCCTGACATCCAAGAAAACTTTTAGTGTATATTGAGTAAATCATGGGTTTACCAATATTATTAAACATTTATTGTTGGTTTATAGAATTTTAGAAAATACATCAATTTTCTATAAACCGAAAGTGTGACTAATAGAATAAACCTTAGGTATTTCAGTCGCTATGGCACTATAATAGGCCTAGTAGGGCCCTGTCTAAAGTGACACCTTGCAGTTTCCGCTACTCGACAATAGATGGCAGCAGATTACACCACCTCGCGCACCCAACCTCACTTCAGTCACACACCCCTATCATTATAAATGCCACGAAAAATTATAAATGCCACTGCAAACGCTGATCAACTATCAGACTAATTATCCAAAATTATTTAGACTTGCAAATATGAACAATATAAAAAGAAAATAACCAAAACATTTCAATATTGCTTCACGCACATAGCGCCATCTCTCAGCCGCATTCCGAACCTCCATACCAATCTTGACAGAACAGAACCAAACCCACAAGTATTGAATCACATCCCACAGCGGCGACACCAATAGATGTCGCTGTCCCGAATCTTTATAATTAATAAAGACCAGGATACAAGCCTTACAAGGTCTGTTTAGATATGAGCCATAAATATTTCCTTATACCTACAATAAAATTCAAAAATAGTTTTGTTTATATCACGTAAAAGATATTCTACTGAAAATGTGAGGCGGGAGAGATAACGAGGTGTGTATAACAGTTTCTGACAACTTCTACGAATACGAAATTGACAAGAAAGAGACTAGCCGGAATCCTAACATAGAATATGATAAAGCCGTAATTTTTAGAGGAAGTTCTCTGTTTAAAAGCATTGGGGTACGGTATGCTATTGCAATATGGAAGCAAACTTCTAAATGAGAGATGAAATTATCGAGAAAACAAGATGGTTTGAAGATCATTTTATATCTTAATATGAACTAAATACTAAACTTTCTTAACACGAAGCTAAATTATTTTCACAAATGGAGAGCTACATTATCCTCAAGTATCATTAGAGGTGGAGTTGATACAGTGGAAGGTTTTTAGAACTGCTTTTTACCTCGGAAAAACATCTTATACCAAGGGGAAAACGGTTAGGTAACAGGTGCAAATGCTGGTTGCAAAAATTAGTTCAGGAATATTCCACGCGTTAGTCTACTTCTGCCGTGTGGTGCCGGCAGAGTAGAATAGCACCACCCCCTCTCTTTTCGTGGGAGTCGTAAGAGGCGACCGAGGGATAAACCCAACCCAAACAGCCAGGACCAAACGTATGGTGGCGTTAATCCACCACAAAAGCATTCCCAAGGTGGGTTGACGTCTGGTAAGCGGCCGGTCGTAGAATTAAGTCAAATCCTTTGCAACACGATTTTGTGTTCAACAAAACGTGTTGCGCCGACCCCAAGTAATTGGGATAAGGGCGGGAAGATGATGATAGTCTACTTCCCTTGAATCATTACAATAACACTGATTTCTATCGCAAGTTGGACGGCGTTGATTGAGGCTACAAATACACACTTAAGGGTATGTTTCCCTAATCTTGACTTCCCGTAATCAAAGCGCCCGCATTTCAGATAGGTACTGTCAGCAGCTAAAGTAAAGATATATAGGGTGAAATTTAACTAGTCACCGAAAGCGAAAACTCAGAACCGGCTAGTGATAATAAGGAACAACTTTTCCCAAGGAACATAGGTCAAAACACGAAAAAAAATTTTGGTCTTCCCATAGTACCTAACTGAAATCAGCTGATCGGCAAGTTTGTATGGGAGGTCCAAAAAATTTTCGTACTTCGGCCTATGTTCCTGGGGGAAAGTTGTTCCTTATCACTAGCCGGTTCTGAGTTTTCGCTATCAGTCACTAGTAATATTTCACCCTATATTAACGACGCCGTGTGATTCTGGATTAGAATAGCATCACTCCAACTTTATCCTGGGTGTCGTTTAAAACATCTAAGGGATGAATTCATTCACGGCAGCAGCGATCCCTATGAGTTCAACATCTTGCACTGTGCTTATCTATCCGCCTTTCGAACGTGGTTAGTATGGCAGAAACTCACGATCAGCCAATCTGGGTAGACCCACGTCCAGCAATGGACTGTAGCTGTTGAAATTTGAAGTTAAAATGGAAGCGCCTAGGAAAGGCTTAAATTAAGTATATCTAACAATGAACATCACAAGTTATTTTTTTCAGAGTAGACAAGAAGTTTATAAGCATCAATACCTTACCTACAACTAGATACTTATAATTTGAGAAAATACAGGGTTATTTTTCAGTCAGTGCGCAAACTTTGCAGGATGTTTCTATTTGTGATTCTGAACAACTTTTACTACGCGGCCACCTAAGAAATCTAAAAAAAAAAATTTGGGTGTTCCATAAATTTTTGCCGAGTAGGTATGAATATTTCTATGAAACATCCAAATTTTTTTATGCATATTCGCAGGTGGCTCCATAGTAAAAGTTGTTCAGAATCACGAGTAGAAACACCCTGCAAAGTTTGCGCACTGACTAAAAAATAACCCGATATAACCTTTGGGTATTCAACTGTCTTCCTCTTCTTTTCGATTAAAATCTGGTGTCAGAGTTTTCTACTGTAAGACATAAATGAAGTTTTGAAGTTGTCACCAAGACAGATTATAAAGACAGCATTTAAACAATGTGATAGGACACCCGTCCACCACGCCGTGTGGTGTCGGCAGAGTAGAATTTCACCACCCCAAATCTGCCCGTGGGTATCGTAAGAGGCGATAAAGGGCTTCCGGGAGGTGGGCAGCAGCGCCTCCCGTGTTGACAACATAGTCCACAAACACACACTGCGGTCACCAACCCGCCTGCCCAGCGTGGTGACTATGGGCAAAACCCTCCATGGATAGGTCGATAAAGAAACGGCCCCTAGTTCCCGGCCGCCTTNCTACCCCGGCTACGGTAGCGGCCCGGGTAATAGTAGGGCAGGGGTGCGAAGAATCCCGGCTACGGACGACGGCTGCCATAAACTGACCCTGGCGACGTATAATGGACGCAGTCTGCGGCTGGACGAAAGTCTCCAAATCCTTGAGGTGGAATTAGATAAGATACGGTGGCATGTTCTTGGGTTGTCAGAAGTCCGAAGAGAGGGGGAGGACACGATAACCCTAGAATCAGGTCACCTATTCTACTTCAGGGAAGGGAGCGCACAATCCCAGGGTGGCGTAGGGTTCCTTGTCAAAAAGGCTCTCTGTGACAACGTGAAGGAGATCAGCAGCGTCTCGAACAGGGTAGTGTACCTAGTACTGAAGTTGACCGAGAGGTACTCTCTCAAGGTCGTACAGGTATATGCGCCGACTTCGAGCAGCTCAGATGAAGAGGTGGAGGCCCTATACGACGACGTGTCGAAGGCCATACACCAAACCACTAAGACCCACTTCACTGTTGTCATGGGGGACCTCAACGCTAAAGTGGGACAGGAGCACGGCGAATCAAGCTTGGGACCACATGGCTACGGGAGCAGAAACCAGAGGGGCCAAATGCTAGTCAACTTCCTTAGCAGGCAGGGGCTGTTCTGCATGAACACCTTTTATCAGAAAAAGCCCCAACGGAAGTGGACCTGGAAGAGCCCTGACGGCAGGACGAAGAACGAGATCGACTTCATCATGACGGATAAACGGCATATATTTAGGGATGTCTCAGTGATCAGTAGGTTCAATACCGGAAGTGATCACCGACTAGTAAGAGGCACCCTAAATATCAACTTCAAGCTAGAAAGAAACCGCATGGTGAAGCAAGTTCTCCGTCCCAATCTGCCTCAAGCCAGACATGAGGAGTTCCAACTTGAACTGAAAAATCGATTCGCTGCCCTGGAGACCCCGACAAACGTTGATGAGGACCTAGAGGGCATAGTCGAGGCTGTTCGCGAAGTGGGGACGAAGCATTTTCGTAAAAGGCGAACAGATAAGAAGTCCAAACTTTCAAGCGAGGCCCTGGAACTGATGCGAATTAGACGGGAAACACCAGAGGATGCATTGCCAGATCCCCAGTCACTTAACAAAAAGATCCGAAGTATGGTAAGACGCGACCTCCGAAGCTATAACACTCGACTCGTTAAGGAGGCGATTGAGAAAAACCGAGGTTCGAAAGTTTTTACCAAGACACTGGGAAGGAGTCATCTGGCAAAGCTAACTATGGTGTAACTGTCACATCGGTTCCAGAGATTCTCGCTGAAATTGAGGACTTCTATGGAAGTCTGTATGCCTCGCATGCGAAAAAGCCTCCACCTGATGCGACCCCAGACCCAAGAGCTCCTCTCTCCCGCCACTTTACAGAAGATCTCCCGGACGTAGATATAGACGAAATTGGGGTGGCTCTCAGACAGCTTAAGAATGGGAAGGCTCCCGGGGAAGACGGAGTGGCCTCTGAGCTACTTAAGGCCGGTGGAAAACCTGTGCTTGAGGAGCTGAAAAGGCTTTTCAACTCTGTAATAGCCAATGGGACAACCCCGAAGGCGTGGAGCAGAGGTGTAGTGGCATTGTTTTTCAAAAAAGGAGACAAAACGCTTCTCAAAACTATAGGCCGATCACACTTCTGAGCCACGTCTATAAGCTGTTCTCGAGAGTCGTCACGAATCGTCTGGCATCAAGATTTGACGCCTTTCAGCCACCGGAACAGGCCGGGTTTCGTAAGGGCTTCAGTACCGTGGACCACATCCATACTGTAAGGCAGGTTATACAGAAGACAGAGGAGTACAACCAACCACTGTGTATTCTTTCTTTCTTTTTCGTGTGGGACACCAAGTCGTTCAACGACCCGATGAACCCTGGTGTCAGAGTTTTTCAACCGCCTACTGCAAGTAGCAGGCCTCTGACATGGCTGTGTAACGACCGCCATCATAGACAGCAACCGGGTCCGACGGCTTAACGTGCCCATCCGAAGCACGGAACCATCTTACTTGCGGACAATCAGGTGGTTCAGCCTGCAATGTCCTAACCAGACTGGGAACAAATTCACAAAGTGATAAATATCAACTTTGTGAGTGAACCCACCGGGAATTGAACCCGGAACCTTTGCGTGGCAGGCAGGCATACTAACCACTGCGCCACATCGGCTGTCAGTGTATGGCTTTGTATGGCTTTTGTGGACTACGAAAAAGCCTTCGACTCTATCGAAACCTGGGCTGTTTTGGAGTCCTTGCAGCGGTGTCAAGTCGACTGGCGGTATGTGGAGGTGCTGAGAAGCCTTTATCAAATGGCTACGATGTCCGTTCAAGTACAAAACCATAATACAAGACCCATCCAACTGCTCCGTGGTGTAAGACAGGGTGACGTTATATCCCCGAAACTCTTCACCAACGCATTGGAGGATGTCTTCAAAACTCTACAGTGGGATGGACTGGGCATCAACGTCAACGGCGAAAGTCTCACGCATCTCCGCTTTGCCGACGACATAGTCATAATGGCCGAATCGCTGCAGGACCTGCAAAAAATGCTATCTAGTCTTAACTCTGCCTCGAGACGTGTTGGACTTGGGATGAACTTGGATAAGACGAAGGTCATGTTCAATCAACACATAGTCCCCGAGCCGGTCTCCGTCGAAGGTGTAGTCCTTGAAGTTGTCCAGAAATATGTGTACCTTGGGCAAACTTTGCAGATGGGAAGAGACAACTTTGAGGCTGAAATCACCAGAAGAGTGCAGCTTGGCTGGGTAGCATTTGGAAAGCTGCGTCATATCCTCGAATCATCTTTGCCACAATGCCTCAAGACCAAGGTGTTCGATCAATGCGTCCTACCAGTCATGACCTACGGAGCCGAGACGTGGAACTTGACAGTAAAACTGGCCCACCGGCTACATGTCACTCAGAGAGCTATGGAAAGGTCTATGCTTGGTATCTCTATAATGGATAAAGTCCGGAATGAGGCCATCCGAAAAAAGACCAAAGTGACGGACATAGTCTGGAAGTGTAGCAAGCTGAAGTGGCAGTGGGCTGGCCACATTTGTCGTAGAACCGACGGACGGTGGAGTAAGCGGGTTCTCGAGTGGAGACCACGCCTCGGCAAGCGTAGCGTTGGACGCCCTCCGGCCAGATGGACCGATGACTTAAAAAAGGCGGCTGGTAGCGACTGGATGGCAAAAACGGGAGATCGTGCCTTATGGCGTTCCCTGGGGGAGGCCTACGTCCAGCAGTGGACTGCAATAGGCTGAAATAGAATAGAATAGATAGGACACCAAGGAAGTTATGCATACCTCACGAACAGTTTTGTTGCTGGCCGTACTACGGGCATAATTAAATCTACGGTGGGATCCGTGAGTGATGTCAGGCTTTAGGATTCCGATCAGTTCTGATCAGCCCGTCTATAGCTATAGGTATTATAGGGAAACATTGTATACTTAGATTCAAGTTCAAACAATCAAATCACACTGGCTGTACTAATATGGAAGTTTTTTTAGTTTGTATTCTAAAGTTGTGTATTATGGTGTCGGCTAATAATATTATATCGCTTCATTGTGTCTGTGGGCGTCGTAATAATCTACAAGGGATGAAATTAAGAAAAACTTGCCAAACATGGTGAGTATAACAAACACCACAAACACAGGGGTGGACAAAATTGACTGTTGCTGGTGACAGAGGAACATTTTTCTCCGCGTCATTTATTGATTCTGCTTTCAAACACAAAATTCATACTCCACCACCAAAATCACGAAATACTCAAAAACATTATTATTATTATTTTTGCAACGATGAAAATTTTAATGAGATTCGCATCGAGCCGACGCTTGTTGAAATTATAAATGAAAAGTAAACCGCAACATCAAACAAAGTGTACGTCAGTGTAACAGCGAGAGTCGGAGTTTTGATTTGTTGCTCCTTCGATTTGAGTAAAATTAAAGATATAAGAAATAAACAATCATATGAACGTATTAGAATGAAAAGTAAACCGCAACATCAAACAAAGTGTACGTCAGTGTAACATCGAGAGACGGAGTTTTGATTTGTCGTTCCTTTGATTGGAGTAAAATGAAAGATATGTGAAAAAAATGTGAATGAAAAATATTAATGTGGACGGGTTTGAACCTGGATCATTAATTAAGTTTCCAATGTGCTGCCAACAAGACTATTAGCACCGCGGCAGGGTTTTGATTTGATGTTTCTTTGGAAAACGAAGGAAATTTCAGACTAGATTATTCTTGTATGGGACAGAGATTCGAGTAAACCGCAACATCAAACAAAGTATACGTCAGTGTAACATCGAGAGTCGGAGTTTTGATTTGTTGTTCCTTTGATTTGAGTAAAATTAAAGATATTTGAAACAAGTACATGTGATAAAAAACAAAAACCCGACTGCGGTAATTTTAAAGTAGTGTTTTGCTGTAAAAATCCGCCATCTTGAATCTATAATTTTTTAATATAGCCAGTGTCACTCGTGCTGCTGAGACGAATCTAACGACACCTCATATTTCAAAATCCATTTATCCGTTTGGGCTGTAGCCCGTGAAAAAGAATTTTCTTGTCCACATACTTACATACATACATACATACTCTCGAAAAACATAACCCTCCTTCTGAGGCAGTCAGGTAATAAACAAAAATATGAACGTGTTAGAATGAAAAGTAAACCGCAACATCAAACAAAGTGTGCGTCAGTGTAACATCGAGAGTCAGAGTTTTGATTTGTTGTTCCTTTTATTTGAGTAAAATTAAAGATATGTGAAATAAACAATAATATGAACGTGTTAGAATGAAAAGTAAACCGCAACATCAAACAAAGTGATTTGTTGTTCCTTTGATTTGAGTAAAATGAAAGATATGTGAAATAAACAATAATATGAACGTGTTAGAATGAAAAGTAAACCGCAACATCAAACAAAGTGTACGCCAGTGTAACATCGAGAGTCGGAGTTTTGATTTGTTGTTCCTTTGATTTGAGTAAATACAAATAATAGACATAAACAGAAATATAACTAACTTCGCTGGCTCAGCTACTTCAAATACTTAAATCTTGGCGTCCGAAACGAGCCTTCGCCACTGATTCCTGTCAATTCAAACGAAAATATAGAGGTATGTACCTAAATACAATTTGATCTTTTGGACGGCTTTGATCCTAGGCCCTTGGTAAAATTTCCAATGTGCTTCGAACAAGACCACCAACACCGCAGCAGAGTTTTGAATTGTTGTTTCTTTGAAAATGAAACTTACAGAAATGAGATTATTGTTGTATGGGACCCGATCTTACACGATGTATGACCCGATGAACGTGTCAGAGTGAAAAGTAAACCGCAATATTAACGTCGTCAGTGTAACATCGAGTCAGGGGTTTTGATTAGTTGATCCTTTGACTTGGGTAAAATTAAAAATATGTGATGATGATAATATTGTGCATAAAAATTACGTAAAAAGAAATAACATGTGGAGAGGCTTGAACCTGCGACTTTATTTTAAACTCTCCAATCATCTGCCTGCAGAACTACTGAGACAATAGCCACATGATTTATTTTTCTTATGTTGTCGTGTCGATGAACGCTTGTCATCTGGTACCAGCTTAGAATACCACCTGAATTCCAAAATTGCAATACATATCAATCAACTCTCATAATATCATTACATGACATATCTAGTATTTCCTATTTTCGTACTTGCAAATTCGTGGAATCATTAGGAACTTTCAGTCTAACTTAAATCGACTTTCCTTGTACATAATACAAAGTTCTTTCCGACATACAAACAGTGGACGTTTCACACGACTCTGACCCTTACAGAGCTATTTATAGAATTAAGTACATGTGGGAAGGAAAATATTTTCCTTTTTTTAGAGTGACTTGAGAGTGTTTTCAGAGTTACGGTAACCATCATAGGACCGTAGGCCTCAAGTAGTCAATCATAGACATGAACCAAAGTTCGAGATAAAATTTTAAACAGACTGCAATGGTATAAAAAATGAAAAGAACTTACCGAAAAATAATGCAACCTGGCCGACCTGGCTGATATTTGAGAAAAAACAAAGAAATCTAAAATATTTAAAAAGGAACGAAGGTTATTTTTTCTAAGAGGCTATAAAATGATTTTATTCCAGCCAGAAATGTTCAAATTAATTTGACACTTTGACAAGCAGATCATATTTTATGTTTATCTTACAAACAGCCCAATAAATAAAACGAAAATGGATTCCAATTTGGATACATAGTCTTCCAAATTTAAATTCCGACGTTGATGAATGGCTCTTTGGACGATAATTTGTAAAACGTCTGATTTCTCAAGTGCCCAGAATTTACAAGTAGGCTCATTTGAATTTCCGTTCCAAGTTTAAACTTTGGTTAGGTGTAGGTAGGTGCCTATAGATTTAAATCTTGAACTTGTAATTTTTGTTTTCAATGTTTGAGTGACGTTTATTATATGTATGAGTATGAAGCTTTACTAATTTGCGTTTAATTTAAAATAATAATAGGTATGTTGAAATTATTATAATATCCTGCAGTTACTGTTTCACGGTGTTTGCTAATGAAACTTTTTACCCTTATTATAGCACAAAGTCTCATATCTATTTCAATTTAAACTTGAAATGGCGGCAAGACACGTTTACATATTTACCCACACATAACCGTGTGTGTGTGTGTGTGTGTGTGTGTGTGTGTGTGTGTGAGTTGACTTGGCTAAATATTTGATTTTCTCCGGGATGAGATTTAACTTGGCGGCGAATTATGAATGTCTGGTAGCGCGGCGTAATATCTTAGCCCGGGGGTACACTGGTGTACTAGAATATTTAAAAAAAAATCATGATATAAAATGCGAACGTAATTTTGTGCAGCCACTGAAACTATCTACCTGCAGGTCACTTCTTTCTTAACCACTTAAAAAAGGAGGATTTTCTCAATTTATTTATTTTTATTTGTATTTTTTTATTAAGTATTTTTTTTTGTTTTGCTTCGGGTCGAGATTTAGCATGTAGATTTTAGAATGTCTGGTAGCGCGGCGTAATATCTTAGCCCGGGGGTACACTGGTGATATAGAGTAGTTTAATAAAATTTTCTTGGAATAAAATGTAAATGTAATTTTGTGCAGCCAATGAAACTATCTACCTCTAGGTCGCTCAGTTCATTTCAGGTGTATTTTTTCATCTATGTTGGTATTTATTTTAACACAGAATATGGGTGCAGGTACAATAGTACTTTGCATATAAAATACATGATGAACTTTAGACTGAGTTTTAGGGAAATCTTTCACTGTGTTGTAGTTCTATAAAAAAAACAGTTATGTAAGATAGACTGATCATGTATGCAAACACATATTACACCCGGTTATTTAAATAAAATAAACTGTTAATCATTATGAAAATCTGTGTATCTATCAGAGGCAAAGGGTCCATACATGCCGATTCCTATCGGTTTCCCTTTCAGTTAATATTATACGGGGTGTTAGGGACGGTGTACCGAAAACTTTGCAGGCGCCTGTATACTATGTACTAATCCTCACTCTCATTATCACTCTACTTCCATTTATTTTTTTGTTTTGTTCCGGCCTACCTCCGTTCAAATGTCACCCTTCGCCACTGGTATCTATGTACCCTCAGCCTTACTCCAAGCTTAGCAGACATCATATTACGTTTCCCATATTATTAGGAGACGAGCAAATAAATTTAGTTTGATTCCCAGATCCCATCTGCGTCTGCCACGAGTAAATATTGCATGTTACACTGTAAATGTGAAATAATTAAAATGTGATGCTGGCTTTGAATAGCATCACCACTTTTATTTCTCGCGAAGAGGCGAACAGTTTTACATGATTGGTTTCTAAACCAGCCATTATAGTGATAAAAGATTAAGTGATTTCTGATGTACCTAGAGTGAAAGTCTCTTTAAAATTATCTTTATATACAAATACATCAAAATATGCAAAAAATGAGTTATTTTATTTTATTGCTCGACATTTTGTTTCAATCAAACACAATAACGTTTCACTCAAACATTGAAAATAAAAATTACAAATTCATGATTTGAATCTATAGGCACCTAAACCTAAACAAAGTTTAAATTTCGAACGGAAATTCAAATGAGCCTACTTGTAAATTCTGGGCACTTGAGAAATCAGACGTTTTACAAATTATCGTCCAAAGAGCTATTCGTCAATCTCGGAATTTAAATTTGGAAGACTATGTATCCAAATTGAGATCTATCTTCGTTCTATTTAGTAGGCTGTTTGTAAAACAAACAAAAAGTTATGATCTGCTTTTCCAATGTTTTAGTCAAAGTGTCAAATTAATTTGAACATGGCTGGTTGGAAATAAAAACCAGCCAGCTACAGGCTACGAAAAAATTATTTTTTTTCTGAGTGGTGTTTCTTTTTAATGGAGTCTAGTAGAATAGTATTTTTCTTTATGAATAAACAAAAATAATGAGATCCTATTTTGAAGACAACATTTTAGCCTGTTTTAAAAAGTATGAACGAAATTTGAACATGGCTGGCTGACAATAAAACCTTATAGAAAAAATGTTTTTAACATTTAAATAGTTATTTTGTTCAACAAGAAAGCAAAGTTGATTTTTGCTGCGAGTGCTAATTTTGAAACCCGAGGTAGCGAAGGATACTTAAATTAAATCACGAGCGTAGCGAGTGATTCAAAAGTAGTATCCTGAGCTCAATGAGGGATTCAAAAGCACGAGTTGTAAATGTGTTTGCTTTCGTGTGGTACACACAACTTTTCACCTCTACCAATGAGAAAATTGTTTTTTAAAGTTTTTGTTCTTTATGGCTAGGCGAAGGGTGTGACTATACTGCCTAGTATTTAGTCTAAAAATAATTCCGCCAAACAAATTTTCAAAGATGCGTTCGAAATTTTATAAAATATCAATATTTATAAGTATTCGTTCTGAAATCGCCGCCATTATTAGGACTAGTTTTTGAAAACTTTAGTGTTAAATTAGATGTTCGAAATTCAAATCACTTTTCTCCACTACTTTTCTCAACAAGTTGAGAAATGTGATTTGAATTTCGAACGATGAATAAAGACGACCTTTGCCGACTAAATTTTACCTACGCAACAAAATAGTTCTTTTCAAGCTGGTGAGGTGAAAAATACTTTTTCTTCCTGTCAGCTAATATTTTCATGTGATTTTCATAGCAAGTGATGGTAATATTCTCTAGGGATAGAAGCGTTACGTTTGTTTCCTAATAATAATTGGGTAGGTACTTACTTATTGACTCTAAAAACATATACAGGGAAATGCATTGAATTGGACATGCATTTGTATGGAATGTCCAAATAATTTTTTCATACCTTTGTTCTTTGGGTAAAGTTGTTCCTTATATCCTGCCCATCCTAAGGTTTTGTTATCGGCCAGTAGTAAATATTCACCCTACATACCTATTTATTTCACAAACCGCCTCCTAATATTTTTATTTTCCCACCAAAACGCCCAGTAATAAGTAATCCGGGGACGGTGTTAACTTAGATTTGTAATTCATGAATTTTATTAACAAGTTGGGGGCAAGTTAAATCGAGTTTTCATGTCGCCTTATTACTTGGCCGGAGTTTGCGGGACCGCCGCTGCCACCGCGGGGTATTTTATTTTAGAGATGTGGCAACACTCACGGCTAGTATTTTGGGTATTTTTATAGGCATTTTAGCACTATATGTGTCATGTCTGCTGTCACCGCGAGGTATTTTATTTTAGAGTGGTGGCAACACTCATAGCTAGTATTTAGAGTATTTACAGATTCTAGTTTATTTAACATTTCTAACTTTCATGTCGCCTTATTACTTGGCTTGAGTTTGTGGGAGAGCCGCTGCCACCGCAGGGTATTTTATTTTAGAGTTGTGGCAACACTTACGGCTAGTATTTTGAGTATTTTCGTAAGTATTTTCAACATTAGTAATAATACCTTAGTTATGTGTCAATACCTTAGTAATGTGTCATGTCTGCTGTCACCATGGGGTATTTTATTTTAGAGGTGTGGCAACGCTCACAGCTAGTAATTTTTTGAGTATTTTTAGATTTTTGTTTATTTATTTATATTTCTAGTTTTCCTGTCGCTTTATTACTTGGCCGGAGTTTGCGGGACCGCCGCTGCCACCGCGGGGTATTTTATTTTAGAGATGTGGCAACACTCACAACTAGTATTTTAGGTATTATTTTAAAAAGAATACCCCTTATTGTATGTCATGATGTCTGCTGCCACCGCGGGGTATTTTATTTTAGAGATGTGGCAACACTCACAACTAGTATTTTGGGTATTTTCGTAAGTATTTTCAACATTAGTTTTACCTTAGTTATGTCTGCTATCACCACGGGGTAATTTATTTTAGTAGTGTGGCAACACTTACAGCTAGTAATTTAAGTATTTTTAGATTTTTGTTTATTTAATATTTCATATTTTCATGTCGCCTTATTACTTGGCCGAAGTTTGCGGACCGAATGCTGCCACCGCAGGGTATTTTATTTTAGAGATGTTGCAACACTCACGACTAGTATTTTGGGTATTTTCGTAGGTATTTGACACGTCTAGTAATAACAAAGACCTTACATACTATAAAAGTCCATTGAGTCATACCTTAGTTATGTATCATATGTCTGATGTCAACGCGGTGTATTTTATTTTAGAGGTGTGGCAAAACTCACAGCTAATAATTTGAGTATTTTCGAATATTTGTTTATTTTATATTTCTAATTTTCATGTCGCCTTATTACTTGGCCGGAGTTTGCGGGACCGCCGCTGCCACCGCGGGGTATTTTATTTTAGAGATGTGGCAACACTCACAACTAGTATTTTGGGTATTTTTGTAGGTATTTGACACGTCTAGTAATAACAAAGACCTTACATACTATAAAAAGTCCATTGAGTCATACCTTAGTTATGTATCATATGTCTGATGTCAACGCGGTGTATTTTATTTTAGAGGTGTGGCAAAACTCACAGCTAATAATTTGAGTATTTTCGAATATTTGTTTATTTTATATTACTAATTTTCATGTCGCCTTATTACTTGGCCGGAGTTTGGGACCGCCGCTGCCACCGCGGGGTATTTTATTTTAGAGATGTGGCAACACTCACAACTAGTATTTTGGGTATTTTTGTAGGTATTTGACACGTCTAGTAATAACAAAGACCTTACATACTATAAAAAGTCCATTGAGTCATACCTTAGTTATGTATCATATGTCTGATGTCAACGCGGTGTATTTTATTTTAGAGGTGTGGCAAAACTCACAGCTAATAATTTGAGTATTTTCGAATATTTGTTTATTTTATATTTCTAATTTTCATGTCGCCTTATTACTTGGCCGGAGTTTGCGGACCGCTGCCACCGCGGGTATTTTATTTTAGAGATGTGGCAACACTCACAACTAGTATTTTAGGTATTTTTGTAGGTATTTGACACGTCTAGTAATAACAAAGACCTTACATACTATAAAAAGTCCATTGAGTCATACCTTAGTTATGTATCATATGTCTGATGTCAACGCGGTGTATTTTATTTTAGAGGTGTGGCAAAACTCACAGCTAATAATTTGAGTATTTTCGAATATTTGTTTATTTTATATTACTAATTTTCATGTCGCCTTATTACTTGGCCGGAGTTTGCGGGATCGCCGCTGCCACCGCAGGGTATTTTATTTTATAGATGTGGCAACACTCACGGCTAGTATTTTGAGTATTTTAGTAGATATTTGAACGTAAGTAATATCTTAGTAATCATAAAAAATTCAAAATTACCCATATTAAAAACTGCCGTTGACGTTAGCGGTGCGCTAAAATAACGTAGAAACGGGAACGGGCGTTCCGTGTGAGCCCCGCCTAAGTTCGATTGTGCATGCATCACTCAAAAACTGAGCGATGTATTTTAGAGATAGCTGGTGCCCGCGAATTTTGTATCGCCAAGGGATGCTTGTGTGCCAACAGGTACTCCAGAGCTGATAAAAGTTATCATCGCTTTTGTGAAGTCGGAACGCGGAAATCGGTAAACAACCCAATGAACTTTGATGTCATTTGTGGGTGTAAATATTAGATCACAAGTCGCCTGTAAGATAGGTACATATTGCTTCCAACGTAAGTCAGAAATAGAAATAACAGTGACAAAATACTAAATATTATAATTTTTGGGCATCTCTAAATACTATGTCGCTATTTCCTTCCTAAAATATTATTTTATTTTTGTTTGACTAATTTTATGAGGTACCGAAGATTCGCCGGCGGACTCGAAAAGTTAGAAGTTTCATGAGAGATTTCCCGGATAAGGCTTTTTAATGAAATTATATTGCCTACTTGACGAAATAATAGCATGAGCCGTTTTTCAATAACATAAAGATCCTAAAACGATCCACATACATAACAACCATACTATGTAGGGTGAAATTTTACTAGTGACCGATAGCGGAAACTCAGAACCAGCTGGTGATAAGGAACAACTTTCCCCAAGGAACATAGGTCGAAAAACGAAAAATAGTAACTCAAATCAGCAGATCGGCAAAGGAGATCTAGACACACGGCAGTGTGTCCGCCAAGTTCGAGCAAAGAACCGACACACCGGCCGTGGGTTATATTACACGAACCATTTCGGGCCAAGTTCGACCTACCTATAACTCAAAATCTATTTTATCTACGCATATGAAATTTCTAGTATCTGTCGAGATCTACTTACTTATCTAAAATACAAAATTTCATTAATGTACCTATTGTAGGTCTTGAGATATTGACGTCAGAAAATTGCTATTTTTACTATACACTCACTGACTGACTGACTGACTGACTGACTGACTCACTCATCAAAAACCTAGACCACTTCCAATGGTCGTATTGACTTGAAATTTGGCATGGAGGTAGGTCTTTAGGTCAAAGTAAAGGAAAAAATCTGAAAATGGCCAAGTGTGAGTCGGTTTTAAAAATAATGAAGGTGTAAATTCATACCCCTAAGGAACTAAAACAAAAAAATTATCTATATCTTCCAATGGTCGTACTGACCTAAAATTCGTTACGAAGGTTTGTAATTTAGTCAAAGTAAAGTAAAAATTGCTGTAATTGCTATGCCGTGTGATGCCGGCTTAGAATAGCATCACCCCAATTCTACCCGTGGGTGTCGTAAAAAGCGATAAGGGATACTCATCCAGGGAATCCTCGCCAATCCGCCTGCCAAGCGTGGTGAGTATGGCAATACCCCCCGATAGGGGGAGGCCCATGTCCAGCAGTGGACTGTTGTAGCTGTTATGTTATGTTATGTTATGTTAAGTAAAAATTGAATATATCCGGCTATGTACATTATACCGCCCTGACTTGGCAAGCTTATCAGTAAATAGAAAACGTGTAAAAAAAATCCAAGATATTGAATGGGCAATGCGCTCTAGCGTGTCAGTCGTACAAGACAGCATACAAAATGACAAAACAAAAAAGTTTCCTTTGCCACGCAAACGTAGAAAAATTTAATAAAAAAAACTAGTCCATTTCTTTGTAAGAAGCATAGTCCATATAGTCCATATTCAAAAATCTGAAAATTAGTATAAATGAGACATTTCCTTAACTAACTTAATCATAAGAAAAAAAGAAAATAAACCTTACAAAAATAAATGAAATCCCACCCAAAACATAAATGTGAAAGGCTGCCAAGTTCGATAATATTGGAATGCTTCGCCTATAAAGAAGTGAGATCTAAATAAGTACCAAGTTCATACACAGACCTCAGTTAAAAATAGTTACAGGAATGCAACTTGATTTTCCGCAGTTTGGAAAGTAGATTCTGAATAAATATCATATTAAATACCTAAAATTCTAATACTTACAAATGTTTTTTCAGCAGTTTACTTATGACATTTTTTTTTTTCTGTACTTTGTAATGATATAACTTGGCAAGTTTTAATAGAAAATTATATACTTGACTCATAGCGTTTAGTAGGTTTATAACAAAGTGTGTGAAAACTTGTCAAGTTATATCATTAAAAAGTACAGAAAAAAAAAATGTCATAAGTAAACTGCTGAAAAAACAGGTTTGCGTTTTTGTAAGTATTAGAATTTTAGGTATTTAATATGATATTTATTCAGAATCTACTTTCCAAACTGCAGAAAATCAAGTTGCATTCCTGTAACTATTTTTAACTGAGGTCTGTGTATGGAACTTGGTACTTATTTAGATCTCACTTCTTTTATAGGCGAAGCATTCCAATATTATCGAACTTGGCAGCCTTTCACATTTATGTTTTGGGTGGGATTGCCCATTTCTGGTCTAAGAAATTGTCTCGCCTCAAAACGAAAATTAAAGCAATATGTAATATCCCTTATTCTAATGAAGAACAGCTATGGCAATTGTTGTACAAAACGGAAACTAACTTAACTGTGAAAAGTCTTTTTATAGCTAAGTATTTTTCCCAAAGATTTTACTGTGGTGTGAACCTTTTTTGCTCTGTTTACTTCGGTATAGCCACAGAATACATAATAGTACAGGTACAGAAGACGCACTCCGCCATAGCGATTCAACAAATATAAATCTTTACGCGCGATAATAAAGTACAATTTCCTTCGCGCCGGCTTTGGATACCTACTTTTATATTAGCCTACTCATCGTGCGCGCAAGCAAAAATGAGCCGAATGGCTGCACGCGAAAGTTCTTCTGCCGCTGGCGCGTCCTGAAGGTCACAGTCAGCGCGCTCAGTGGGGATGTCACTTTCGAATTTTAAAGGAGGAAGGCAGATAGGTTCAAAAACTCTGACATCAGGGTTCATCAGGTCGTTGTAGTAGTAGGTACCTAGATAATAAATAATAATTTTATTACATAGCTAGAATCTATGTAGGTACCTATTTTCTTACCTTTCGATGTCACGCGGTAACTTGTGGAACTTGAGGCTTTTATCACTAGAATTATTCAAGCAATTATAAGCAATGCAGTATTTTCTTATTCTCATTTTCGCGTAATTTACGTAAATTTAGTACAAAGAAAGAATTAAGAGCGGCAACGTGGGAGCGCGTGCGTAACGAGCGGCGTGCGGCAACCCACTGATTAACCTCCCCGCGGGTGTCGCCGCACGTACTTGTAAATCTATACCTACGCAGCGGAGTGCGCCAGGCCTGGTATAGCTAACGATAACGATTTAAGAACGAAATACTGGATATATAGCCAAAATTCAGAACTTTTGTCTCTTCCTATACCTAACTTTAACATTCAATAACTTCAGAACTCCTGTCACAATTAAATTATTTTCAGTTACAAAATGTTAAGCAATAATTAGACTTTATAATTATCTCTTTTTGGCTTTGATGCGAGGCCTGCAAGTAGTGAGGCAAGCGATGGACGAACATCCATACTAGAGTGGGCATGATTCTTTGTATGGGAGGTCCAAATTTTCTTTTTCGTATCTCGACCTATGTTCCTTGGGGAAAGTTGCTTATCACCAGCCGGTTCTACGTTTTTGCTATCGGCCACTAGTAAAAATTCACCCTATATAGGTACTTAAAGCTCTGAGACCGGTTTATCGGGATACGACTAGAAGTTTTTACAATGACACTTTATTTCTACGCTGGTTTGGCATTCATTTTAGTCTTGAGTGCACGTTTTGTGGTTCATTTTCGTTTAATTTATTAGGTACCTAGTGTTTCCTGAAAGCTATTTTATACGAGTTAGTTATCTTGTCTTATCTTCCCTATCAACAGCATTCAATCAATAAACTTACTTTTCAGGTATCAATGTAAACTGGTTTTTCATATAATTCATAGGAAAACCAGCATAGTTTGATCCTTTACAGAAGTAAGGTAGACCCGGGTAATAAGGCCCACCTAACAACGAACTGAAATAAAACCTTTATTTTATCACCCTCAGGTAAAACAACGTTTGCAACGTATAGCAAAATTTACTATTAATTGACCTATATGATTTTTGTATGATTTTGACAATAAAACGCTTCAATTTGGATCATTTTTCAAAACATCGATTTTTGGCCTTCCTAAACTGGGCATGTGTTATAAGGCCCCTGCCAATTTTATTACGTTTGGAGTTAAAGTAAGCGTTAATTACAAAAAAAGGTACACTTATATGAATGTTTACATATTATTGAACCTAAATAAAAGCAAAAAGTTGTGAAATCATCAATATTTTCCAAAAAGACTTCACTTTCTCAGTGAGGAAGAAAACAGCCTGGCAATCGAAATTTCAGGAGCTAAGTGCAAAAAAATTGCCATCAATCTCAAAAGTATTTTTGTTTAGCTTAGAAAAAGGTATTTATTTTTAAAATTACTTGATTTTAAATTTTCATACATTGGGCCTTATTACCGGTATTTGGTTTGGATAGCCCCGATTGCGGGTTGCAAGGCCCAAATTAAAAAGGTGGTGTCAAAATTTATTTTTATTAATAACATAAGTAGATATAAAGTTATTTTAAATTCCTAAAATTTATGGGCCTTATAAGACAGCAACAGTGTAGAGAGGCCCCAACAGGGCTTGTAAGGCCCAAGCAACAACCCTGTGGGGCCTTCCTAACCGATCGGGGCCTTGCAACCCGTATTCACAATTTATGAATAAAATAGCGTTAAAACCAGACATACCTACACGAATATCAATGGAATGATAAATAAATAAACACATTCAACAATAATCTACTAATAAATTGCAGTATTAACAATTGAAAACTACTGTTTAGTGGGAGCGCAAAATAGCAAAAACACTGGCCGTGCCCGAGGTCACCGAACAACCAGCCATCACTAGCAAAATAGCGGCCGCACGCGGCCCGCTCCTGCGTCCCTGCGTTCCTATTGGTTCATTTTACGCTTGCTTTGAATTTGGGGCCAACCGAACGTATTTTAAACGGTTTTCTGCGTTGGGCCTTCGAAGACTGTGGGCCTTACACCCCCGATGTACCTTAGATTGGGGTGCTTGTGAATGATTGATTATTCCTACTTTACTATTTCAACGTTTTCAAGAATGAAAAACCACTAAGAAAGAGGATTTCAAAAAGACGCGAAGAGTATAAAAATGTAAACATTATTTACCGACATCTCTGTTCCTTTCAGAATTATTTGAGTTTCGGATAATTTTCAAGATGTTCCTTATATTCGAGGCTTAAGCATCTTTTGAGGGATCAAAATCTTAGAAAGGAAGTATTAGGGCGGTTTTAGAAACGTTCGGGGCGGTATTTTTACCCGACTGCCTCAGAAGGAGGGATGTGTTTTCCGAGTATGTGGGTAGGTATCTATGTAGACAATAAATTCAATTTTCCGGGCCCAAATGGCTGGGGTGTCGATAGATTTGTTTGTCTCAGCAGCGCGAGTGACACTGGCTATAATAAAAAATCATATATTCGGAAAATGGCGGATTCTTATCGCAAAATACCGGTCTCAAATTACCGCAGTTGGGTTTTTGTTTTTTAATACATTTGCTTGTGTAAAGGTGTTTTGCGGTTTTAGCGCCGTAAATAAATAAAAGAGATTGTTATAAGCCGGAAGGAACAAAGATCTTAAGATATTCTGTAGCAGGTAGCAGCACCTTTTTACCCGGCTTCCTCAAGGAGAGTTATGTGTTTCGAGAGTATGCATATTATATAAGGTCCTATTAAATTCACTGCAAATATTTTAAGGGCATTCGTAAATATGTATAAGAAAAACATCTAAGGCATTTAAAAAAAATCAGCACTCTAGTTTCTTTTTTCATTTTCAAACAAACTTTTTAATTAATAACGAGAACATCCTTTTACTTACCCGACTGACGTTTCGCCCCGTAGACAGGATTCACTTACACGGCACGCACACTAACAACCAACCAATCACAGCACATATTTAGTTTATACTTGCAATTGTCGGCACTTGGTGAAACTCCATTGTTATGATTTTGATTCAAACACTTGTACTCGTTTCACTTATTTTTATTTTCGTCCCAACCGGTTTCGCTTAAATAAGCATCTTCAGGGGGCAATTACACTCACGTACTAAAATAAACAATTAAAATACATCGAAAACAGCTCGATACATTAAATGTATCGAGCTGTTTTCGATGTATTAATAATCGATTGTATTTTAATTGTTTATTTAGGTGTTCGAGCCTGAACGGCTTGATCCACCTTGAGATTACACCTCTGCATTCTGACGTCTTTCCGGAGTGAAGTTAGCTTCAATAAGCCTAGTGGCGCCATCTGTTACTTGCGCCAACTTCATGTTGGTGGGGGTAGAAGTATATAATTCAGCGCGGGCGGTCCATTCCTCAGTCTCTCTGAGGAGGAGGAGGCGAGCATCGCCCCCGCCCCCCCAGGACGTGGAAGCACCGGGCCAGCCACGTCAAGAGCCACCCACGGGTCCGTTGGATGTGGTCGGCACCCCTCAGGGTATACCTCAGGGGGAGAAGCCGGAGCACCAACGGGCTCCAAGACAACAGACCAAAAGAGCAGCCGTCCTAGAAGAGGACAGAAAGGTCCTGATCAGTGCAATCAGGACCCTCACTGAGGTCCAGGTCGCGCTCCGCATGGGGGCGGACGCGACCACTATCGTCGAAAAGAGCCTCCAGCACCTGATCTCGTCATACGGCGGGGTCATGGCCGCCAGGGGCGAACTGGAGGCTCTAGGACCCAGATAGGCTGCTCAGGGTGGTGCTGTCCAGCACAGCCTGACGTGGCCATATTCTGTCCACATCCACTACTCCACGTCGAGTAGTTAGGATTGTGGGCACAATCCCAGAGATGCCCGGCAACCGCCGCTTACCGGACACGACCGCTGCCTCGGGACCCCCTCGCGAGGAGGATGAGGCAGCCAACCACAGGACCAGACCACCAGATGTAGCGAGCCGCCGCTGGCTGACGGGCACTAGCTGGGCCTCCCCCAATGGGGAATCACCCGGCTGGTTCGACCTCGCCGCGGCGTGAAGTTTTGCCTGGATCACCGGATACGACCACAGTCGCGCCCAGCGCGACCCCCCATCGCCCCGCCTGTTGTCGCAGGCGGCGAGTGCAACCACGTTAGAGTGGCCATTGCCACGTGAACGTTTCCCCGCCGGCCGCAAGCGGCCGTCGAGATGAACTCCACGACCATTCCTCAGTACGCTTTTGTATTCTGACGCGATCACACGTGTGTGAAAACGCTAGAAAAAGTTTTTTCAAGTGAAAACCAGTGAAATATACACAGGTAAGCAATTTCAAATCGATTTTTGCTACTCAAATATTCTGAGCAGCATCAAGACTTGAAAAATCGCAATGCGCCCTAGTGCCATGTGCGTGGGTAGTTTTTTCTTAATCTACCCTCAGTTACTGTGCGTTCTTATACCACAAGTAAAGCGTCGTATCAAATAACTACGCTTGCCGCCATGGCAAATTATTCGGGCGCAATGCTCGATTGTCGTGTCGTATTGTTAGAAAACACTGAGTGGGAGCATTGTTGATACGACGTATCACTAATGCGACGTGTCACTGAAGCGACGCCACCCTTACACGACACATCAATGATAATACGACGCATCATTGGTATGACACTCGCAAGTATCAATCAATGCGACCAACGATCCAAAACGACACATAAAAACAATACGTCGTATTAGTATGAATGCCAAGTAATTTACATTCATAAGTGAATTTCTACTTACAGAATCATGAGCGGCAAATCGTCCTCATCAACTCTTACGACGATGGGTGAACTATCTCTTAATCCGCCCGATGGCGATAAAAAGAGTCATACGGCAGTGGTCGATCTGGTACGGAAGTATTACCCACCTGATTGGGAAAATTGGGAGGTGAACAACTTACCTTCAGAAAAAATATTCGGCTCTTCCATATCACCTGAAGTGGAGAAGAAGATAAGATTTGCACTTCCAACTCTTGAATTACTGCAAGCCGTATACCCTGATGCAAAAGATGCTTCGGAAAGGAAGTTCAGAGATCTGAAGCGACGCTTGTTAAGCTGGCCTTTCGGTCGAACACTATTGTACACTCCTCATAATATCATGGCCCAAATACACACTAAATCTCAAGATACTTTTATGAAGACTGTCAATAAATTGAAACCGCACATACTTTCAAGACAAAGTGCTGATGAACGACTCAAATCAGATTTAGAACCTTCTCCAAATGCCACGACTTCTCCTACCTCTAAGAAGAAGAGAATATCTAAGTCACCCGTACAACATGAAACTCCGAAACGGACACGCTCTTCTACGGCATCCCCGTCTCCTCTTCCTGAACAAGGAGAACACTTGCTATCTTTACTTTTGGAACAACAGCATCGCCAAAATGCAATGTTTGAACATATCATAAAATCAAACAAGCGAAACGAAAACACAATAAAGAAGTTAGAAGAAACAATCACAAGTCACGCAGAAGAACCCACAGCAGATGAAGATCCCTCGGAAGAATCACCAGGTGAACTAGACATATCGTTTGCGGACAGTACCCAATCTGGTGAAGAGGACGAGGAATCAGGAGATATAGGTCGGAGCGTGTGGGCACCTATGGCAGAAACCGTATCTAACGAACGCAAAGACGGTAGCACCTCTGATGCTGTAGAAATTCTACGAAATCAGATTGCTGAAGCTCAACGAAAGCTTCTAGAAATACAACAAAATTCGGCATGTATTGCCGAATGCCCTGATAATAATACTGTTGATTTTGCACCAGCGGTAACTGAATCTCAGGTCAAAGTGGTTAAGGCGGACGAAACTCTCGCTAAACTAGGAGCGGAATGCCAACGTTTTTGTAAGGATACCTGGAAAAATATACGCTACTCTGAAGTGCAGAAACAGTTTCAGGCCACGCCCGTCTTCACTGCACTAAAAGTCAACAGCCATTTGGCTTTAGCGACTCCGTTTTGGCATAGTGTCTCTCTGTTAGAGAAATTTGATGGCACACTTGCAGCAATCAGCCATGGCTTATTGCAACAACGGAAGATACTCGTGTGACGCATACTTCTGCCAAATGTATTGATAATGTATTTAGCGATTGTCAACCTCTAGAAAAATGCATTATAAATTCTCTTCAATCAGATCACAGGGGTCAATCAGTAATATTCCCCTTCAAACATCATATTAAAACAATCAAAATCGAAACCAGGCGTATCACTGCAGGTAGGTTGGAAAAGTACCAAAATGTATTAATGCAGAAATTGCCAGTCCATAATTATAACTTTGAAAATCCAAATAATGTATACAAAGACTTATTTAATATACTGAGCAATGAATTTGAAATAATATTTAAGATAGAAACAAAAGAAATTAATACGAAATTTAAGTTTAGTGATTGGGCGACCACAGGTCTTATGTTAATGCACCATGTACTTTGAATTTCCCGCTCCACTCATCCATTTAAAACCCTTTCATTCACTCCTTTCAATTCACTCACGTCACGATATCATTCTCTCACCAACATTCGGAGAATAGCCGCCGCATAAGCCAACACACAACAAAGAAGCAAGCAAGAAAATATGTAATCAACCACCGGGCCCGGAGTCAGCACTGAAATGGAGCAAGTTCAGAGCCCCGGGGCAAGCTAGCCTAAGCTTATCTATCATCTACGCACCAGAAACAACACGATAAACAGAAGATCAGGCAGGAAAGTAAACCGGCCTTCAACCACGTGAGTTCCTTTTCCATTTCATCATTTTCCCATATTTAAAGTACATCTGTTTTAATCTCTCATCCAACAAGGCACCTGTGATAACAGTCCACGAAGGGTTCTTAACATTTTGGTCAATCGAGCCAGATTTTCTAAATTTCTACCGGTTTGTCTTGTTGGAAAATTTTCGGTCCACCATTTTGTTCACAAAAACCAACAGCAAAATTCAAAAATATTTATCATTTATCGTGTGTAATTCATAAAACGCATATCATTTCATAGCATATTTTTGTGTTTTCTATCATATTTCATCATATCCAAGCATATTTTTAACTATTTCCAACATTTTCATTTTATTTATCTTGTTCCAACAAGTTCGAATGAAACACGCGATTCACGCTGTTCATTCCAAGGTCATTCAAATCATTCATTCCGGTTTCCGTGTTACCGTGTCTGTGGGTGGCTATTCTTGAGAACGCATGCATATGTACCTAATGTAAACAAGTGTGCGCTAGGTACATATTCATATCAAAATCATAAATCTTGTATTACTTGCACGAGACACGCAGCGTGCAATTAATACAATAACATTCAAATCATCATCATTTTGTGTTGATTGCTCGACACACGCAGCGAGCAATTGATATCAAAAACATTAAATCATTATAAATCTCGTCGTATTAATTGCGCGACACACGCAGCGGGCAATTAATACCATGACATTCACATCATCATTCATTTTGTGTTGATTGCTCGACACACGCAGCGTGCAATTAGTACAATATCATTCATATCATCATCATTTTGTGTTGATTGCTCGACACACGCAGCGAGCAATTGATATCAATATCATTCAATCATAAATCCTCGTATTAATTTGCGCGACATACGCAGCGTGCGATTAATACCCATAACACTCATATCATCATACATTTTGGGTTGATTGCTCGACACACGCAGCGAGCAATTAATTTCAATAACATTCATATCATATCAGTGTTGTGTAAGTATAACATGCGATACTTACACTTCGCATCATCATCATAAAGTTCAAGTGTAACATGCGACACTTGTAACTTTAATCATATCAAACTTGTTCGTAACATCAGCGACTAAGTTATAGCAGCTCGAGTGTAACATGCGACACTCGTGCATGCATTGTGTTAGGTACAACATCAGTACTTGACTAAAATCATTCATTTTGTGTTAATTGCTCGACACATGCAGCGAGCAATTAATATCAGTAACATTTAATCATCATATCATTATCATAGTTATAGGTATAACATGCGATACCTTTAACTTTGTCATACTGTAGAATTAATTGTTCATAATAACAGTCGATTTTCACGTTAGTCAACTCGTGTGTAACATATAACACTCGTATATTATCAATCATAACTAAACTTACATACCTACATTCATATTAATATCATCAATCACCGAACTAATCAAGTTTTTTGTGTTTTGCTCGCGTAACACAAAGCTAGTAAAACTAACGAACATTTCTTATTAATTTTTTTTTTATTGCCGTGTGCGACACTACAGTTTCATTTCATATCAGTTTGTTTTTTCATCATCGTAAGAAAGTAGGTCCTTCGAATTTAAGAAAGTGCGTGTCAAGAATCGACACCTTTGTCTCATCATTCGTTCGTTTCCGGCATTGGCATTGTTGCCACCAGAATAAAACCAATTACTACCAATCACTCAAAATATTTTGACGTTTGAGATCAAATCATTCATCATTCAGTTCGTTCGTTCGTTCGTGTAACTTTCTTTCTGGTTTTGTTTTAAAAGAATTTAAAACAAATACTTAGTGTGTTATGTCTTTTCTTTGTGTTTAAATTTAAAATCAAAATCAAACACAAGTGTAGTGATTTATCAGCAAGGAGCCAACAGATCGGTTGTTGTAAATCCTAAGGTGGGTGTTGTTCAAAACTTGTTGGATTGTTTTCATGTTGCGTATTCAATTCATACAGTGAAAACTGTTCAATGCTTGATTAGTTAGTTTGACCAACAAGCATTTGGGGATTTTATGCTTCTTCATTCGTTTCTAATCATATTATTCAAAGCTCTTGTGAACCATTTGCACTGAACTGTAAAATCTGTGATTTTCCCACATTCCAAGATTTAAAAACACTTATAAAGTAGCTGCAAAGCTCTTGAACGGTCGTAATTATCAACAAATATAAATCAAACAACAATAAACAAACAATTAAATCAAAATTCTTAGTATTCAATGATCATCACAACTAGGTAAATCATCACCAGCTTATGCGTTTGGCTCATACAACACAATCATTTTCATCATGTACTTATCTATCTGTGCAGACTCAAAAATGCTGTGTAGGTACTCATAGAAATCATTACATTAGTCAACATTTCACCTCATGGTAGGATTTTGAACAAAACAATTAGATTCTAACTGTTTATATAGCAATTCATCATTTAAATAGTTCATCGCTAAGTAGTAGGTACAAAATCAACATTTGCAGTGCTAGCAGAAGTAGTGAAGAAAATTTGTAGTAGCATCATAATCATACTATAAACAAAAATGTCTTAAAACATATTTAACTAATTTGAAGTTAGCTGATGAGCTCTATTTTGAATCTCACCTAATTGTCATTTTCTTGGGGGGGGGAGGCTTTTCCAAAATTATTATTCACAACAAGATTAAAAACAAAATCAAATATACACCATAAACACTTACTTCAGCGACTTACTTACACTAACAAAATCATAATAAAATCTGAGTTAAGGTTGCAATGTGCCTATTTATTTATTGTTTTGTATCCAGTCACCACTGGTCTACACTAACATAGTAATAAATAAACTAACACAGTGGCAATTACAACAACATAATGCATCAAAAGTTTTGTCGCATCGGCATAGGAAGTATTTAGCCAACTTATCACAATGTTTCAAATGAACATGTCTTTAGTTGATGTTGAATTTACTCAACCAGTTATAACTTATCTATCATCAATAAAAAAGTGTACCCACCCACTGCGTTGGCGTTTTGGTAAAATTATTCAATCATACTGCGGATGAGACAGAGTCTCTCGGTCTGCTGCTATCGGGACTTCATAGGTGCAGTTGAATTGACCTCTTGTGAAGCTTTCTCCAATTTTTTCTGGTATTTAGGATAAAGCTTTTACAATTTTGATATATATCCATCATAATATATATTCACGTACTCAGCAATAATGTTATCATATATTTTTTTTAACCAACTAATGGACATCTTTATATCATATCATTATAATTATAAAATTATGCATATCATATCATTATAAATATAAATATATGCTATTGGTTGGAGTGAACATTTATTTCAAAATTTGTTTTGATTTCCTGGCTCAACAAATTTCGCCAGCGGGGGGGGAAAATGTTAATGCACCATGTACTTTGAATTTCCCGCTCCACTCCACTCATCCATTTAAAACCCTTTCATTCACTCCTTTCAATTCACTCACGTCACGATATCATTCTCTCACCAACATTCGGAGAATAGCCGCCGCATAGGCCACCACACAACAAAGAAGCAAGCAAGAAAATATGTAATCAACCACCGGGCCCGGAGTCAGCACTGAAATGGAGCAAGTTCAGAGCCCCGGGGCAAGCTAGCCTAAGCTTATCTATCATCTACGCACCAGAAACAACACGATAAACAGAAGATCAGGCAGGAAAGTAAACCGGCCTTCAACCACGTGAGTTCCTTTTCCATTTCATCATTTTCCCATATTTAAAGTACATCTGTTTTAATCTCTCATCCAACAAGGCACCTGTGATAACAGTCCACGAAGGGTTCTTAACATCTTAGGATTAGCAGAGATAGGCTTTTTGAACTTTACGAGCTTAAAAACATGACAAATGTTAGCAGTTTTCATGAACTAGTAAAAAAATACTCTCAAACCTTTAAGACAGCTTGTCTAATTGCTAAAGCTAATTTTATTAGTAATAAAATAAAGTCATCTGACAATAAAATAAAAGCTGCCTGGAAAGTCATTAATAGCGAAACAGGTAAAACTAAGCCACGCGAAAATGACTTTTCACTTAATACTGACTATGGGATAATTAATGCAAGTTCAGATGTAGCGCAGGAGTTTGAGACATTTTTCACAAATATTCCGCTAAAAACTACTGAGAATCTAAACTCTTCGCCTACAATTTCATCGTCTATTCTTAAAAACAATGTAGGTGCTTGCAATTCTGAATTTAAATTTAGTCACGTAAGTCCCCAGTATATTTTAAAAACTTTTAAATATATTAAAGTCAAGAGTACCGAAGATTTATGGGGGATGTCAGTTAAAGTTTGTAAATCCTTAATTGATATATTAGCACCATATTTGGCAGACATCTTCAACGAATGTATTGATCATGGCATTTTTCCTGATTTAATGAAAGATAGTAAGGTAGTTCCGCTATTTAAAGCAGGCGACAAACAAGATCCCAGTAACTATAGGCCTGTTTCAATTTTGCCAGTACTAAGCAAAGTGTTTGAGAAGATCATACTCAATCAAATGCTGTCCCATTTTAATTGCAACAACTTGTTACACAACCAGCAGTTTGGTTTTACAAAGGGACGTTGTACTACAGATGCTGGTATAGCTCTAATCAAACATATATTTAATGCCTGGGAAGAATCAAAGGATGCCATTGGTATTTTTTGTGACCTTTCGAAGGCATTTGATTGCGTTGATCATGAAACTTTATTATTGAAATTAGAACACTATGGTATTCGAAACGAAGCTCTGAATTTGTTGAATTCATATTTAGATAATAGAACTCAGAAGGTCCAAATAAATGGCACCAAATCACAGGGATCTCGTGTTAAAATTGGTGTGCCTCAAGGTTCTATATTGGGACCATTTTTTTTTCTAATATACATAAATGACTTGCCTTACATGATAGAGAATTTGTCCAAGATTGTATTATTTGCTGATGATACATCCCTTATATTTAAGGTCGATAGACATGCACGTAATTATGATGAAGTAAATCGCACTCTTGCACAAATTCACAGTTGGTTTAGTGCAAACAATTTAGTTCTTAATGCGAAGAAAACTAAATGTTTATTATTTACTCTGCCAAATGTAGTACATTATTTGGATAATTATATTGTACTAAATAATGAAAAATTAGAGGTCACTACCAGCACAGTTTTCTTGGGGATTACTCTTGACTCAAAGCTCCAATGGGGCCCTCATATTACATCATTATCGGGGAGATTAAGCTCGGCTGCCTACGCGGTACGTAAAATTAGAGAAATCACGGATGTTGCGACAGCACGACTTGTGTATTTTAGTTATTTTCACAGCATTATGTCCTATGGAATTTTGCTGTGGGGTCGCGCGGCAGATATTGAAACAATTTTTGTTCTTCAGAAAAGGGCCATTAGAGCAATTTATAAACTTTGTAGTCGTGATTCCCTAAGAGAACTGTTTAAAGAAATTAATATAATGACAGTACCATGTCAATATATTTATGAAAACATTATGTACGTCAGAAAGAATATAAGTAATTTTACTAGAAATTATGACAGGCATAACCGCAATACTAGGAGTAAAACCAAATAGATCAACCTAAGTATAGACTAGCTAAAGTTAGGACTTCATTTGAAGGTCTAAGTATACGATACTATAATAAAATACCGGAAGATATATTAAGTTTATCAGAAACTAAATTTAAATCTGTGATTAAGAAAAAATTATGTTATAAAGCCTATTACAAGTTAGATGATTACATTAATGACAAAGAGGCATGGACCTCTGAAGTTCCAGCTCAGCACAAGAAACATGCACGCATTGTTAATACCAAATCGGGACGTGCATGGAATTTACAATTGACATAATAATAATTTGTATAATTTAAATTTTTATACTTAAGCATCTTAAATTTATTTGACAGTCTATTTTGTTGATGTACCTACATTGATTTTATTCATATTATTCTTTAATTCTTGACATGTATTTTTTTTTACATTTACTGTAAATCTACTTTTATTTTTATGCTATGACATTTTGTTGCTGAAATATTTAAGTATATTATTTTATAGACGAAACAGTTAGAATTATCTACTGTAATTTTTATTTTGTTGAGCCGTTTTTGGCTATTACTATTAATTTATATTCTAACTTAGCTAGGGTAGCATAGGGCCTAAAAGTATTGTAAATTTTAGAATAGGTGCACTTCTGGGCAGGTTTTTGGGGGGTTTTCCTGTCCAGGGGGTCCGGCTAACTATACACATGTAACACCTTATTTTAAAAGATTGACAGTATGTATTTCCATTTACTTGTCATTAGGGCATAAGGATAGGTACATGCTGTGTGGTTAGCCTGGCCAGCCCCGAGGCAGTGCCTTTATTTTTATTTTTTTTATCCCGCCCGAGCCGCGTTTAGAGTAGGAACACAAATTGTAATAAAAAAGAGAAAATTTTACAATTTTACACTACAAATTTTCTCTTTTTTAGTTTGAATTAGAATGTGACTTTCTTAAAGAGAATTTTGTAATTCCTACTGAGAAATAAATACATTGATTTTGATTTTGATTTCATGACATTCCGCCTTCTGGTACACATTTGTTCTCGGAAAAAGAATTAAGCGAGTTAGTCAAGGACCAAGGGGGATTGCATAAGCTCTTTCCTAACAAAAACAAAAAAGTTACAAATCCAAAACAATCGATACCAAAACAAGGTCAAAACAATTACAAAAAACCTCAAGCCTACAGGGAAACCTTTCGTAAAAATAACAGACGAGATGAGCGAAAACCTTTCAAACCTCAATCAACAAACAACACCAAAAAAGTTGGAAAACTGTCGGGCAGAAAATTCTGACTCGTTCCAAGCAGGACAATTAGCGAACCATGTTCAACAATGGGAGAACCTTGGAGCACCACCAACTATCGTATCAATCATTCTATCATACAGAATCCCATTCATAAGAAAACCACCATTGTTGAACCTAGTTTCAAAATCACAAAACTTGACAATCCGAAAAGACGAAGCCATGTCCACTCAAATAGAACAGTTGATAAGATCAAACGCAGCAACTCAACAAACATTTCAACGAGGATTCGTGTCTCCAATCTTTCTTCGGAAAAAGTCCAATGGGGAGCACAGGCTAATATTAAACTTAAAGAACCTCAACCATTTCGTCAGCGCCCCAAGGTTTCGCCTGCCGAATCTATACAATATTCCAGATCATTTGTGGGAGAAAGATTATATGATAAAAATAGACCTGTCGCAGGCTTATTACCACATACCTATTGCCCAAGCACACCAAAGATACCTGACATTCGAATACGGACACCGGTTTTACCTTGACATGCCTTCCATTCGGCCTTGCAAGTGCCCCCTCGGCGTTCGCCAAAATTACCAATTGGCTAGCTCAATACTTAAGGGGCAAGCAAATTCGAGTGATCGTCTACCTAGACGACTTCTTACTGACGCACAGCGATCCAGACATTTTATCACACCAAGGAAGGTTCGTACTCAACCTTCTGACAGAGCTCGGATGGTGTGTAAACCAAAAGAAATCCACTCTTACGCCAACCCGCTGTGTAGAATACTTAGGAGTTACTTGGGACACAAGACAAAATCAAAAATACCTTCCTCAAGAAAAGGTGAAATCTTTCGGAACACACATCTCCAGTCTACTCGAGAAAGGATGCTGGAACTGGTGGGAAGCAAAAAGTGTTGAAGTTGTGCCTTTGGGTCGACTTCATTGCAGAAATATCCAAATATCGACGAGACGCCTACCTCAGTCAAAACGACGGAAATTATTCCTTATAGAACCAAAAGCTCTCCAAGTCCTTGTATGGTGGACCAAAAATCTGCACAAGAAGTCACCAATACATTTGAAACCTGCGACGGTCTTCATCACTACAGATGCAGCAGACAAAGGCTGGGGTGCGATAGTGAACAGCTCAAAGCTGAAAGGAACCTGGAACACAAACGAACAAAATTGGCATAGCAATCAGAAGGAGCTATGGACATTATACGAAGTAATGCGAAGGAAGGCTTCTTTCCTGAAAGGAAAATCGGTAGTTTTTCAGTCGGACAATCGTTCCACAATAGCATACATCAACAAACAAGGTGGAACCAAGTCAGCTAAACTTCTGAAGACATCTTCAAAAATCCTTCACCTGGCTGCAAACCTCAACATGACGATAAAAGCACGGTATCTTCCAGGCAAACTAAATGGCATAGCAGACAGCCTATCCCGTCAAAATGCCCTACCGGAATGGCACTTAAACGAGCAATGTCTGAACCAAATCTTTCGAATCTTCGGGAGACCGCACATAGACCTTTTTGCTTCGAAGGATTCTGCAGTAGTGCCGACCTATGTAAGCGAAGACATAACGGATCACAACAGCTTATACCTATACCGACGCTTTCAGCCGTCAGTGGCATTACGACCTTGGATGGATTTTCCCACCACCGGCGTTAATACCCAGAATCCTCCACCATCTCAACACTTGCAGTGGGACTTACCTGATCGTAGCACCGGATTGGAAAAACGCCTATTGGAGACCGGCCCTGGAGAACATATCCAAAACCAAGCCTTATCAGCTGAAAAATTTGCGGAATCATTTAATAGATCTACGAACAAACCAACCCCCGCAAGGGGTAGACGAGATGATTTTGCTGGTATGGCAAGTACAGGCTGGGAAGACTACATCATTGACTGGCCGGCAGAGACTAAGCGCTTAGTCGAAAGCTCTTGGCGTCCATCTAGCCTTAAGACATACCGTCCAGCGTGGAATAGATGGACAGAGTGGGCTGGCATACAAAGAGTCTCAGTAAAGGAACCTAGACCTTCCGATCTAGCTCGCTTCCTCGGTTACTTACACACAGACTTACATTTAGCACCTAGCACGATCTTAGTACATAAGTCGGTTGTGTGTACTTTCGTCAATCCCAATTCAACGTCAATTGGATCACATCCTCTAGTCAAGCATATCTTAAAAGGGATAGTTCTTTCTAAAAGAAAACGGCCCTCGAATCATACCTGAGACGTATCTTATTTCCTAAATTGGCTGTCAAAGTATCCCGTCAAAGAAAGCAGTATCTTCCAAGTATCTCGTCACCTAGCGATACTTCTACTTCTAGCGACGGGCAGAAGAATCCACGATCTAACTTTGTTAGATCTAGGTAAGGACTTCTTTATAGATACAGGGGTCAGTAAAAAGTTTTGGCCAAGATTCGGCTCAAAGACTGACTCAACTACAAACTTACAGTCAGGATGGGAGTTTCTACCTAATCCCGAACGTAAGCTTGATTTATTAACATGGACCAGACGACTTCTAGAAGTATCGAAGGAAAGGCGATCTAGTAAAGGTTTAACAAATCTATTCATAACTACTCGGGGTAAAACCGCTCCAGCGTCCCGAACTGTTATAGCTGGCTGGATACGCACTCTGTTTAAAGAGGCCAACCTTACAGCTACTCCAGGTAGCTGCAGAGCTGCAACAGCATCTCACAATTTTATTACTAGGAATATGGATATAGAAGAAGTGATGAAAAGGGGAAATTGGAAATCGTCCAGAACTCTTTTAAATCACTATTTAAAGAAGATCTCTCCTCACTTATCTGGTAATGCAGGTCCTGTTAGGAGCTTGGCTCACTCATTTGTTCCTATAGATTAATTTACCTATGTTTTTTATTTAAAAGAATCTTAAGTTCCTCGTCATTACAAAGTTGATTATAATGTAGTTACGTTATGTTTTTGTTATCATTGTCAGTAAATATAGGCAATTACTTAAATTAGAACACTTGCATTTTAATTCATCTGTCCTTATTCATCAGTCACAGTACGCTAATTCAGCGCCGGCAGATAGTAAACACGTCTCAAGGTGGATCAAGCCGTTCAGGCTCGAACACCTAAATAGCAGCGTTTTTCCCCCGAAGGGTAAAAAACGCATATTTAGGTTTCAGCCGTTAGGCTTGATCCACCCAATTTCAATCCTTGCCGGCTTTCAATTTAGGTACTGAGGAATGGACCGCCCGCGCTGAATTATATACTTCTACCCCCACTAACATGAAGTTGGCGCAAGTAACAGATGGCCCCACTAGGCTTATTGAAGCTAACTTCACTCCGGAAAGACGTCAGAATGCAGAGGTGTAATCTCAAGGTGGATCAAGCCTAACGGCTGAAACCTAAATATGCGTTTTTTACCCTTCGGGGGAAAAACGCTGCTATTTTAGTACGTGAGTGTAATTGCCCCCTGAAGATGCTTATTTAAGCGAAACCGGTTGGGACGAAAATAAAAATAAGTGAAACGAGTACAAGTGTTTAAATCATAACAATCACAGCACCTTATTTTGGCGCGTAAATTAAAAGCGTTTAGTGGTGTGTTTCTAGGACAAACAGGGTGCATTTTTTCGTTATGATTTTTTTTTAGTTAAATGCAATTTTCTCGAAAACTAGCGTGTAGACTTTTTTAAGAATTTGCCTAGTACATGCTTATATTTTATTTGATCTGCCCCTAAAATATTTGCAGTGAATTTAATAGGATCTTATATAGGTATATGTTTCTATGTATTGTGTATGTATTGTAGCGCTATAAAAAAGGCAAGTAGCGCTAGCAAAAAGGGAGAAAAGAAACGAAAATGAAAATCGAAGTTCGGCGAAGGAAAGTATCGTATAATCAGCGGTGGTTCCGTACAGACTGAAGTCGATGGGCAAAGGCGAGGTATCGGCGGGGGCGGCGCGCGTGTCACCGTAGGTGCCCCGGTGCGGCGAGTTGTCTTGCGCGGCGGCTGCGGTCGTCCCAGTCGCCGGGCTTCCTGCGGCCGGCGGGCCGGCGAGCGCGACTTCTCACGGAGCTAGGCTCGGGGACCCTATATCTGGTTACCTATGCACTCCTACCAGGCCTGATTGTCGTACACAGATTTTTAGATACGGGAGCCCACTTACCCCGCTCTGCTCGTCGTCGCGACGCCCGTAGACCCGTGGATCGGTCGGCCGGGACTGGGCCCTCTATGCGGGCTCCGGGGATCCCTAAGGTGAAATAGGAAACAGCCATGAGAATCGGGGGGTGACGTAGTCAGCGCAAAGAGGAGGAAGAGGGGAATCGTACGTGACAAGGAACCTCAGAGGGAGATGAGGAGCGGATTGGATCATAATGTTTGTACTTACCCCTTTTACAAGGGAGCGGGAGCTTTTTCAGGATGCCTCTTCGCGGCGTTCACGGTAACCTGCCGTGCTTTATTCCAGAATTTTTAACTATGAAAATCTTTAAGAATTTTTAACTATAAACGATGCACTGTTTGTTTCACGGTTGACTTTTCAAATTCCAGTTCTCTTGCCTGATGGGCTTGTCATGGAGTTCTATGAATCCTTCAAATTTAAATACGAAAAACTTTGAAGTGTCTGCGTGGGAGACACTATGCAGGTTTGTAACACTGCAGTATGTATGTCACAGGCTAAACGGCTTGACGGATGTTGATATATCAGATGTACTTAGATTTGTCTCAGCAATGTGAGAGACACAAGTTATATGAGTTGTGGATTTTATTATTTTAGTTTGTAATTACTGAAGTCGGGTTTCTGTTATTTATAAGGCTTGTTGTACAATTGTATCACGAAAACCACTTGATCTTCTTTAGATACCGACTCTCACTTAATATGCCTATGAAAAAGGGTACGCTTGATTTCTTCAGGATTCGATTGTCGAACCCTTAAGGTGCCTGCAGACGTAGCTATAGATATGCCAGTGTTGTGGTAAATATATTTCTCAATTATCGACAAAGTTTTGTGAAATAAATCATAATAAAAGATCTACAGCTACAAAAGAACCTAAAGACGTATATTTTCAAATAACTCGACGAGTAGACTAATAAAAGTAATGAAACTTGCAAAAATAACAAGTTCTTAATATATCTGTCATGGTAGTTTTCTGGAATGTATTGTCTTTGATCTATCGAACGGCAACATCACTAGCGATTTATAGCCCACGTCTGTGGGTACCTTAACTTGTATGAATACATAATACCAGCATAAATGCCCATAGGTAAGTATTCTGTGTAAAAAAATGAATTGTCCGTAATTTTCCAGGCGACTTCAAAAAACAGTCATTTCATTAGCTATAAAGATCCTGCTTAATTTTGAACCTCTTTTTGTAAAGTCGGTTAAAGATGACATCCATTCAAGATAAACGTTCCAATTTCGAATTCAATCATATGATTGGCCAGCCGAAACTGACGTCACGGTTATTTACCGAATATTCTTGATGATTTTCCATTTTCCTGCGAAATTATGCAGATCACTGTTATTTTGTACAACACGGATGTTGTACGCCGTGTGATGCCGGCTTACAATAGTATCACCCCATTTCTGTCTGTGGGTGTCATAAGAAACGACTAAGGCGCAAACTCCACCAAAAAGACGAAGGGCATAGGACGTAAGAATGACAGTTGACAGACAAGTGATCGTCAAATATTCTTCTTAGTTTTTGACGCTAGCTGTCATAGATGCGACGCTTCGGCGACGCTTGTGTGTGCCTTTGTCAATACTTTTTCGTACATTTTGTATGGAAACGTCGCGATGTCAAACGTCAAGCGTCATGCCCTATGTCCTATGTCCTCTCCATGTCCTCTCTGTGGAGTTTGGGGCTAAGGGATGAACGCAGAGAACAGGCAGCGGCGTTCCCTGTGAGCATTATGTACTGCAGTTGTGAATTTACCCCACATTTACCAGAATCTACGGTTTAACGCACTCTCCGAAGCACGGAAATGTCTTTATTGTATCCAAGTTCAAGAAACATATTCACAAAGAGAAAATATCAACATTTTTGTGGCACCCGCCGAGAATCGAACCTGGCCCCTTCTGATCCAAAGGCGAACGCTCCGACCACTAGACCAGACAGCTACCGCGCAAAATCATGCAAATTACTGTTATTTTGTACAACACGGATGTTGTACAGCCTTTGAAATGCAAATGGAAGTGGTCATGGGATATTATGGATAATTTACGCAAGCTGAATTTATTAATTACTGAACTAGCCTATCTCACTTTATTTCTATTCAAAGGGCCTGGGTAGGTACTAGTGTTGGTGAGGAATTTATTTTGAGGAAGAGGCAATGGAAGAGGAAGCAACAAAATCGAAGTTGGAGAATGCTGATGAGGATAAGGATAATATTGAAGAGGATGCGGATGAAGAAGAAGAAGAGGAAGTTGTAAAACAAAAAATACAGTACGAGAAAGATAAAATTAGTTCAAATGTTGTGCAGTATTCATAATGATGACAAAACTCCTTGTAATATATAAGGAAAAGGAATCCTCATCAATTCTAGTAGGTACGGTTTCCTGTAGAGTTACCTAAGCCCTGTTACAGGTTAAAACCGTACTATCAGCAGTATATCAACCTACTATTTGCATACAATAACCAAGAAAAACTAGTATTTATATAGAAACTATCTTTGTTTTTTAATAATTATGCTTGTTCATCTTATCGAGTCATTCGCCGACTCGGTGTCCCACGCGACAGAAGGAAAATACAAATTAAATACAAACAGCATATTATGTTTGAAAAACACGTCTCTTCTAGAAATGTTTACCCCACATTTCGCTTATTGGAGCACAAATTGAAAATTAATGACCACCATTTTACACTTTCGGTAGCGATTTAGCAATTGTTGCGTTCTTGCTTTTATATCACCATTTTACAATTAGATTAATGTTACCTTTCTCTGAATAATAATGAATGCTATATTTCAAATCTGGATGAGGATGGTTCGATTTCACTTTGAATATCAATGAGAAAATTGTCAAGAATGATTTCAGATAAAGCAAGGGACAATTTTTACAAGGAACCCTGAAAAAAAAACAGATTTCCGTAAAGGAAAGAGGAGAAGCAACTTATCACATAAGCATTTTTTATTCTACTCTGTACTACTACGCTCTGCTACGTTTTTTCTGCTACACTGTACTACTAAGCTCCGTTACGCTTTTTGTGCTACATTGTACTGCTACGCTCCTACTACGAATAACTCGTAGCAGTACGAAATCACGTTTTATAAATAACGTTGATGATCGCTTAAAAAAATTTATTTATAGGTATTTGCTTATTTCCTGATTTCAAATTTTTAAATGGCAATCATCTTCTGCCTGCCCTTATCCCAAATCGGTTGAGGTCGGTGCAACATGTTTAGTTGAAGCCCAAAATCATACAGCAAAAGGATCTGGAAATGTTTCTCTGGGAATGTAATTTTAATTGATATCACCGCCACCATGCGATTGTCGACAGAATGATATTCAGCCGAGGTCAAAAACTCTATGTCGCCTTTTATGAAACACCCTGAGCGAACTAGAAGTGGCAGTATTCTTAACCGCTTCCACACGGCAAATAGCAATAAATAGTCATAATAATCCAGTGAACATTGTAAATTCTCGATCACTTATCCGGAACTATACGACAATACTCCATTGTTTCTATTATTGTGTCTTCCTATCTCTTAATGCATCGCGGACTAAGGTACCCCTACCTATCTTTAAATTACAGTGCAATTTTTTCTATTAGAAAATACTAAAAGGAAAATATCTATTTTTTGTGTTATTTTACAAATTGAAACTAGTAGTTACTGCCATAAGGTCTCTTTTGATTTGGACGACCACACATTAAAACTATAATGTTGTTACAAGCCCAGACGTTTATTTGAAAACAAAATTTGTATTTCATATCAAGGCATCAGCAAAGGAATAATATTGAAAAGGCGTATGATCCACTGACAAGAGCCAATCTCTAATATTATACAGAAGAAGAATGCATCAGCAAAGTAACGGATCAAAGCCCAAAGCTCAAAGGTACTGTTGGTACAATGAAGGTTATTTTGTTGACTACGAAACCGTAATAACGACAACAGTAATGTTGTCAAATTGAAATTTGTTCTTTTTCTGCGCCGGTTATATAAGGTGCAAAAAAATCAATCAATTTTTGGTCCTCCCATATAAATTGCCTCGGCTGACTGGTATATTTTGTATGGGAGGTCCGAAAACATTTTTCATATTTCGACCTATGTACCTTAGGGAAAGTTGTTCAGTTTCATGGGCTGGTTCACCCCTTAAGATATATGCAGTTATTTTTTTTACATCCTGTATATTATTACATGTTTCAATAATCGCACCCTAATTCCTAGATCAGGCAACCTAGCTCAGTGGCAATGAGTGAATGACTATTTGTTGTTTAGTAAAAGGACGCTTCTCGCGAACAAATAGCTATTGTCTCACCCGCGGCCTAACTTGCGGGTAGTCAGCGATTATTGTCAACGGGTTTATTTCAATGCTTTGTTGAACCCCTTTGGGTTTTTTTAAAGGGTGTTTTATAGTCCATTAGTGTAATTAGGTTATTCAAATGATGAAATGATTTCCCATTTGCAAAGCTATTAATATATCTGTTCGCATAGCAGATAAGTAAAGTAGCCAGTGCTAGGTATAAATTATTTTTGGAGTTTGCTGCACCTAGGTAGTATCTACACATATATTTTGCAGTAACCGACCTTAGTAATATTGACCTGAAACTCCTGCACCTACTTTATATTTTGCATCTTGGCTTTGAACTTGCTGTCTGTTTAGCACTTGGATGAAAGAAAGGGTTTCTTTCATCCAAGGTTTAGCATCTTTGACTGCAAAACCCACGATTTGCCCCCCTGTCAAAACTGAAACATTTCCGTTTGGTTTCCGCCATATGATATAAGTCTATGGTTTCCGCATTGTTTTGTCAGGTCTCTTCATAGGGTCTCCAAAGCTTGCGTTTATTTACACAAGGCACTCTACGCCACTAAGACTTTATCACGGCCAAATCTTTTTAAAAAGGCTTTTTACGGAAAAACACTGCAATTCAACACTGTCAGCGCCAATTTTATCGGCAGGTTTAAATTTCCTCTCAAGCTTTATTCCTCCGGAGATCTGCAATAACCCAAGTTCACAAACCCAAACCTTTTATCTAAATTGAGTCCCACTTAGTGCTAAGTGGTCTTCTTAAGACCCAGGATCGCTTTCTTTTTACACGACTGCCTCAGAAGGAGGGTTATGTTTTTCGAGAGTATATAATATTTGTAGGGAGGAGACAAGCAGACAAATTATTTTTCACGCGCTACAGACAGCCCAAACTGTTAGGCGGATGTAAACATACCTATGTATCGAGGTATCGTTAGATTCGTCTCAGCCAAGGCAGTGCCAGAGACGCTTGCTTTGCTATAAAATTCAAAATGGTAGATTTGAAACGCAAAATAGAACTTTCCAATTACCGTAGCCGGGTTTATGTTTTCTAATAATAATGCTCGTTCTTTTTCTGTCTACTTACAATTCGATCGGATTTGAATAATGGGGTCTTACAACTGTCTTCGATGTTTACTAAATGTCTGTGAATATCAAATGAGTTGGTGCTTTTCTATTTCAAATGGACCCATTTTTAGCGAATGTATGAAAAGAAATAATTGTACCCCAAAAAAATCATTTAAATAAAACCAGCCACGTCTCGATAGAGCTGCTTGTTTATCTCGAAAAAGTAATGAAATCTAGACAAAGTCATGCTAAGTCCAAGGTTCCTTGATGCAATTTCTTTATTATTTTGTTATAGTTATAGTTATATGACGGGCCGTTAAAAATATAAGTTTGTGGATACTAGTCAACGGCCAGTCGTATAATTATCGTATAGTAACTTTCCTTGCTATGCACCACGCTCATAGCTTTAAAGCTAAAATATCCCTCCCTTTGAGTAGGTTAATAATACCTACTGATAAAGACGCAAATTGAGTCATTGCCAACTTTAATTTATCTACTTGTGAAAATGGAGAGTATTTTACATTGTTTATCTACTTTTATTTCCAACGTGTAGCGAGAGATATCTAGGTAGTCGTATTTTCTTCAATTTGCTGCTATCTTGCAAGATAAGAGAAACGTTGTTGGAATGTTCTGAAATGTGAAGACAGGAGAGGAGAAAGACGTTCCTTGCAATTTAGCTAAATAACGAATAGAACCGTGTGCCGAGTGATGCCGGCTTACAATAGCATCATCATCATTTTCCTGCTCTTATCTCAATTACTTTCAGGGTCGTCGCAACATGTTTTGTTTGAACACAAAATCATGTTGCAAAAGGATTTGGCTTACAATCGCATCAATTCTACCCGTGGATGTCGTAAAAACCTACTAATGGTAAATTAGGTATACAGGGAATGGGATGTAGCGTTCTCTGAGAATTCTTTCTTTTCGTGTGGCACACCGAGTCGTTCAACGACCCGATGAACCCTGGTGTCAGAGTTTTTCAACCGCCTACTGCAAGTAGCAGGCCTCTGACATGGTTGTGTAACGACCGCCATCATAGACAGCTACCGGGACCGACGGCTTAACGTGCCCATCCGAAGCACGGAACCATCTTACTTGCGGACAATCAGGTGGTTCAGCCTGCAATGTCCTAACCAGACTGGGAACAAATTCACAATGTGATAAATATCAACTTTGTGAGTGACCCCACCAGCAATTGAACCCGGAACCTTTCCGTGGCAGGCAGGCATACTAACCACTGCGCTACATCGGCTATCTGAGAATTAAAAACCACTATTCAAACCAACACCACAAAATGGTACTAATATTTTACATACAAACACACATAATACACCTTTATCCCTTGCGGGGTAGACAGAGCGGCAGACAGAGAGAGACGACTACAAAGAAACTTAGTAATAATAACGAGTGTTTATCTAATCAAGGAATTGTAGATCGGGATCCCTGCAGACAGCCAAACGTCTCCCTCTCTTCAAACCCATCCCCTTTACAACCTATTGAAAGGGTTAATCTAAAACTTCACATTTGAATTCAAACTGTCCTTGATTTTGTATGCAAATACAAATTGCTTTCGGATAACACACAGAATTACACACTTTCAAACTGAATAACCTTCCATAAAAAGCTAAGTAGAGTCGATCTTTACTGGACATCATCAAGCCGTTAGACAAACGCTGAATGCGCCATACATTGGTATTCCCCATACAGAAAAGAAGTTCGTCGTATCACCACTACGGAGCGAAAGTGTATCTTAGCAACTAACGCGTATCAGGGCTCCATCTAACGGCATAGTTTTGGAACTCAAGAGGTACAAAACTCAAAATAGACGACTTTACGTAAGACATTTCCCATTCGAGATTCAAAATTCTAAATTGACTCTCCTCTTGAAAGATATTTTTCTCGTATTTTGCAGAATAGCCCCACCTCCCTTTGTCGCCCGCCAGTCGCCAGTGGCTTATCGGTTCAGTTTCAACTGTCAAAGTTTGAGCGCCGCTGTCCCGGGAGCTTTATATCACTTTTGTAGTGGCGGCGGATAAACCAAGATAAAATGGCGATGATCATCCGCCCGCATACAGAGAAATATATTGCATTCACAGGGAACGCTACTGCCCATTCCTCCACGAAAGATATACAATATTATATGGTATAGGTATATACAGACAGTGTTATGTAAACATATATTGATAGCCTTACGGCTTTGTATAAAGAATACCATTGCTGTACTTATATTGATTCCCAAGCGCCTATTAAAAGAAAGAGATTCAAATTTCAAAGTAGACATCTTTTCGAAAGATACTTACTTAACCTTACCTATTAAGATTCGAAATTCAAAATTTAAAGATAGTTTTCTCGTATTTTGCAGAATATCCCAACCTCCCTTTGTCGCCCGCCAGTCGCCAGTGGCTTATCGGTTCAGTTTCAACTGTCAAAGTTTGAGCGCCGCTGTCCCGAGAGCTTTATATCTCTTTTGTAGTGACGGTAGATAAATCAAGATAAAATGGCGATGATCATCCGCGTACAGTGTAATTATGTTGCATTTACAGGGAATGCTACTGACCATTCCTCCACGATAGAAATACGATGTCACTTCCTATATTGGCTCTGTAAAAAGAATAGCATTGCTGTACTTAAATTGATTCTCAAGCGCCTATCAAATGCATGAGATTCTCAATTTAAAGTAGACAACTTTTCGAAAGATATTACCCATTTAAGATTCGAAATTCAAACATGACTCTGCGAAAGAAAATATTCGTCGTTTTGTAGAATAGCCCAACCTCCCTTTGTCGCCCCGCCCCGCCAGTGGCTTATCGGTTCATTTTCAACTGTCAAAGTTTGAGCGCCGCTGTCCCGGGAGCTTTATATCTCTTTTGTAGTAACGGTGGATAAATCAAGATAAAATGGCGATGATCATACAGTGAAAGGGGTGTAAGGGGCCCTACCAACACCTTCGGGGCCCAAGCCAACCTTACCTGCCCGTGGTGCACCCTGCTGGTCAACGGACGAGGCAATGGCGACCCGCCAACCCGCACTGGATCAGCGTGGCGGGTGACGATCCAACCCCCCTAAATAAACATGGCAGTACAAGTCAAACCATGGCCCCAAGTTCCCGGCGGCTCCAGTTGCAGAACTGGCGTTGACGGGCGCCGGCCAAGCACTGGAACCAGGGGTGCTAAGAATCCCCGGGCGGCGCTCCTCCGTCAAACGACTAAAGCAAACGCACCCACGGACAACCGACGTAGATTATCACTGATGACATACAACACGCGCACTTTAAGGACCGACGAGAAGCTCGCCGAGCTGGAAGAAGAGATAGGCAGGCTGAACTGGGATATCATAGGGTTATCTGAAGTCCGAAGAGAGGGGGAGGACACGATAACCCTCAAATCCGGTCACCTGTTCTATTACCGGGAGGGCGATCAACAGTCCCAAGGTGGTGTCGGGTTTATCGTGCACAAGTCCCTCGTCAACAATATCATCTCTATTACAAGCATATCAAGCAGGATACTCAGAATATCTAAAAGATATTCGCTGAAGGTCATACAGGTTTACGCACCGACCTCGAAACACCCTGACGATGAAGTAGAAGTTTTGTATGAGGACATCTCACAAGCCATACATGCTTCAAAGTCGCACTACAGTGTTGTAATGGGGGACTTCAACGCAAAGTTGGGCGAGAGAAGCGGTGATGAGTTGGGGGTGGGGCCATTTGGATATGGAGATCGGAATCCGAGGGCCAGAGGCTGGCCGATTTCCTGGAGAAGGAGGAACTCTACATGATGAACTCGTTCTTCAGAAAGCCGCTTCATAGGAAATGGACCTGGTTGAGCCCCGACGGTTCTACCAGAAATGAGATAGACTTCATTATGGCCACAAAGAGACAAATTTTCAATGATGTCTCCGTGATCAACAGGGTTAAAACCGGAAGCGATCACCGAATGGTCAGAGGCACATTGAACATAAACGTCAAACTAGAACGGTCTCGCCTAGTGAAGTCTACGCTCCGACCATCTGCGACCCATATTCAAAACCCGGAAAGCTTCCAACTGGAACTTACAAATCGCTTTGCTTGCCTAGATTGCGATACCGTGGACGGTATAAATAACAGTTTGGTGGAAACTGTCCACACAGTCGGCTCCAAGTTCTTTAAGCCCTGTAGTAAAAATAGACCTCAAAACTAACCGATCGAACTCTGAACCTCATGGCTGAAAGGCGTTCTATGACGCTGCAATCCTCTGATGACACGGAGTCATATCGGCGGCTCAACAGACAGATATGCCAGTCCTGCGGAGCGATATTCGAGACTTTAATACTAAAAATATTAAAGAAACGATTGAGCGAAACAAGGGCATCAAAGTTTTCGCCAGGGACCAGTCTATTGGGCAGAGCCAGCTGACAAAGCTGAAGACGGAGGACGGCAGGGTAGCGTCCACGAGGCCAGAGGTACTGAGGGAGATCGAACGGTTCTATGGACAGCTGTACACTTCAGTTGCAAAACCTGTTAATAGCTCAACAGACCCTAGAGCAAAACTTACCCGACACTATACCGAAGATATCCCGGACATCAGCTTGTATGAGATTAGGATGGCCCTTAAACAGCTCAAAAACAACAAGGCGCCGGGCGAGGACGGAATCACATCAGAGCTACTGAAAGCGGGTGGAACACCAGTACTTAAAGTCCTTCAGAAGCTCTTTAATTCAGTCTTGTTCGAAGGTGTGACGCCAGAAGCATGGAACAGAAGCGTGGTGGTGCTTTTCTTTAAGAAGGGTGATAAGACTCTCCTTAAGAATTATAGGCCCATCTCGCTTCTGAGTCATGTTTACAAGCTGTTTTCGAGGGTTATTACGAATCGTCTGGCTCGCAGGTTTGATGACTTCCAGCCTCCCGAACAAGCCGGCTTCCGAAAAGGGTACAGTACCATAGATCACATTTTTACGCTGCGGCAAATTGTACAGAAGACCGAGGAGTACAATTTGCCACTATGCTTAGCGTTTGTGGACTATGAGAAGGCTTTTGATTCTATCGAGACGTGGGCAGTGCTGCAGGCTCTACAGCGGTGCCACATTGACTACAGGTATATTGAAGTGTTAAAGTGTTTATATAGAAACGCCACAATGTCAGTTCGAATACAAGATCAGACCACGGCGGCTATTCCATTGCAGAGGGGTGTAAGACAAGGAGATGTATTATCTCCGAAGCTCTTCACCAATGCAATGGAAGATGCCTTCAAGCTCCTGGAATGGGAAGAACTTGGCATCAATATCAATGTCGAATACATCACTCACCTTCGGTTTGCTGACGATATCGTGGTCATGGCAGAGTCATTCGAAGACCTCAGCAAAATGCTACAGGACTTCAATCGGGTTTCCCAACAAGTGGGACTCAAGATGAATATGGACAAGACGAAAGTCATGGCCAACTCTCATGTAGCGCCCACCCCAATATCGGGAGGGAACTCGATACTCGAAGTGGTGGACAAATACGTCTATCTAGGACAAACAGTCCAACTAGGAAGATCCAACTTTGAGAAGGAGGTCACTCGGCGAATCCAGCTCGGCTGGGCAGCATTCGGGAAGTTACGCAGCGTCTTCACGTCCAAAATTCCTCAGTGTCTCAAGACGAAAGTGTTTGAACAGTGTGTCATGCCAGTGATGACCTACTGTATCCTGTTGCCAGTGATAACTGTCGGCCTCCTAAATAGACTAGGAGTCACTCAGCGAGCTATGGAGAGAGCTATGCTCGGTGTTTCCTTACGTGATCGAATCAGAAACGAGGAGATCCGTAAACGAACCAAGGTAACCGACATAGCTAAGAGAGTCAGTAAGCTGAAGTGGCAATGGGCAGGCCACATTGCTCGAAGGACGGATAATCGGTGGAGCAGGAGAGTTCTCGAGTGGAGACCACGTACCGGCAGGCGCAGCGTAGGACGGCCCCCCGCGAGATGGACAGACGATCTGGTCAAGTCCGCGGGGAAATGCTGGATGCAGGCCGCTTCTAATCGGACAAGGTGGAAATATTTGGGGGAGGCCTATGTTCAGCAGTGGACGTCCTATGGCTGATATGATGATACAGTGAAATATGTTGCATTCACAAGGAATGCTACTGAAAATTCCTCCAGATAGAAATACGATGTCACTACCTATATTGCTAGTCTCACGGCTTTGTAAAAAGAATACCATTGCTGGACTTATATTGATTTCCAACCGCCTGTCAAATGAAAGAGATTCAAAATTCAAAGTACTTAGATAACTTTTCGAAAGATATTTCAAAATTCTCTCCAAATAATATTTTTTGTCTATTTGCAGAATAGCCCCACCTCCCTTTGTCGCCCCGCCAGTCGCCAGTGGCTTATCGGTTTAGTTTCAACTGTCAAAGTTTGAGCGCCGCTGTCCCGGGAGCTTTATATCTCTTTTGTAGTGACGGTGGATAAACCAAGATAAAATGGCGAAGATCATCTTCATACAGTGTAATATGTATGTTGCATTCACAGGGAATGCTACTGACCAATCTTCCACGATAGAAATACGATTTTTTTACCTATATTTTTAACCTCACGGCTTTGTAAAAAGAATACCATTGCTGGACTTATATTGATTCCCAAGCGTCTGTCAAATGAAAGAGATTCAAAATTCAAAGTACTTAGATAACTTTACGAAAGATATTTCAAAATTCTCTCCAAATAATATTTTTGGTCTATTTGCAGAATAACCCAACCTCCCTTTGTCGCCCCGCCAGTGGCTTATCGGTTCAGTTTCAACTGTCAAAGTCCCGGGAGCTTTATATCTCTTTTGTAGTGACGGTGGATCAAAATAAAATGGCGACGATTATCGTCGTATGAAATATGTTAAATTCACAGGGAACGCTACTTCCTATTCCTCCACGACAGTAAGTACTACATAAATATTGCTGACCTCACGGCTTTGTAAACAGAATACCATTGCTGTACCTATATTGGTTCCCAAGAGCCTATCAAATGAAAGATATTCGAAATTCAAAATAAACAACTTTTTTAAAGATATTTCCCATTCGAAATTTGAAATTAAAAGTTGACTATCCGAAAGATAATTTTCGTATTTTGCAGAATAGCCCCACCTCCTTTTGTCGCCCCGCCGCCAGTGGCTTATCGGTTCAGTTTCAACTGTCAAAGTTTGAGCGCCGCTGTCCCGGGAGCTTTATATCTCTTTTGTAGTGACGCGGGATTAATGCAGACATTGAGTGGCGTTTGCAGTTGTAAGTACTTGTGTTGACGATGTTGTACCTGCCTTATCTAGACGATGTTTTCTTTACAGGTATGATAATTTTTAAGGCTAAATCAGTCCCAAAAATTAAGTCCCTTTCCTTTTCGCTGCGATTTTTTTCTATCGAGGCATTTTTATCAAATCGTGTTTTGGGTCCCATAGTTTTGTAGGATATATCTTGACATAGTCATAAAAATAATTACTTATTATATCAAGGAAAATTCAAGAAATGGCATCGAAAATTCCGAACGCTTTCGCGGACGTTTCTGAGCTGATTTCGCCTTAAGTATTTTTTCACGTTTTATGCAGCGTAGGACGGGCCCCCAAAAGATATAGAGACAATCTGATGAAAGTCGCAGACGTAGGACATTTCTAATCGTAAGTAGGTGGAAATTTTTACGGGAGGCGAGGGGTAGGGGGAGGCCCATGTTCAGCAATTAATAGACTTCCTATGGCTTATATGATGAAAGTGATGCCTGAACTAAATAAGTACCTATTGGGAAAAATTAAAGTACTGATTAATTTGAGTCCTTGAGGTTATCGAAGCGCCCTTAATAGCTGAGTCCTAAGGAACTTACACCAATTGAGAGGAATGTATAAACTCCAAAAGGTTAGCCATCTCTAATAATTCAGAGAAAAGAAGACGATCATTTACCACAGGAAAAAGTATTTTCGTAGGAAAATTAGGAACAGATGGTGTTAGGTTTTTTTTGTAAACACAGTTGTCCAAGGGAAAACGGTTAGCAAAGTACTACGTGATTCGTAGAAGAAAGAGACCCGTAATAGCAACATTAGGTATTGTTGACATCTTGCTCAAACGTACTTAATATGAAAAGACGCAAATAACAATATTGCCATTTCAGGTCCCTTTCTTTTAAGATGGTTATACCACCACTTTGAAGGCCTTCGCTATGGTCTTTACTTAGTGTTTTCTGATTGGACAGTATAAAACTGTCCTAAAGCTAAACTCAAAGCCGAAACTGCAAGTAAAGTGAACAAGTTAGAACATGAACGAGTAATTTTGTTCGGTCATTGTTTTGTGTTGCTGTGCAGTTGGTGTTTTAACACTGTCACTGCTGTTTGTATGTAAAAAGGTTTACTCGATCCTATTTAGGATTTTTGCGACTGTCAATTGTTATAATAGCCAGCGTTGGTACGGTCAATAACATCAAAATAGAAGAAGATAAGATAAAAATACTTCATTTAAAAAACACCAAAGAAAACATGTTTACCGTAAATAGAAGAAGATAAGATAAAAATACTTCATTTAAACACCAAAGAAAACATGTTTTCTTTGGTGTTTTTTAAATGAAGTATTTTTATCTTATCTTCTTCTATTTTGATGTTATTGACCGTACCAACGCTGGCTTTACATTTTTGAAGGTATCTGTAGTGTATTGAGTTAGTGTAATGACTATCGTAGTATAAAGAGTAAGTGTATTGACTGTCAGTGTCTCGAGCACGTACGTCACCACGGATGGTAGGGTAGGGATTCTGTCCTGTCAGTCAGTCTATGCCCGACCGTAGCCCCGAGCGGCTGTGTGATGGCGCGTCGACGAGCCACTTCAGACTTCAGTCAAGTCTCATCATCTTAGCGTCTATCAGGACGCTATATGTGGCGACGAGGAAAAATTACTAAAACCGGAAAAACCGTGAGTAAAGTGCAATATTTTTTTCCTTTTAAAAATGGAAGGAAAGGCTTGACCGTGAGAGAAAATAATTTAAAAGCATTTAATTGAACCTGCAAAAGGTAAGTTTTTGATGCCATTGAGGCGATAGTAGGCAATCTACCGATTGCTACGAGCAAAAGTATTTGTTTTATGCCCCATCAGAAATCGTAGATGAGATAGGTCATGGACTTTGAACGATTGGCGAAAAGCCTATCTATCACTTAATGTGAACTAAATACTTCGTAACATTTTAAAAACATTGTCGGTATGACGCTTCTAAAGTTAAGTAATTATTGGACACCTTTATTGCGTCTGGAAAAATACGAGGAAAAATTGCTTTATCTAAAACGCCTGAATAAAAAAAATAGGCAAAATAATCATTTAGCACGCCCACAAAGACCTAAAAACCCTAGTAGTCAAAGCTATGCAAAAAAAAGGGTAAAATAAATAAATAAAAACGACAGATACCAATGTTGTTATGATCGCTTTTGAAATGTAGGTACTCCGTAACTCCGTACATGTTTCGTGTCGCGGCCATGGTACAGTTTCTATTTCGAATTTATTTTAAAATGGTGTCATTTTGTCGCGTTTCCGCAGTCAATTCATGTGAAATCATAGTGATAATAAACGTAGGAAAGATTATAAAACGCAAAAAAAAAAACAAGAAAAAAAGAAGAAAGAGTGGAAGTGAGGCGCCGCACCGACGCGGAAACTGTGCATGGATTATATCTGTGTAAGCTCTTAAACAGTTCAGTGAAACCAGAAGGTCAAATTTGGATCATGTTTCCGTAAAGGAATCGAAAAAAAGTAACCAGGTATGTGATATAATATCATATCACTTTTTACCGTTACATAGTGAGATCAATTGTAGAAATAGTCATCCTACCCCTTAGGAACGCTGATACTTATCTATGTACAGTTGCAGTACTGATGTTACGACGTATTTTCATAAGGATTTGTTATTGCTATCACATGACGTAGATCAACTTACCAACCAGCCGAGTGATTCTTGAACAGTAACATTATTAGATTCTATGTTATTATTTTTGTGGAATAGAATATTATCTGCAAGTTAATATCTATTTATTTCACACAAAAACGAAGAAAAAATGCATTAATTTCCTGATCAAAGAAAACAATCAAAATTTACTAACTACTTATACAATACCTATTTATATGAAAACTACTAGTTATGTATGACATGTAGGTCTATAGGAAAAATAAAACATAAATTCGAATATTTATGAAAAGCTCAGAATAAAACCTTGGAATAAAACCCTAGCTAATAAATTCTTATCTATGTAAATAAGAAATCACCATCAAGATAAGGTATTAGGATAATTTACTTGAAGTCCTGAAATATTCTCAATTACCTACTTACAATAGCTACAAATGTATTCCATAGTACCACATACGTGTGTGAAAATTAGGCAAGTAATGCTTGAATTAAATTACTATCGCACATAGCCATTTCAATCAAAATAAAGTAATCGCTAGTTGTGGGCTAAAAAGTTAGTTGAATCTTTGGCAAAATAAGTTGCTTACTCGTAAATACGTGTTTAATGGTATTTTAGTGTACAGCATTGAAACTTAGGACAGACATTACTATTTACATGGTAAAATAATTTATAATTTTTCAGTAGTAGTAGCTGCCTACATTATACCAATCATTAAAATTATAAAACCGTTCAGTAGGTTTATTAAGTTTGTAGGTATTTATGAAGATATTTTTGATGAAGAGAAAATAATATAAACGAAACAAAAGGTACTTGAAAGAAGGTCTCGTTTGGTGTCGATTGTTGGTAGCAAAATAATCTAATCGTTAAATCGATGATGCTAGCAAATAAAACCTTATCGTTAAATCGATGTAGCAGGTATGGATATAACCTGATTGTTAAATCAACGGTTACAGGTTTATCCTGATCGTTAAATCGATGTAGCAGGTATGGATATAACCTGATTGTTAAATCAACGGTAACAGGTTTATCCTGAAATCGATGGTAGCAGGTATGGATATAACCTGATTGTTAAATCAACGGTAACAAGTATAACCTGATCGTTAAATCGATGAGAACAGATACGATCTGATCGAAATCAATAGTAATTTGAAGTTATCATACAGCAGTAAATCTGTCCATTGTATTGATACATATAAAGTAAGTCAAACAGTGTAAAACTGGTCATTTAATTGATGAATACACAGTAGTGGGTATAGCAGTGAAAACTGATCCTAAAATATGTTAATGTTAGTGCAATTGCACTTGTAACGCAACGCAAGTTTCGGATTCCATTCTCGGAGGTGTCACTCAGTTGAGATATATCAGTTTGTGAATTTTGTTTAGGACATTGCATGCTGCACCGATTGCGAAGTCTAGTTACACAACCATGTCAGAGGTCTTCTACTTGAAGTAGGCGGTTGAACAACTCTGACATCAGGTCTCATCGGGTCGTTGGATGACTTAGTGTCCCACTCGAAGAAGAAGAACCGACAAGTGATAAATATATATTGTGTGTATGTATTTCTGTAAGTACTGGTTTCTCGGTTTCAATACGTATACCTACCCAGCGGGGCCTGGAACTGCGGAAGGTAGACCTCGTGGGCTAGAAGGATAATTCATATCTCCTTCTCCTTCTATCGTAGAGTAGAGCCGGCCGAGTCGATGAACGCCCAAGTCTAATATAATATTACAGATGGAAAGGTGAGTGGAAGTCTATCAGAGAGCAAGGAGAATGGAAATGGTTACTCTTTACCACAGGTAAACATGTCGGTAATTCTCACGGGAATATCAAAATTTAGCCGCAGCAGGTAAAACCACGGTAGGAAAAGCCAGTTATTACAACCTAGTGGGTTGTCTCCAATAGTTTGTCGTGCAGGACGAGATGAGTGGGTTTGAATGAAAGAATGTACACCTAGTAATGCTGTGGTTTAGAAAATATCAATTCAAATGAAACCTTTGATCATTGGTTTCTATATTACTTTGGTACTGAAGAACTACTGAGGAACTGGGACACATTACATTGTTTTTGTCTTTCATTCATGATATAGGTAGGTATATACCTACATACATAGGTGCATGCAGTCATGTGTTATCATTGTCGCAGGTTCAATTCCCGTGGGTGATTTAGCGGTTTAAAGATATTATTTTGGGAGTTTGTTTCCTGTTAAGTAAGTGTATGTTGTCCCTTGCTGGTGCAAGAAGTGCTGACGATTAGGTATTTAAGGGTTTCCCTTTGTATTTGTTTGCTAACCAATATATATTGTATGATTTCAAGTGAGTTTGCGGGGGTAGAAGTCTTCAGTTTACCTTCCTACAATATTTTACTTATAAGTGTTCGTTCTACGTAGACATGGACGTTTCACTGTAATTTGTGCAGTGTTGTTGCATAATATTGTGGGTTAAAAAAAAAGGGGGGGAGAAGAAGATAGGTATAGAATACAGGCACTTGTAACAGTCAGACGGCGTTCCTTGTTGCCAGATTATCGTTGTCGAGCACACTTTAGTAGATTCAACCTATTTATAAACGGGAACGATGTGATAGGTATAACTACTTATACGACGTTTTGGTCAATTTCGATGCAAACCTGGGCAGGTAGATACAGAAGAAAATATGATACTGGATATTGCGATGTTACTAGTAAGTAAGTAATATAACGTCATTGCACAACACAAAGAACAGTATACACAATTACCAAAAATCTAGTACCTATGAACTTACCGGGACCACGCAGCGGTGACTGCAGTGGATTTCGTTTCTAACAAATGCTGGAGTATTGAATTTCAGAGCAAGTGCAAGACAGGGGATCTGAAATTGTTCGTGCTGAGCCCAGGAAATTTATTACCATTTCACTGTTGGCAACTGTTGGTAAGACTGTTTATTATCGGCCCAAGCCTGTCAAGTGGTAAAAGTGTCACCCGCGGGAGTTCCCAGCAAATTAAACGTAAGTTAACGCAGTTCAGACTTCAAAATAGATATGCAGTATTCCACTTCGGTTTAAACAGTGTGGACACATCTTGTCCTGGGTTTTAGCCCGTTGAACATACTGCGTCACAGCGAACAGACAACGCATAGCAGAAAATTAAGTGACTACAAATTCCGATTTTCAGAATTTTACAAAAGAAAAGCTTCTTCAAAGCTAGTATTATATTATAACAAATAAAATGTTAGTATCTCAAGGAGAGTCCAGCGATCACAATAACAAATTTTAAATTTGATCGATGTAAGTGGTTAGTTTCATAAAACTACACGAGCTAATAATTACTAATTCACACTGCTGATAGCTATTATGATGCTTTGTTATTTTTGGGGTCGATTTTGGTGAATGTTAAATTTGTTGGGACCAATACTCATCCATTGCTGACTTATGGAGATAATTATTTTAGATATAATATCATCAATCAACACTTTGGTAATTCCATTTTCGTTTTGAGCGCTGTTTTGGTATCGGATATACCTACTTATTCATTTTAATGAATTTTATTCTTCTAATGAGAACGTTTTGTTTGTTTGTTGTAAGTTTTATAACTGAACGCAAAGCTTATTCAATTTTAAATTAAATAATGAAATTTTTTTAAGTAAACTCATCTGGGTAAAACCAGGAAAAGTAACTCTCTAACAAAGCCCGCTAAAATATGGACCCATAACTCACACATAACAACGCAAATGACAACGTAGCGCAATGCACACACCGATACAAAAATTCTGCAAAACTAAATATTTATCAACTCATTTTAATATGTTTACCTAAAGCCTACTCTAAAACTTGGTAGAATAATAAAGTATTAGAGAACCAGCGAGAGTGAACGAAAGAGGTGACCACGCGTCATTCTAATATGGACGTTGTTAAGCCAAAGGTAGTCATGAATTCAACAACCCGTAATTAAAAAGAGTTTCTTGGGGAATTATTATAAAAATTCAAATGTATTTTTTTTCCTTAATTTTCTTTTCTAGTGGGAAACTGAGTTGTCAAACGGCCCGATAAACCCTGTGGAACGCCCATGCTTACATCAGGGGTAACAAAAAGGGTATAAAGAGTAAAAACAAAACTTGCAAAGGAGGTCAAGGTACTCCTAAAACTGAATAACTTTCTCCATGGAACATGCGTCGAAATATGAAAAAGAAAATTGAACCTCCCACACAAAATTACCAATAGCAATTCCAAGCGAAGCAATAGCTAGCTCCTTATTCGCAATTATGTTTACCTAATAAAGATAAATAGAGATATACATAAAGAATTTTAATTTGATTTAAAAATTGCCTATCAGCTATTTCATTTACTATGGAAGGTTCAATTCTTTTTTCCATGCAATATGCTTGAGGAAAGTTGTTCAATTAACGATGGCTTAACGTGCCCTTCGAAGTTTTTCGGACAATCAGGTCGTTTAGCCGGTAATGTCTTATCCAGACTGGGAAGAAATTCACAAAGTGATAAATTTAGTGAGTGTCCCACCGCGAATCGAACACGGAACCTTCACACCGCAGGCAGTCGTACTACCACATCGCTACAACTTATTTTCTTCGGATATGATTTTTTTTTAACGCTTAGATGATTAATATAACAAAATTTTATGTTCAGTCAAAAAAATGTTTTGACGGTTTCAACTTAACAGTGATTCTGTTTTTGCCATGTTTGGTGGAAATGTGACGAAGTAAAAGAGAGACTCAGTAGTTTATGTTGTATTCACGCACATTTCCTAATTACATACCTATTTATATAAACTGCAACTAGCCTAAACATAGGTCCTAGCTAATATAATGAAGCTAATATAATATTTTGAAGCGTAGATAACTTGGTAAGGCTCAAGGGACACGAGGGGTGTCCTCAATGAGAGTCAGAGCCAGAATTATGGATAAACGAGGATCGTGACAGGCGATGGATTTGAAATGATATTATTTCGATATTCCAAAGAGAAACAAGCAAAGAGGAACATCTTCGCCACACATGTAATAAGATAGGAAACTGGACGACTACCTAAGGGTGTCACTCCCGAGTGTGCCTCTGATTTCTGTGATTGGTCGAAAATGTGTCCATGTCAAAGTTTTGTTACTTCTTATTGGTGTCGTAATGTCATTTAGGCACGCACACGAAGCTTAAAATATCGCGTCTTTCAGGGTTTTCTAAAGTCTTAGTTTAAACCATCTACTGAAAACCTTGGCACCTACTGCGTTTCTTCAGTACCTACCTAATCTACCTATTAATATTTTGTCATTTAAGATAGCAATTATTATTAATTCATGATAAAATTACAGTAAGTCTTTTCATAATAAAAAAAAAACATTTAATTTGGAGATGAACCTTTTGCAAATACCGTCCCAAAATTTCAAGAACCATGTCAAAGCACGGCGACAGACGTCACTGCTGAACATTGAAGTTTACATTCGAAGTTCTGACCACACAAGAGATACAAAAGCATCAATGTACCGCGAATTTGAATTTCGTCGTGCGCAGCTGCATTAAATATGAAATTATTTGTTTTACTCGCCCGTGAAATATTTTACCGATATTTTTTAAACTCTCATAGCTTCTACCGCATTTTACTACACATTTAGGCATAATTATAATACGAAGTCGCAAATATTATAAATAATTTCTGAATTTTTCGAATCAACAAAATGACATTTCACTCGTCGCGCAGGGCGACCAGTCACGTCACGGGGGTACTAACACTGCGGATTGGCTCTCATTTTTTTCCCCGCCCATTTTGGCTTCCATTTCGTGGGGTCAAGTTTGAAGCTTAGTTACATTTCTAGGGTAAAACTAAGAAATTCACTGGACTAACTAACCGAAATTATATTTATATAATAGGTATATAATTTATTCATAATTATAATTGTTGTATCAGTTAAGTAAGGCGGATGACCTTAGATACAACAGACTTTATTGAACAAGAACAAAATACTTAAGTTAAAAAATATTTTAGTTTATCATGTAGTTAATTATCATAAATTGTACGATTGGCGGCATTATTGCTTTTGTAGCAACATCTTCCATACAGCCTGATAGTAAGAACTAAGCTGTTAAACGTAGTTGATGCTTTATTATTCAGCTGATTGATTTTGTATCAATTTGATTGTTTCTTCAGTCATTTACACATAGAATATAATATTATTGCGAAATACTACTGTAAGGTGAACTAAAGTTATTTATTACAATCTCAGATTACAATAATACCAATGTTTATTATCTATCAGCATATACGGACACGTAAAATATACGACGTTTTGTTTTCATCACCTCACTGATGAGCCCTACCTATTTATTGCCTACGACTTTAGTCAGACAGGAATAACAGGTAGACAGAAATCTTATTCAATAACAAAATTGACATTTTCGGGTACAAGCAAGATTATTTCGGTTATGTTCAACATTTTTCTTGTAGAAGGTTACTAACACTAACAACAATAACAATTCAGAAAAAAAAATTAAAACAAAAGAAGGGGAATATAGGTAATAGGTAAAATACTTTCTTACGTAGTTTAAAAATGAGTTTAGTTTTATTCATTGATGCCTATCATAAGTTACCTATCTATCAATGTTTACCCTCATCGATTTTATTTTGTGCCTGACCATCAGTTGAGGAAGCTATTAAAATATAAATTTAAGTTTTGGAAAAAATAGTACCTACCTATTTATTTTAAATGGTTTTACGGAAACGGAGGCTCATAACCAGGGAAGAAGACCAAAGCATAAATAAAACAAAAATTAAAACAAAAGGGAGATGTAGTGTATTGAGTTAGTGTAATGACTATCGTAGTATAAAGAGTAAGTGTATTGACTGTCAGTGTCTCGAGCACGTACGTCACCACGGACGGTAGGGTAGGGATTCTGTCCTGTCAGTCAGTCTATGCCCGACCGTAGCCCCGAGCGGCTGTGTGATGGCGCGTCGACGAGCCACTTCAGACTTCAGTCAAGTCTCATCATCTTAGCGTCTATCAGGACGCTATAGTATCTTTAAGAATATCAAAACAGAGTAAAATGGAATCCAAGAAATATGGTATTCATGGCAACCATCTTCTTGGTTACCTTGACTTCGCGTAAGATTCGAGTTTCCAGTTAGGTAAAGCCAGTAAACGTCAAAATTGTCATTATTACCACAAATTAGGGAAACGGCGCGCGTTGTGACCTTGACTTCCCCTGAGATTCCAGTTATTTCCAGTTAAAGCCAGTAAGCGGAAAAATCGTCGCTTGTGTCAGCCACTGAGTCAGCCATCTGTAAAGGCGCCCCGCGCGCCGTTTCCCTATTTTATGGCAGTCGCACTACCACTGTGTGCCACATTGGCTGCCACGAAGCTACTGAATTTTGATCACTAAATTTCATGCAGCATTTTCATATCAAACCAAAAACAGTCGCACAGAATCAATAGAAAATTGCATTGTAAGCAGTCAAAGCGTTATCAAACCCAGCTGGATTTAGTTGGATTCACATTTTACAATTTCAATTGTTCCAATTCAATTTCGTGAGTCCAATCGGGAAGATTGAAAATTTAATTCAATTTGTGTGATTGATTGGGAGAGAATTGAACTATAATTATTGGCTAATCCGAAGGATTTATGGGAAGAAAGGGCATTGTTAAATGAAATTATGTAACTCTACAGAAAAAACTACGTAAATCTCTTATAAATAAAAACAAAATTTTCCTGTAATCTGGGTAAGTTGATTCAGGGCCTTCTATTGTGGGAAAAAGAGGTTCCGTGTGTTGCCGAATGAAAATAGCATCACACCATTTCTACCCGTGGGTGTCGTTAGTAGCGAAGCGACCAAATGAAAATTTTGTTCAGAGAATCCATAGCAGCGTTCCGCCCTTATAATATTGGTACTTAATTAAATGTAACCTTATTCTCTTATAATATTATTCTCTGTTCCAAAGAGAACTTTAGAACCCAAAGTTTAGGTAAACCCTTTTGGTCATTCATGAACACACAAACCCTTGAAGTACTCGTGGTCAAACTACCAACTAAAACAAGAATCGAGATAGCTCATCTAGAAGTACCAAAACCGAAAGGCGGAGTAGGCGAAATACATTAGACTAGGCAGTGTTGCTCAAAGTTTCGGTCGGGATCAAAGGTCAGGATACAATCGTTAATAGATTCATTTAGGGCTTAAGTCGAGAAATATGCGTAACGTCTCTTTTTGCGCTGCGTAACGCATGTGTTGGGAGAATACGAATTTCGACCTTATTCTCGTAAGAATATGGTTTATGTCAAACTGTTTGACAGACGCATCCGTCGGCACAGCGTTGCGCGATATTTTTATGCAAGCGGATGCGTTTGACAAACCGTTTGAACCGTATTTGTAAGAAAATAAGGTGGAAAATCTTATTTTTCAAACGCAATGGATAGCGCTGCGTTGACGTCTCTGTTCCACTTATGCAATTGACTCTCATTCGTTACGCGTAATAATTATCATATTTAAGATTTCGAAGGCAAACTTTTATTTCCGTGGTTATGTTCTATTAGACAATTTCAACACAAAAACATGTTGAGAACCACTGCCATTCTACTGCTAAGATAACATACATTTGTAACTGATGTTAACTTGAATTGTGCGAGCGAGCGGTCAGCTGAAGACGATCTAAGTTCCACAGATTGTTAATGTTTATCACTAGAAAGTTGGGCAGAGTAAAAGGTTGTACGTACAACGAAAACCACATTAGGGCCGGTTTAGACGTGCGCGGGCTCTACGCGGGTTTCTTTTTTTTGCGTATTTAGGGAAAAATCTTCATGGATTCCTGCTGTGAAAATTTTGCAAGTTTTCCAAAAATTCGTAGATACCCGCCCAGGCCTGGGTGTTATGGCATACTCGACTTCGCCGAGTCACCCCCAGGCGAACTGCCACTACTCTCTGCCATTATCTTCTACAGATTTTGTTCTGTCAGAGCACATTCCATTCTGCACTCGCATTCATGCCGTTTTTAGGTATTTTGGCATTCAAATAGAACGCACAGTTTCCTCTTTGGAGCCATCGCAGGTACAGTATAGGTTGTTCACTAGTTTAAATCTGTCGATGTATGCTCTACGCGGGTTACCTTTACTTTTACAACCACAACCGTCCACTGCTGGACATAGGTGTCCCCGGTATCGGGAGGTATTGCCATACTCAGCTGCTTGTTCTAGTGCTAAATTCTAAAATACCAGAAATATATTGACTCCTTTACCTATCAGCTCGATGCTTCTAAAGTAAATAAATAGTTATTTAAGCTATCCCAGATGTGATTGCAAAAAATATCCTCATTAACAGTACAAAAACTAATTGATGTGAAACAAAGGCCACAACAGACTTAATAATTTCTCTTTTACACTTACTAGAAAGTCTTGGCGAAACTTCTTCATCGTCTTAAATTAAAAACCCTAATTTTCCCTAAATTATAGACTTCTTAACATAGTGCTATATCCCTTCACTTGCTGCAAGGTATTCTATCTCCAACTATGTATGCAACAGAATGCAACTATCTCCGAAGTTAGCTTAACTTACGTTGCTGAGTTCAAACTTTGGACCAACTTGAGTCATAGTTGGCTTCTAAGGTGTGGTTACACCGTGTGGTGCTGGCTTAAAATAGCATCATCCCAATTCTTCCCGTGGGTATCGTAAAAAGCGACTATACTCTATTCACAATAAGTAACTAGTATAGCGCCATTTTAAAGCGCAGAACAGATATTTTAAACGCGTTTTTACATGTGAGTAAAAGGGGCAAATGCCAACTATCGCCACATTTCGGCACGTAAATGGTAAGTAACAAACGACACTTGGTACAGACATTTACAGAATTCCATATAGACTTTACAGAGACATGCACATGAGCTTTAATTCTAAAGTCGTTTGAAGCCAAACTCCACTCACACATACAAAGAAGCGCGTAGTAAACGGATTGTAGCAAAAGAATAAGATGACTAATCAAGCACGTTCCAATAATGACTAATAGTGAAATGGGTAACAAAATTTCGCACTCCATGTTAAATGTTCGGATGGCGCATTGGTAAAGACAGTGGCCTACCAATCAGGGATGTCATGGTTCGTATCCTCATGGGTCGATTCTTTTTTATTTGAACTTTTTTTCTTTAAGTATTTTTATCGTAATTAAACTAATGACACGTGTTATGTGAAATTTTCCACCTTGACCTTTCACTATATAAAATAATGATTGACCTCTGAGGATTTTTAAGCTTTCTTTAAACATTTTAAGTATTTTTATTTTTAATTTTGAAATAATGTTACTTTCACGGCTTAAAATAGCATCACTCTATTTCTACCCGAGGGTATCCAAGGGCCGAATCCAGGGAATGGGCAGCATTGTGCAGCGTTCAGCGTCATTCTATGTCGTAGTTTTTGATAAAACTAGGTTTTTGTCCAAAAAGCTAGGCGCTTGAGATAACAAAATTTTAACGTACAGTGACAGTTATAAGTGGATATAGGCACGCTGAAGTTATGCACTTTTAAAATCGTTTACACGTTGTGTTTACATCTTATACACACACATGCAAAACAATGCGCGCTCCTCGATACTCACTCTTAATACAACCGCTTTAAATTCAAAACCACAGAACAATCGCTACAATAACCGGTGACGTTAATGCTATATGTCGCAGCGATGTTAATCAAACCAGGTTTTTGACTAAAAACCAAAGACCAGTAGGTAGATAACAAGGTAAAATTCAATTTTATCATAAACATTAATTTGTTTTAGGATTTTGATCAAAAATCTATATGAATATAGGTTTCCGATCATGAACCTGAAGTAGTTTAGGATTAAATATGGTAAAGTTATTGCCAAAAACATTAATATAATGTAGTCATAATAATATGCTGGTCTTTGATTAAGAACTTGATTTGGTTTAGGATTATGATAAAAAATTTGGCAAAACTTATGTTAAAATTTTGTTATCTCAAGCGCCTAGCTTTTTGGACAAAAACCTAGTTTTATCAAAAACTACGACATAGAATGACGCTGAACGCTGCACAATGCTGCCCATTCCCTGGATTCGGCCCTTGGATACCCTCGGGTAGAAATAGAGTGATGCTATTTTAAGCCGTGAAAGTAACATTATTTCAAAATTAAAAATAAAAATACTTAAAATGTTTAAAGAAAGCTTAAAAATCCTCAGAGGTCAATTATTATTTTATATAGTGAAAGGTCAAGGTGGAAAATTTCACATAACACGTGTCTTTAGTTTAATTACGATAAAAATACCTTAGGAAAAAAAGTTCAAATATAAAAGAATCGACCCATGAGGATACGAACCATGACATCCCTGATTGCTAGGCCACTGTCTTTACCAATGCGCCATCCTAACATTTAACACGGAGTGCGAAATTTTGTTACCCATTTCACTATTAGTCATTATTGGAACGTGCTTGATTAGTCATCTTATTCTTTTGCTACAATCGGTTTACTACGCGCTACTTTGTATGTGTGAGTGGAGTTTGGCTTCAAACGACTTTAGAATTAAAGTTCATGTGCATGTCTCTGTAAAGTCTATATGGAATTCTGTAAATGTCTGTACGTTTTGCCAAATTTTTTATCATAATCCTAAACCAAATCAAGTTCTTAATCAAAGACTACATTATATTAATGTTTTTGGCAATAACTTTACCATATTTAATCCTAAACTACTTCAGGTTCATGATCGGAAACCTATATTGTTATAGATTTTCGATCAAAATCCTAAAACAAATTAATGTTTATGATAAAATTGAATTTTACCTTTGTTATCTACTGGTCTTTGGTTTTTGGTCAAAAACCTGGTTTGATTAACATCACTGCGACATATAGCATTAACTTCACCGGTTATTGTAGCAATTGTTCTGTGGTTTTGAATTTAAAGTGGTTGTATTAAGAGTGAGTATCGAGGAGCGCGCATTGTTTTGCATGTGTGTGTATAAGATGTAAACACAACGCGTAAACGATTTTAAAAGTGCATAACTTCAGCGTGCCTATATCCACTTATTACTATCACTGTACTAGGTCGTTATCGCGAACGAAGTATAAGGATAAAATCACCCAGGGAATGGGCATCAGTGTTCCCTATGAATCTTGCCCTGCGCTCACTGGCGGAAGAAACAAGTCGAAATGGCAATTTCCTTTTTTGAAGTGGATTAAAAATATACAGTGTGCAACTTAGTACAATATCTCTTCACTTCCTGCAAGGTATTCTATCCCCAACTATGTATGCAACTATCTCCGAAGTTAGCTTAACTTACGTTGCTTAGTTCCAACTTAAGACCAACTTGAGTCATAGTTGAGGCAATAGCTTCTACGGTAGAGAGCATGAATTTTAGATAAGGAACGGGACCTGTATATTTAAATTAATTAGCATAAAATGATTTACCTTAGTTTTATGTTGAAAAGAAGTAAAAATGATAAAAATATCTTCTAAGGGAAAACCATCCAACGAAAGATAAACTGTCTTTTCCGTAAACGAAAGATAACTTTTCTAAGAAATGTAGGTCTCAATTTCAATAAATATCTCAAAGTAGGTGATATAAAAACTATTAGATGCATTATTAAAATTAAATGGCCCTTAAATATCTCTTACTCTTAGTTTTCGTTCCTAGACTCTATCGCTAGTTTTGCCCTTTCCGTATTTTTCAGTAACTGTATTTTTCTATTAAGTTTCCTTTGAACGCTTGTCACGTCCTATCGGTGAAAGAAACGTGATTCGCCATCAAATATCCCGATAACACGAACACACAATCAGCCAGTTTTTGTTGAGAGACATATTGTGAGTCAATTTCATACACGAACCAAGCTGCCTAGGTGCAAACTCCACAGAGTAGACATAAGACGTGAGGCGTAAACTGGCATGAAAAAGAAGAGATAATGCTACACACAGCAGACGCGCGTTGCATCGATACCTAACGGCTGACGACCGCTTGTCAGATGTCATGTTGCGCGTCGCGTCGCGTGTTTATTCTATGGAGCTTTCCCCCTAGACAACAGGAAACTAAAATATGACATGAAATTTTGAGTAACTACTGCCGACAAAATTTGTGATGTCATGTCCAAGGACATGTCGTTTCAATTTATCGTAGACTAGCGGCCAGCGCGGACCGTTAGCGGTTTCACACGGATAAAAGGATTTTTTTCCGGCATGGATTAAATATTAACAACCTTGCTTTTGAATCACTTAAAGCCATATTGGCCAAATCAAAATTCGTTGCCTGGTTTAGGAGGAGTTAAGAAAATTCCACGACGGACAGACCAAGAAACGCAAAAAGCGACATCATTTTGTATGATATTATTCAGATTCGAACGCAGAATACACCCTTGTCGTCTCCTTCCTGCCCTTATCCCTACCAGTTGGGGTCGGCGCAACATGTTCTGTTAGAACACAAAATCATGTAGCAAAAGGATTTGAATATGTTTTTTGACCGATAGGTAGTATCACAGCCACCACTCTGCAAAATACAGAGTGTGTCTCTCAACAGGAACGAAATCATTCATACAACTGAAAAAGTGAACAACCTTCCCCGAGAAACATAAACACCTCGAGTCAGTTCAATTTGTATGGGGAAAGGACGTCCAGTCCAATGGCCCTACCTACATTGATGATTAATTTGTCGTAGCTGGTTCCTACGAATAAACGTAGCAAGCTTCTACGAATACCCGTAGCCAGCTCCTACAAACAAGAATGAAGGTAACCTATACAATGATGGGTGACCGACAGCTGAAGTTCAATTTTCCAGTCACGTCCATCAGGCGGAAACGGAAGGTAACGTGAGGTGATGCCGAATGTGGTCATCAATACAATCGTGTAGTTTATGAGAGAGGTTTTGGGAGGTGCCTTTTTATTTATTTACTACGTTCCCACTTCCTTAGTGTGTGTAAGGCGCAAGATCTATAGAGTTGACGTAAGACGAAAAATGACATCTGCCAAACAAGTGACTGTCAACTGTCATTGATACGAAGCGCGTCTTACATTTTTGGCTCTTCTGTTTCATATGTTTTATACACAGACAAATGAAACCTTTTTCGCGCAGCGCTACTATAGTGCGTTTCATCTTATAGTTCCTCTGGCGTCATGTTGGCAGCATTGGAAATTTGTATGTAATATTATAGTATGTACGTTTTTGCTTGGTGATTTGGACAGCGTCACTGTCATGTCACTGAAGGCAGTTTAGGGATGTGACATAATTTACCAACGAGTATGAGTTCTGGTACTAGTACCATACTAGCTTAGCTACTCAATACCAGCAATAAATACCAATGAACTTAAGTATTTTTGAGCAGTAATGAATAAGAACAACAACTATACAACAACAAGTGTATATAGGGTGAAGTTTTACTAGTGACCGATAGTGGAAATGCAAGCCGGGCTTGTGAAAAAAAAAAACTACTTTTCCTAAGAAACATAGTCGAAATAAGAAAAGAAATTGAATCTCCCATAATTACTCAAATCAGCGGATCGGCAGTTTGCCTTTTTGCTAACAGCCACAACTTCAATTTAACTCTATAATATAACAATACCTACCTCAAACACTACATATTTATTTACACAGTACAATTTCGTTTATTTCGCTTTTGTTATTAGGATTTCATAATTTCCGTTCCTTATCATCGATATTTTGAGTGGTGATGCTTTCCTCATATTTTTATTCGAAACTCGTGTTGCGGTGTTTATCCAAATGCCGAGAGCGTCGGATACAAGGCGACAGGGTGAAGTACTTAATTAGTAATAGCATTTTGAGTTTGCAACACTCACAAGTGAGTGCTGTCTTACTTTCTTTATTCAGCAAAGTGAAAATTTAAAAGCAACAAAATATTATCATCAAAACAAAAAGTCACCGAAAACCATCCATCACTCTCAGGGGAGGTTCCACTATACTAACAAGTATTGGCCACGAAGAATGTTGGGAAATTTTCTAGCTTATCTTCAAGTTTACAAAGATGGTACTAGGCTTATTTGAAAAAGAAAAATCTTCGCAAGGAAATGTATTATTTTTATATCTAGTTGAGTATCAATACTAGTAAAATTTCGTCGGTCGAAAACAGTTAGACAGGAGAATTTCGCCTTCTAGAGTTATGAAAATTTAAATTGTGTAATAGCAAAATTATTAGTTTCTAGAAGTCTCGAATGATATAAAAGCTGTATCAAGCTGGACAAGGCTGAAAAGTATTGCTTCCTAGTCACTGTTATTATAACAGTAACATGCCTATTATTTAGGGCACGTACCTACTAATAATCTCTCTGAGATGTAACTTTGTCACAGCGTGCATATTTATTTAATAAGTTTACTGATTATTAGAACACAAAAATAAATGTGTCATATTTTAGGCAGAATTTATTACTCAATTTAGCTTAAAATTAGCTTAATAAGTGGTATTTAAGTGCCCGTTCACACATGCGACGTTTTTCAGCGACTTTTTCATCTTACGACGTGTCAATGGGCTAGTATTAACGTGTGCACATGAAGCGACGCGTTTCTCGTGCGACTTCTTAGGTCAGGTGGTCATTTCAGAATGATATCTTTAAGTAATGGTGGTTTTAAGAAAAGATGGTGGCTGTAAGGCAACATGCAGTAAAAGTTGAGGGTACTCATTTTCTAAGAATGTAAAAAAGCGCTGATGGCTATCGCCAAGTAATAACTTTCAAAAACAGCCAATAAAAAAAGCGTTTGTGGAGAATGTGTGGTTTGAAAGAACGAACTACGTTTCCTAACACCCTGTATTTGAATTTAGATTAAAATTACCTAAACAAGTGATATGCAATAGTGATTTAAACATTTGAATTTATCGACGATTATACAAGCGCCGTTTCAAAGTCACTTCAAACGGCTCTCCGTCAATCTCATGACATCTGTCCAAATCACCAAGCTACAATGAACACAGTTATAAGCGGCGCCAAAAAATTACTTACAAATTTCCAATGCTACCAACATGACGGCATAGGAACTAAAAGATGAAACGCACTATAGACACGCCTTTTGTCAAAATTTCATACAAGACAAGCCTGTCATTTTTGAATGTTTTTGAACGAGTTTGTCATTTGAGGCAATTTGAGGTGATAGCTCATTTAACCGTTCCGTACGCGTCATATTTTGAAATATTGTATGAAATTCTATGCCACTTAGGGTGCTGTGCGTACGGTTCGGAACAGAGTGCGTTCACCCTAAAGTGTTGCCACAACCGTCTTTTCAAAATACACATATCCGTCGCCAAAACCTAAATTTGGAGTGTATAAGATTGATTGAATAAAAAAAAGGGACTGAAAACGGCCCCTTCATCCCCGTGGTCCACCTCCTGGTCCACCTGGTGGACAACGGGTACGTTATTTTTTCCCTGTGGTCCAGGACAGGTGTCAGCTGTCACACAAAAAAGTGGTTTATATCGGAAACTATGCATGCTAGACTATTAGTTTCTTTGGGAAAGTTGTATGCCTTAACGAGATCTACATGACAGGTGTCAGCTGTCAAACTAAAAAGTCGTTTATATCGGAAACTATGCGTGCTAGACTATTCGTTTCTTTGGGAAAGTTGTAGGCTTTAACAAGATCTACATGACAAGTGTCAGCTGTCAAACTAAAAAGTCGTTTGTTCGGAAACTATGCGTGCTAGACTATTAGTTTCTTCGGAAAAGTTTTAGGCTATAACAAGATCTACATGACAGGTATCAGCTGTCATACTAAAAAGTCGTTTATATAAGAAACTATGCGTGCTAGACTATTAGTTTCTTGGGAAAGTTGTAGGCCTTAACGAGATCTACATGACAGGTGTCAGCTGTCACACTAAAAAGTGGTTTAAATCAGAAACTATGCGTGCTAAACTATTAGTTTCTTTGGGAAAGTTGTAGGCCTTAACGAGATCTACATGACAGGTGTCAGCTGTCACACTAAAAAGTCGTTTAAATCAGAAACTATGCGTGCTAGACTATTAGTTTCTTTGGGAAAGTTGTAGGCCTTAACGAGATCTACATGACAGGTGTCAGCTGTCACACTAAAAAGTGGTTTATATTGGAAACTATGCGTGCTAAACTATTAGTTTCTTTGGGAAAGTTGTAGGCCTTAACAAGATCTACATGACAGGTGTCAGCTGTCACACTAAAAAGTCGTTTAAATCAGAAACTATGCGTGCTAAACTTAAATCGTTTTTCATAGTTAATAGTAGTTTATGCAATTGCCTTATAATGAGAGGCTTTAGGATGTGAGTGTCTGTTTATCACACGAGGCGCAGCCTAGTGTGATAATAGTTTGACACGAGCATTCTAAAGCCTAATTATATGCAGTTGCATTCACTATTTTATCTACACTTTACAAGAAAAACTATGAAAATAATTCAAACCTCCGCACTGTGGCGATTGCAAGCCTACCTACTGAACCACCAACTGAACGACTTTTGTACATAAGTAACTTTTTAACTAAACGTTAAAATGGAGGCTCATAAAAACTGAACAACTTTTAAAATTAAAAAGCATTTATCGGTTAATTTAAATTCGAAAAATGATTTGAAGCAAAGATTCGAAAAATGATTTGAAGCAAAGATTTAATAATAAATAAGTCCTCATTATTTCAAGTGTCGTCCCGCCCGGGTGAAATTTGTTTTATTTTTATTTAACTTACTGTTGGCCAGTGTTGGCTCAGGAAATAAAAAAGCGGAATATTCGTTTAGTTTTTTTTGAAATACTAGACATCACGTTCCATTACGATTCAAATTTTAGTATGGAAATTATATTTTAAGGCTGCATACTTCTTAATGCAGTTCATTACGTTGGTGCTTTCGATTCTGTAAAACGAATATTACGAAATGAGTGTAGATAAAATTATTTACCTACCAGCTTGCTATTACCTACATAAAATGGTTTTATAATGGTAAAAGAACTGAGTAGCAAGCGAGGCTTAGAGATTTAATATGTTAATGTTTTTGATTGGATCAAGTTTATTGGGTGTTGCACTCGTTTTCCAAAAAGGATCGCAAATCAATCACACCAAGCCCTACAACTTACGTAAAGAATTATTATAATATTAGTGTAAACATTTATTCAAAGTTGCTTTCAGAAATAAGGTGAACCGGGTGAACAATTAGTAAAACCCCTGCCCTTGAGTCCACCTATAGCAGGTGGACTAGGGTGCACCACGGGGAAAAAAGAAATACCCGTGGTCCACGTAGGCATTTTCACCTTTTCTTGTGGACTCGTACTGATAGATGACTGAATGTCAGTGTTCTACAAACTGACATCCTCTGATATTATAAAAGATTAAGTACGTGTCAGCCAGAAAAAAATTCAATGAGTTGAATGAGACAACTTTTGTCTGTCGTGTTTATTTTTAAAATTAGGTACATAGATAGGTAGATAACAGCTACGTAAAAAAAATATTCTTATTTTTTGTTTAAGTAGTTTTTTCACCAAATCACAACAAAGATCCAGATAATAAATAGGTATATTGCCGAGTAATGTTGGCGTTGAATAGCATCACCCCATCTATCTACCCTTGAGTGTTAAAAACCAATTAAGTCGTTCCAGAGAATGGGCAGCAAAATTCTCTGTGAATACATCACCTTGAACTGCGCTTGCCAATCCGCCTGCCAAGCGTAGTGAGTATGGCAAATACCCCCCTAATAAGGGAAGGCCTATGTCTAGCAGTGGACTGTTGCGGCTGTTATAGTACAGCATGTTTTATTGTATCATAAGTATTAGAGTAAGGGCGATTTACAAACAAAATGGTAAAATTACAAATAACACGTGGGAGTCAAAAAAGGACGTCAAGTTCGAGAAATATAAGCTGGTGGCAACACTGGGAATGGCAATTCGGTAAACCAAATTGGCAGGCTATATTGCTCAAAGGGCGTCTCTATCGGGGACCGCGAATGACGTTTTGGTTCTCTGTGGTTTTATATATCGCACCTCTTTCGTTTTACATCTTATGTCTCACGCACGTCTAATGTGTGAATTTAGGCTTTTTTTTTAACATCTTCAACAAGACGAGATCACAAACTAGGGTAACGGCGCGCGGGGAACCGTTACAGATAGCTCATCTCTAATCTACTTATTATTGGTTTTTCATACAATTTTCTTACAAAAAACAGAATAAGTTGATCCCTTTTTAACTTGAAACAATTTTTTCATTGCCTAGAATCTTCAAGTGATTTCACGCTACTCGTAAATATTGGAAATAGTTTCGGCTAACTGTTAAGCTGGATCAGCTTGAGTGTAGCTGGTGTAGCTGTGAAGTCAAAAGGTGCTTTACACATACACCGTCCGTTTCAGCGTATTTTTAACGGACGTCAAAATATTGCATGACACTGCATTGGGAAACAAAAGAGGAACGATTTCTCTGCAATGCGGTGCAACAGATATTGAAAAATGTTAATGTAACAAATTGAAATATGTTAATGTCAATTGATGCGACACTATGATATTTTTTGCAACATCGGATGCGTTTGTCAAACCGTTTGACAGAATTACCCGTTAACGTACCGTTGGGCATTAGTTCGACAACTTCATGCGCGACCTTCCTACGGGGTGCAGACGGTGGGAGGGGCGAGGAAGCACGTCATTCTAATATGACGTGCGGCGCAGATGCACGCTAGCTACACCTCCCGCTACCCGCTCACATCTTGGATGCTTCGATCACCCACCGTCTGTCACCCCTAGGAAAGGTCGCGCGCGAACTTGTCAGACATTATAGCGACAGCACAGCGTAAAAATAACGTCGAAACGGACGTCACGTGTGTAGGAAACGAAACGGACGTCACGGACGTCAGGGTGTGTAAAGCGCCAGGAAGTTAGATTGGCTTGAAGAGCTGTTTACTAGGCCAAGCTGTTAGCTGTTAGGTGTTGGCTAACTTTGTTAAATCTTCAACATTAATTAATTTTTACAAAGTACGGCCGTCCAACTATATAAAAGCATGATGTATATAAGTATTTGTAGGTACCTATTTGCCGTGTGGTGCTAGTTTACAATAGCATCGTCCCATATCTTTCCTTGGGGTGTCGTAAGAAGCGACTCAGGGATTTGAGATATGATGTGTATTGCAATTTTAGACAACAAGTTCACAACCTGTCACTATGGTGATACACAGTCTTCTGAATGACTCTTAGCCCACTAATTGTATTATATTTACGCTCTGCTTACCCCGCAAGGGATAAATTCGTGATTTGTGTATGCAGGTATGTACATACTTATTTTTAAGCCCATTGCCGATGGTAACCAATGTAACCATTCAGTTTCCCACATAATAATCCCTCAAAGGAGCCTCTCGAAGGCGTCCCGTCGCCCTACTTCTTTACACTATCACAAAACTCCTACTTACCTATTCAACGTGTATCTGAACGTCTTTCAGAATAGAATCTCCGACAAATTCAATTTCGAAGTGAAATGAAAAGTGGATGGTGGATTGTGTATTTCAACCGACCTCACAAAAAGGTGTGTTTTTGATGGTTGTACGTAGATTTTTTTGTTCGACTCTACGACCTTCGCAGAAATGTGCTTTTTACTCGCACAAGTAACAAAAAAATGCTTTTATTTTACGATACTATTAACATTCTGCTTTTTCAATAAAGTCCCACAAAGTAAACCCTCAAAAAAGCCTTTTAAGGCGTCCCTTTCGCCCCACTTCTTTACACTATCACAAAACTCCTACTTATCTATTCAGAGTGTATCCGAACGTCTTTCAAACTTGAATCTTCGACAAATTCAATTTCGAAGTGAAATGCTGAGGGATGATAGATTGTGTATTTCAACCAACCTCACAAAAAAATAATACCTTATTTTCGAAATGATTTCACATTTGATGGTGGTCAATCAGATTTTTTTATCGTCTCTACATCCTTCTCAGAAATGTGCTTTATTATATTATGTTTGCTTTTTACTCCCTGCCTGCGGATCTGTTTCCGAAACGTTACAACCTGGGCCTTTTCAAGGCGAGAGTGAATAGGCATTATCTGGGCGAGCATGTTCCATCATCGTCTGCATCGTCACTTAACATCAGGTGAGATTGCGGTCAAATGCTTACCTATTTTTTATATATATAAAAAAATAAGTAACGAAAAAAGCTTTTATTTACGATTTTGAAACATTTTGCTCTCTCAATAAAGTCTCACAAAGTAAACCCTTAAAAATCCCCAAAATAGCTTTTTTAAGGCGTCCCGGTCGCCCTACTTCTTTACACTATCTATCACAAAACTGCTATTTACCTATTCAGCGTGTATCCGAACGTCTTTCAAACTCGAATCTTCGACAAATATAATATCCGAATTCAATTCCGAAGTGAGGTTTTGTTGAGGGATGATGGAATGTATTTTTCTATCAGTAAATAGGTAAATACAAGGTAAATATGTGTAATACAATTTAAAATTAAATTAACTAAATCACTTGAATGCACGTAAAAAAGATAGTTCCGTGATTCAGTACTTCGGAAGACACTTTGTATATTTGTAGGCCCCCGGTTGCTGTCGGTGAATAGTAGATGACTGTCTTTACAGTACGGCCATTTGAACAAGCCAGTTTTGGCAGCCGTTAAAATCATGTTAATGCTGTGACATAAGGTCTTTTTCAAGAGTTTCGTAGTCTACTAGAAACCCTTATCATTTCGGTAAATCTGTCTGTCTGTCTGTCTGTATGCCGCGCCCTCATAACTTCGAGTTTTGCAGCTATCGACATCGGTGTGGAGATAAATCGTGTTGACCCAAACTTAGAAATGTTGAGAAAAAAATATTTAAATTGTTTTTTGGACCCCCTCCCCATACATGTGAAAGGGGGACAATTTTTTTTTTCTCTTGTTATATTGAGTAGAGTATCGTTAAATAGGTCTTTTAAAACTAAGGGGAGGTTTCTTTGAAACAAAGTCTCTAAAATGTTTCTGTCTTTTTTTTTGCTTTTAAAAGGGGCGTTTTTGAGCCATAATTTGTTCCAGCTGTAACTTCTAAAGTATGCAGGCTAAAAATTTTAAAAAAATATAGAATATAGTTATTAATAATATGTTGTTACCATGAAAACTATAACGAATACTGTACCACTTAAAATTATGGAAATATTAAAGTTTTTCAATTTGCGGTTGGTCACCATACAGCTGTAAACAAACCAGCAACAAAATTAACTTTGTAACGCCAAAAAACCTGACATTTAAACGTTGACTACGAAACCCTATTTGTGAGCGTGTCTGACACGCTCTTGGCCGGTTTTTTTGATTATGCCATGTATTTTAGAATGGATCTGAAAGCTGCCAAATATAGCATATTCGAACAGCAATACTTTAATACCATTACCCATAGGTGGAGATCACATGTGAGGCGTCTAATTTCAAAACCCGCTAAAACGTACTTTTGTGAAATGCTGGTATTTGATCTCAAAATGATGCTGCTGTTACAGGCTTTCAAGTCTTACCATCATTCTTGAGCAAACCCGGTACATTACTACACAACTTCCTTCCAAAGTCAGACTTGCGTTGCAATATCCGCTAAAATGCTCCCTTTGCGTTTCAAAATCCACTAAAATGAATTCGACCAATGACAGCGCAGTATTCCGATCACGTGACTTTAAAAATAGTATGGCAATTTGTTCAAAACTGCTAATAAGTTAGAGCTGTATTTACTGCTTTTTTATACAAAATTATGGAGGATTTCTTCCAACTTGTGAATAAGTACAGTCCCAAAGACGTGCGGAAAAGACCCGGCAATGAAGATTTCTGGAAGTGCACGAAAGAGCGTGAAAAACGGTGAGAGAAACTTCGGTACAAATTACTTGATAAACTGTATATGATGGTGTTATGCCACATGGTCAAAGTTTTGTTTGTTACATGGATGCCTAACCAAAAAAGGAGTGTAATAATTATTTTGTTCATGTACAGTCGTCGGTTATAGCATTTTAGGTGCCAGGGCTACGCCAAAAAAACTGGATTATTTTTATCCCAGTGAAAATATAAAAAAAATAAAAACATATTCTCGTAAAAGAACCCTCTTTTTTCTTACTAATAAATATTGTTGTGTTTACATTAACGGTTCACAACAATGGAATAAAAAACACAACAATAAGTTTTATTGTTGAGTACCATCCACTTCTTGAAATATGTCAAAAATATGTTCTTATCAAAAGCCGCCAAAATACAACATGTGTTTTGCAAAACCCGCTAAAACAAAAAGTTCACAGCAAAAGCCGCCAAAATGAAAATATTTTTGTTATTTCTCCAAAAGTCAGTAGATTGAAAAGAAATTTAAAGCATTTACTAAATATCATTAGATGAGAATTATACATTTAGCAACATTTTCATACCTATAAGCTGAAAATACGCTGTCTAACGGTTTTTTTTATACCGACATTTTATGAGAACTCGTTTTAGCGGGTTTTGAAATTAGACGCCTCATGTGTGACTTTTTATCGCATCCGTAATGCGTGAATTACGAAAATGAGCTACAGCGGCGCATGCATTTACGCTGCGTCATCACACTAGGGTTCATCGGGTCGTTCTTCGACTGGTCATCCCACGTAACAAGCAAGCGTAGAAACTATTATGACCGCATCTATTTCACACAAGAGTTACTAGTAGTAGCAAATCGAGTGAGCGGGCGAGTGAAAATTCAATTTGTATTCGAGAATAGTGCTGGAGATAGCGCCGTGACAGCGAATTTTCCACAGGAGTTTTCAGATAGATTTTAAACCAACTCGAAAAAGGAAGTCATCAACTTGACCCAAATATACAGGACGGTACCGAACAGTCTACTTTTTCCGAAAAAGCTAAGGTCGACAGGTCGAACAGAAGAATTATTTTCAAACAATCTCTAGAACATAGGTAAAACATACAAAAATACCTCCCATACAAAATAATTCAGTCAGCTGGCATGTATGTAACCTTCTCGGAGTTTCAAAGAGAAAAGTCGTAGGTATTAGCTCGCTACATGAAACTGAACAACATTCGACAACTTTATTTTCAAATGAATTGAGTTCTTCCACTCAATTGGAAGGAAAAGAAGTGACACGAATACAGCAGAAGAAAATCTAGGAAGAAAATTATTCTAAATGTTATGGATATGTACGTATTTTTACTTTTAAGAAAAGTATCAATTTGATATCCAATACAGTATCCATACAAGTAGGTATGAAATCGAGTGAGAGAGACGCCGAAGCGATATACAAATTCAATTTGTGTCCAAGAGCACTCGAATAGTGAGAAGATAGCGGCGATTTAGGTCAGATTTGACCCAGTTCGGGACACCAGACATTTGGCTGACTACTTGAAAAAAAAAAAAGAGTACCTACCTACAACTACATTGCACTACAAGTAGTCCTATAATAGTCAAGTCATCATCAAGTCAAGATCTAATGATAAAATCCTGGAGAAACTGTGGACATTATTATCTATCACACAAGAAAAAGCTAGTGTTGCATAACAGTCCGCTTCATTCTTTTCTTGTACATTTAAAAACTTACAGACAACGGATATACCTAGGTATGTGGCGTTCAACTTGTCAAAAAGAACGAAAGACGAAAAATATATTTGCGAGATGTTTCGATTTCAGTTTATCTCGCACTTCGCACCAAAAGTCCGTATTGACGCAGTTTCCGAAAACAGATATCTTTGGAAAATAGTACAAGAGCCCACCTCCTTTTCACACCCAAATCAAAGCAACTTCAAATCTTCCTACAACCCTTTGCCGACACAAACACTTGAAAAAAAACATCACTTCAACCATTACTACCCCGTGTTAATGTATTATAATTTAGTGGACTGCGAATGTAAATAGGTTTTGGTCAAGTAATAATTAGTGAATCAAACCACGATATTTATAACAGCTTGCGTTTTATTAGAAATTGGTCAAGCATCACTTTTTTACTTACAGATGGAAGGAAACGAATTTTGACAACATGTCAGAAATACCAAAAATACCAACCTAACAATAAACAGGATGTTGGACGTACCAACATATTGCCCAGGGCAAACAAAAACATTAATAATTATTCATAATATAAGTTTAAGTTTTGACAACCCTAGACATTTGTAACAACCCTAGAAATCTTTTAACAAATAGCTGAAATTATGATGCTAAAGTTAAACAGCAAGTATAAATGAAAATACCTACTGATGCAATTCATAAAACAATATAAACTTGTTGTAGTTCATAAAACAAAAAATGCAATGGCCGACACACTTTCCTTGCACTAATGAAGACAAGATTAACTATAGTACTTTAGACAATTCTTGAAATAATAATGAAACAATTATTGTAACCTTACTTAGTTTGAACTTGAAATCAAAGCTCTAGGTACGTATAACATGTTAGCCTAGCCCTACGAAAATAAAATAATCTTGGGATCGGTATATACCACATAGGCAAACAATTACAAACATGTAGACAAGTAATTAATGGAACACCCTATTCTAGATTTTTACCTAGGTGACATAGTCAGCTCACCACCAACAAAACAAAAAAAATGTTACAGTAAATACATAACATGGTGATAAAAATAGTAAACACCCTTTATCTATTTCATGTGCTAACACTTGTACATATTTTTGTTGCTCTTGCATGGCAATTAGCATCAACGACTCTTTTCATTCTTTACTAGTTAAAATACTCAACTTGTTTTTGTACTTTGACTTTAAATTATGTACAAAACGCAACACAAGCTAGGACCCTTAGCATTTTATTTATGCTTGAATTTTCAAGAAGCCCCAAGGATACCTTTCGCTCATTATCGTTGCTAGATTGAGAACATACCATGATGTTGAGAGGCGCAGGCTCGTCCTTAGTTCTGGCAAGACGCTGGGTACTGAATTGTACAATTCTGGCTTGTACTTACTGTCATGCAATGATTGTAGGCCACTCCACCATAGCGGATGCTTCTCCTACTCATCAGGCAGTACCTACTCCTTTGCTGAGACAATCGGCGTGGTTCTCTCCTGTATTAATGTAAGCCCATGTAAAGCTACTAGTGAGCTCAGAAATCAACTTCACTCTGTTAGCTATGTATAGGTACGTTTAGTTTAGTTTGTGGAGTTTAATCCATGCTCATACAATTTGAGAATCAGTGCAAAATCACTTCATCGATTTTCAATTTTAGTGTAATTGTATCATGGACTCTCGATACTAACTTGCCAGTAAAACGGCTGCATTGAGCTCCATACGTGGAACAGTCAAGTCTTGCTTAATTGGATTGACTCGACTTTTGAACATTGTAACGAAACCCTTACATTACCTGACTCATCGACCACTCGTAAATAAACACATGCACCGTACGCAGTGTTTTGTGCCGCATCTGCATAACCAATAATCTGTGCTGAAAATGTGTTGTGTAAGTTTGTGTATCGTGGTATAGGTATAGGTTTCATTTTGAGCAAACTATTGTAAAACTTGTGCCATGAATGCAATAGTTCACCTTGAGGGCTATCCTCCCAACCGATTTTGGTTAGCCATAGCTGCTGCATAATAACCTTTGCGCCTACTATAACTGGACCTGCCAAACCTAACGGGTCATAGAATTTACTTATGAAACTCAAAATCTCACGTTTTGTGGAAGGTGTGGCCTCGATTGGTTTTGGACTTGAAATTACAAAAGAATCATCCTTTGTATTGAAATTCAACCCTAATGTTTTTAGTGAAAAATTATTTTTCTCTAGATCCAAGTCATCAAAATGATGCTTAGATTTAGGACTTTCTTGTAATAGCTCGGGGACATTGGAAAACCATTTGTGTAAATGAAAACCTCCAATTTCAAGAAGGCTGCAAAGCTGCCTTTTGGATTCTAGCAGTAACTCTGGGGAGCTTTGCGACACGATGGCGTCATCGACATAAATACAGTTATTTATGATAAAAGCCGCCAAAGGAAACTGCTCTCCATACAAGATGGCAAGCTCCTTTAAACACCTTGTAGCAAGGAAGGACGAGACTTCATACCAAAACTAACTGTATTTAATTGCATGCATTGTATCTTTTGGTCTGGGCTATCCCGCCAGAGAATGTTTTGCAATGGCCTGTATTTAGGATCTAAATTTATGCACTAAACATGCTTCTGATATCAGTTATAAAAATATGCTCATCTACTCTAAACAAGAGCAAAATGTCAAAGAGCTCTTTTTGTGATATCGGGCCATTGTATAACAAATCATTCACTGAGACCTTTTTGAAGTTTTCATAGAAAAGTCCATCACTACCCTACACTTCGTGGTTTTCTATCAAGTTTTAATACAGGGTGGTGTGGTATGAAGCATACAGGGTCATTCTCAAGATCATATGAATCTATGTCTACAAAGTTCCATGCCCCTGTTCAATGTAATCATGAATAAAATCTTTGTAAAGACCAAACAAAAGGGGTCTTTTTGAATCTAAGCTCTAAGTTATTAAATCTTTTCAGAGCTAGATATAACGAATCTCAAGAGTCTCTTTTACGGATTCTAGTGGCAACTTTAAAGGCAATCCCACCTGAAACTTCTTCTTTTCTGTGTCTAATTTTACAGTATCACAAAACATCTTTTCGCAGGCCTCAAATTCGTTTAACTTCTCTGGAAAATACTCGGGAACTTTTTCTACTTGAAAAAGTTATTTAAGTTTTCATTTAGAGTTTGTAATGTGTCGTCTTCCCTTAAGCAATGAAGTGTAATTGGTGAGTGTGCCTGGTGGTCAGTAGCAGAAGTAGGTAAGTCGCCGCCGACTACATGTCCGAAGAGGGTGTTTATCACGCGAAACAGAGGAAGCCCTTCATTATTCACATGTTGCTTGTTTAGGCTGCTCTGAAGCCATTCTGGATCATTGTGTAGCAATGTCTGAAAAGAACGTTAGCACCCAATAGAATGTGAATTTTGCTAGGCACATTAAATTTCTCATCAGCTAATACAAGGTTAGGTGGAAGCTCAAGTCCTCAATCTTGAAAGGAATTTGTGGCAACATAGTTGTAATTTCATCCATAATATTGCAGTGAACTTTCATTTTGAAATCGCGTGTAAGCGAATGAACTTGTACACTGACAGACTTGCATATGTTGCTTGTAGCGTTACCAACACCTGTAATTGTTTCAGTTACATCCTTGGGCTCCAACTGAAGCAGGTTTGCCAGCTCAGTTGTAATTAAAGATGCCTGGGAGCAACCGTCAAGCAAAGCCTTAACATGTACTTCAGTGCCGTTTTTAGCAAAAAGCTTCACTTTAACAGTTGGCAACAGTGTGTGCGGGTCATGTTTTTGTGATATTAAACTCACAGGAGGTTTTGTGTTAGATTGATGTAAGAGTATTGTGACCCTTTTCTTTACATTGGTCGCATGTGAAGTAGTAGTACCTACATTTATTTTTGTGTATATTCAGGCAAATCTTGCAAATCTCATGCTCTTCAACAAACTTGAGCCTTTCAGCAGCAGAAAGAAGCAAACTGCGCACATAGATAAAGTTTATGAGCAGAAGACTTACACATCAAGCAGGAGGTTGGCATCGGAGACTTCACCGCTGCATGAGATACCTTGGGTCGTTCGCCGCTCCACTGAATAGACTGCGCAGGCAAAGGTCTGTCCACATTTTCCAGTGCAAGGGCGCGGGTTTCTAGAAAGTCAATAAATCAGATACTTTGGGCTCCTTATTTCTAGCTAATTGAAATTCCCTACTGCAAAGGTATCCAGCTTACGCGTGAGAATTGTCAACAGGATATCATCCCATTGATCGACCGGCTTGCCTAAATTCTTTAGTGCTGCTAATTGCTGCTTTACAGAAACAAATTGCCTTATATTCTGAGCAGTTGATTTTGTGATTGGTACAATATCTAACAAAGAGCAAATAAGTTCGTTTGTAATTTTGTACTCATTGCTGTACCTATCATTCAAGATTTTTCTTGCCTCTGTATAATTTTCACCTGTAATCGTCAGGTTTTACTAAATCTAGAGCCTCACCTTGTAGGTAGCTTCTTAAATAAAGAACCTTTGTATATTATCAAGGCGCTCACTATTATGGATGAGACTATCGAACAATCCGATGAAAGTCTTGTAATCTGAATATTGCCACTAAATGTGGGAATGGAAATGTGAGGCAACTTCGTTTGCATTGGCGCTGAGCAGGAATGTTTGGGTGCAGTTAATAATTCGTCCATCTTAGCACATGTTTTCATGAAATTACTTTCTGTTGCTTCGAAATCTGCGTCTGACTTGGTTTCGTCTATAGCGCAGATCTCAGTTACAGTTTTCATACTTATCAAATGTGGATCTCAAACGTTCCTGCATACGCACAAGCTCAAACTTTGTAAACTCTTTAGAAGCAAACGAATTTACTAATTTAGTTATATTACCTTTTAGGTTGCCTCTTTTGCGAACAAGCGCTGAAATTTCTTCGCTTTCAGCCATGTTGTTTACAATGCGATTAAATCACACACAACATAAATCACAAGCTGAATATATAACGAAAGCTATAAAATACACTTTTTGTACGCGCGTCACAAATCAATAATTATAGACTGCAAATATAAAATGCGTAAATGCGTAAAATAACAAACTGCAAAATAAAAATACAAAAGTCTTTGAATACAATACAAAATAGAACCGTCAAAATATTGCTCACGATGAAAACGACGTGACGTTGTCGACGAAAGTCAGATTCTGACCAATGGCGTCAGTGCAAGTATGTTGCGCGAACTCGGCGCAGACTTGGCGCAAACCAATCCACTGTAGAAGCACCGGCCAATAAAGGCGCTTGTTGCACATCTCCGACTTCCGCCCGACGAAATACGACTGTACACGAAGAATGGGCAATATGGCTTTATATGACCTTTGTATTATCAATCAAAATAATGCAATGATTGATTGTAATTTGTAATGAGCTGAAAATGAAAAAGCGGAAACAAAATAATTCTGGTGGAATGCGTCAATATACTGCAAAATTCCACCTTGTTTACCACCACTTAGCTCTTGTAGCTTGCTTCCATGGAATGTATGTACTATGAGATTGCGTAATAATTTTAAATGACTGCAAAATCTCGATGAAAAAGTAATATGTAAACTTGACCAATACACGCTGAATGTTATTTTCTGCACTGCACTTTCATATTCCTCCACAAGTCTATAATTATGTAATATGTAGTAGAGTCCACACTGTCTTTGCTACGAAATTTTGCTACGAACAAAGATGGCTACGAAAATGCAACACTCGCGAATATTTTCACTATTTTTACGGTTTGACGGACCATTATGTTAATGTATTATAATTTAGTGGACTGCGAATGTAAATAGGTTTTGGTCAAGTAATAATTAGTGAATCAAACCACGATATTTATAACAGCTTGCGTTTTATTAGAAATTGGTCAAGCATCACTTTTTTACTTACAGATGGAAGGAAACGAATTTTGACAACATGTCAGAAATACCAAAAATACCAACCTAACAATAAACAGGATGTTGGACGTACCAACACCCCGTCTAATTACTGAACAGTATTCACGGGGCTTCTAGTACGCAATTAGCATCCACTTGTTGACAGATTATCATATAGCCATCTCTGTCTAACTCTAGATAATTGCGTGGTGTGAAAGGGATAGATGATTAGTAAAGGATGCATCGTTGCGGTTGAGTCAAAGTCGCTTGTGAATGTGTAGATTATAGTCCAAGAGATGGCTTGGCTAGACGGTGTACGAGTTGAAGATAATAAAAATGAAATGGGTAAGTACCATTGTGAGTCAATAATAAAAAATATTGTGTTCTAGGTAAAACATAAAGAAATTAGTAAGAAAGGCACTGGTATAGGCAGATGCAAAAATATTAACATTTTAAACATTGTTACAAAACTACCTCTATACCGCATTAGTATCACTAGAGGAGTGTCACGCCATTTAAAAATTACAGTTTATCAGCACTCCTTTCAGGAACAAAGCCGAACATATACAATCGATCAACTACGGATTTGTATGATGCACGAATTTCATCCCAGATAAGTTTTTTCGTAGATCAAATTATCTTTTAGAAATAGTACTGTCATTTGCATTACATACAACAATTTTGTTTGTCGAATCATACACTTTCTAACGTAGCCAGCAGAGGAGTATTTGATTACTTACATAGCGGAATGGCACCCTGATATAAGGCGATGTATAGTAAGGTCATTCGAATATTCCATATTTGACAGCTGTCAATATGGCCTATTCCAATGACGGTACTATAGTAAAGTTATGGTTATGTATGAGTGTTTTTCGGTTTTTCTTGATCATAAAATCATACAGCTTTTGTCATCGCCACCTCTTGGACTACTTGTGAATGTGTAAATTAGTGAGGCAGAGTTTTCGTCTGAATAGCCGTCGGTAAGTAGTTGTGGAGTTAATTACTTTCATAGCGGGATACGGTATTTAGAGTCACTCACATTGTGGTACCTTGATACAAAGAACTTTGGTTTAAGTTATGATGGTTATGTGTGTTTTTTTGTTTTTCTTTCTTATAAAATCATACAGTTTTTATGGTCACTGGCTCTTAGACTACTTGTGAATGTGTAAATTAGTGAGTGAGTTTTCGTCTGAATAGTCGTCGGCAAGTAGTTGTGGAGTTAATTACTTTCATAGCGGGATGCGGTCGCTTAGAAGCGAATTCTGTACTGCAATTTACTTGCCTCGGGATACGACTGTGGGTTTTTTTGCGGGAAGTTTATAATAAAACATTTTAAAGGCAGTTTCATGGTATATTTAAATAAAAGAAATGCCATTTTATCTGCTCTTCAAAGCAAAAACTCATCGACTCACGATGTGATGATGGCGATCTATTTAAAAATCATTCCTAGTATAACCTGACTCATAGAAGAAAGGACCCGGAAATGGTAACATTATTGTTGAATTTCGGACTCCTTTCTTCTATGAATCACTCGACTGCAAATATACAGACACACCCTAACTATGATAAGATAACCGTAACTTGTCTGCCGAATATCTGATTGGCTTCATCATGGAACTGAAACTAACTTGTTCAGTGGACGAGGATATTGATTTCACAGTATAAATGTCATTCACAAAACTTGGGGTGAAGTTTCAGTGCTAATTAGATTCGTATTTCGCAATGAAGGTGTCCTGTTTTGTTTAATAAGCGAAACTGAAAGCAAAGCAGTTGAATAATACGTAAATATGTAGGTCAATCTCAATCCAGAAGATATTTTGACAAATGCAGAATTGTATATCGTTTTCAGATCAGATCGATCCTACACTAGCTACTACTAGCAAGTGTTTTTATTATTCTTTGCTATTACTAAGAGCAGGACACTTTACTTATAGAAAATCGAACCTACCTTCAAAATCCTACAGTACGGCCGTTCGTATAGGCCATATTTGACAGCTGTCAAAACCATGCCAATGCCTTAAGAAAAGGTCTACTTTTCTTTGTTGACATGTCTTCTGGTATGGGTTTGACGAACGGCCGTACTTTAATGTTCGGATATTGAAATAACATTCACACTCTAGTCTCAAACTAGTTCAGTTCAAATTGAACCAATCAGCAATTGAGAAACTAGTTCGGTTATCATAGTTAGTGAACTCTCGCCGAAGTGAATGCTCCAGACATTGATAGTAGATCATTATGTACCTACTAGTTGGGAACTAGATACCATGTCACTAAACGAATTCGCTCTGAACTTAGGATATCAATTTCAGTCTTCATCACTTTAACGGGTCGTTCATCGACTCGCCATTCCACCCGAACAAAGAAGAATCAGTGTTTATTTTTGTTGATTGGGTTTTCTTTTGTCAATACGCCTTATCTGAGGGTCAAAATTTCTTTGACGCGCATGTTTAAAATGAAGCTTCATACAAATTTGCTCTCTCATATCGACAAAAAACATATCCTTCTATGAAAAAGTGATCAACGTAATAAGAACAAATAAAATTTAGTAGAACCAGCTACAAAATCGAAAAACTTTCTAGAACCAAGAAGCTTCCCGTAAAACAGCAGAATTCCATTAAAGACACTTCCAATAAATTGTATTCCACGACTGCACTCCTCAAAGGCAAAGTTTGAGTTGCCCCAATTGATAAAACTACCGGTTTGCGGTACACTAATGAATCGAATTCTGAATATTATTGGGTAGAGTAGGTATTGAGAGTTCAATATTGAATAGAATGCCACCCCTAGTCCACTCAGGGTGTTTTATGAGAGGCGACGTAGAACTTTTGACCTCGGCTGAATATCTGTTGACTATAGTCAACCGCATGGTGGTCGTGGTACCACCTACAATAAATTCGTTGCCTACAATAATAGCATTTACAAAGAAGGTTTACGTCAGGCGCGTCAGGCAGACGGCCGGTCATTCATAAAACATAGCCAAATCCTTTTGCAATATGATTTTGTGTTCTATCTAACAAAACATGTTGCGCCAATCCTAACTGATTTAGGATAAGGGCAGGCAGATGATGATGATTTAATGATAGTTTGTTACCACTTCCTATCACATAAATTCATACATAATGTTTCTATAGAAACAAGCTAGCGATGCAAGCTACCTTGGTCATCAATCGCTATAGCTTTTTTTTACTGGATTATATAATTTTGTTCCCGGTGCAATCAAAACTAAACCTAACTTTTTATGGAGAGACGATGGGTATAGGGAGCACATAGCATCTGTAAAGTTAACACGAGTATCCGCTGCAAACCTGCTGACAATCGGTGGAGTAAGCGAGTTCTTGAGTGGATAGCTTTAGAATCAATCTGCATAAGTATAGTTAAGAAGCATCAGAGGTTGAAAATTTCGTGAGGGTCGGCCAGGCGCCGGTAGCTTAGTTGACAGAGCAGTCGGACGTTACCTCAGCCCCAGGTTCAAGCCCCGGCTTTGCTTATAGGCAGGTGTTCCAACAACAGACAATATGAGTAAAACATAAACCCTTGTTCGACCTTGTCCCTAACCATCAGATGTTACAGATACTATTACATCCGTTTATCAACCCATTTACACAACCTGTCATCCCGTTAATGTAAAACGCCATCAAATATTTAGAAATGTATGAACTCCCGGTACAATTGTTGGTTTTAATACTGATGTTAACCATTTTATTCGTTACCTTGAGTACATACCGTTAATAATCTAAAATCTAATACTTACTTAGCAGGATTGAAAGGGACTGCTGAAATATTTCAAGTATCCACAAAACTGAACCCCGCGCGATATCAAATCTGCAATTTGTGGCAGAAGGGCTATTTATCCTTTTTTTCATTGCATAAAAAATTACAGAAAATTAGTGTCCCTCAAGCTGTAATCCTCACTATTTAAAACTTAACGAAAAGTAATTTTTGTTCAGCCAAAAAATAGTGCTGAAATAGTGATAATTAGTGACCCATGCGAAATAATAAGTGACTTTATGGTTCCGGAGATATAGCTATAGTTTGGTGAGGATTACAGATCGAGGCTCAATCTGTAATCCTCACCTCTCGTGTGAGCAAACGGTAATGAATTTTCAGTTGGTTTACATTCCAAAAAATAGTGACTAATTAGTGACTAACACAGACGAAAGGTGAGAGATATTCGCTTTGTTGTTCCGAAGTTATGAGTGCATCTTGGTGAGGATTATACCTAAAGCAATTTTGCTATAATCCTCACCTCATTTTCTGCTGAACGCTTGGGTCTTTTTATTCAAATGTAGTATCAGAAAATAGTGTTGAAATAGTGATTCTAAACTACACTGCAATTAATTGATTTGCATTCCTAAATAAGTCAAAAAGTCAATTTAAAATATCTCATACATTTGTAAAGTCAGGTACAGTCGCAAACAAAAGCGATATCTGCATTTTGGGTATGTTATGTTTATGTTTATATTGCTTTCAAATAGATTTAATATAGAAGTAACACAAAATTAATTACTGGATGTAGTAAAATAATTTAAAATAATGCCTACCTACACTAAAGTGACGCAAAAAACTACTATTTATATGTCCCTAGCAACATTTAGGTATTTCATGAAATAAATAAGACTAGTTTAGCCGAAAAATTACTTGTCTTATTGGAATGTATCTTTAATTTTTATTATACATATATTAACCCCAGATTGGTCGCGTGGGGTCTTTAAAAGCCCTTCGAATAGACAAATGCCTTTTTTTTATATAACGGATTATCTGAGTAGCTTGAAACTTTGTGTACCTTCCTGAATAGCATGTAGCTTGGCATAAAATTATATTTCATCAATATCCGTTCACGCGTTTACAATATATGGGCGTCCTTTTAGTAAAAAGGCTTTTAAAGACCCCACGCGACCAGAAGTTTTAAAACATATTTTTACAAAATATTATTTTTCGTTAGTTTCATTTGTGAAAAGCAGAAAACAAATACAGAAATATTTTTATTGCTAGTAAATAAAAATATTCAGGGTATTTTTAAATTTGAGCTTCAAATCACGATTAATATCTACTAACCGTCAAATTTGTATTATTTTCTTAAAAAATATGTTATGTTTTTTTCGTCAATTATTGGTTATTCTGTCTCCCCTCTCTCGCGTCACCCGTCTCGATCTTGGGCCTCCGGGGCTTCCAGCTGCCAGTTTTGGAGAGGAGAAAGACTTCAAGTCATCTCTCCATCTTCGGCGAGACCGGCCTCGATGACGGCGACCATCTTGTGACACTTGTCTGAAGGTTTTATTACATACAAAACATTACCTCCGTGGCTCCATTATACTGAGTAGTGTTCGCGACTGTACCTGAACATTTTGTATGAAAAAGTTATTACGGGTTTTTAAATGTTTTTACTATTTTAATTAAATAAATAACAATGCATTTTGAGAACACTATTTCAGCACTATTTTCTGATACTATATTTGAATTAAAATACCAAAGCGTTCAGCAGAAAATGAGGTGAGGATTATAGCAAAATTGCTTTAGGTATAATCCTCACCAAGATGCACTCATAACTTCGGAACTACAAAGCGAATATCTCTCACCTTTCGTCTGTGTTAGTCACTAATTAGTCACTATTTTTTGGATTGTAAACCAACTGAAAATTCATTACCGTTTACTAACACGAGAGGTGAGGATTACAGATTGAGCCTCGATCTGTAATCCTCACTAAACTATAGCTATATCTCCGGAACCATAAAGTCACTAATTATTTCGCATGGGTCACTAATTATCACTATTTCAGCACTATTTTTTGGCTGAACAAAAATTACTTTTTGTTAAGTTTTCAAAAGTGAGGATTACAGCTTGAGGGACACAGAAAATCAACGCTACTTTATTTCCTAAAAGGGACCTTTTCTTCTGTAAACAATGCGTTTTCTCTCACGTAAAACAGCTACGAAAAATGAAAATCTCTTCACTGTAACTAAATAATCCCATTGTAGTTTTCTTGTATCTTTTCTGCATATTATTTAAGAAATTTGTTTACTTGGCTCAAATCTAATCTCCTTACTTTGAGTATCAACCAAAATCGATTCTAAGTAATGGCAGACGAGGATCACTACATTTAATATTCATGGACATAGCATATGGTGGTAGAAATACTCATTTAATATGCTATGCTAAGGTTTCCTGTACACTGCGCTCGCCAATCCGCTTTCAATGTGTGATCACCTAGATAATTTCAATACCAAGGAGATAACAAAAAAATGTTTATGCCTCTAAGAAGCACATGTAACAAAATACCTACTACATCGCATCAGCCTATTAGCAGTCCACTTCTGGATGTAAGCCTCTTCCGAGGTACACCATAAGGCACAATCTCCCGTTTTCGCCATCCAGTCGCACCCAGCCACCCTGGTAAATTATTAAACAGTCTTCCTCATTTATATTTTATTGTTTGAGTAATTTAATGCTTTTTCTTCAAAATTGATTTATTCATTTATGTTTGTTTTTGATGCTGGCAGATGTTTCAGCTTATCTGGTCTTGTACGGAGTCGCATTGTAAATGGCAAATGAGTTGCAAATAGTTGCAATGTTTGCGTCTGATGACTGGTGCTGACTCACTTTTTAGTTATCATTTAACAATGTTTCGGTAAACTAACAGCGACATCTATTGTCGTCGACACGAACTAACTTTTTTACTAGGTTTTTCTTCAAAATGTATTCACCTTAGTTTGTCCCTCCCACCGACAGATGTCCGGCTTATCTGGTTTTGAAAGAAGTAACATTTAAATGGCAAATGAGCCGCTACGTGCCGCTACTAATGCAAAGCTACTCGTATCTTAACATTTACAATGTTTCAGTAAACTAACAACGACATCTATTGTCGTTGAAACGAACTAACTTTCTACTAACTTTTTCTTCCAATGTATTTTCCTCCTAGTTTGTTTCTCATCGACAGATGTTTAGGCTTATCCGGTTTTGTACGGAGCCACATTTAAATGGCAAATGAGCCGCTTCTAATTCAAAGTCTTGCAACTGATGGTTGGATATTATGTTTCTTTACGTTTGTTGAACTAGCTAGAAATTAAGAAACATTTTAAAGCATTTCAAATTTTATATTTTAAATCACTCTGGAACATTCAAGAATGAACATTCTAGTTGTAACTAGAACCATTTCTGCCAGAGTGGACACTCACTAGACCAATAATAACATTCTAAGAAGTTTGAAAACATTCTGGAAATTATTTTTCAACATTACCTATTTATCGTCTTCCATCAGTACCCTATAATATTACTGGCCAGTACAGTACTCCACAGCTAAGTGAAAAACTACGTCTGACGGTTACGAACTTCAGCGCGTTCCCGCCAAAGTGTTATTTTTTCAAAACCGTAGCGGCCAGCAACTTCAGCGAAAAAAAATGGCGCAGGCGGAGAAAAAGTTGCCACCGAGCGGCGGGGACGTAACTCAATAAACTCGATTTAGTCGAGCTGGTGTATCGATTTTTGAATCGTTCGTAATGTTTTATTTACCTACTTTACTTTTGTTCGATTGATTTTTGCTGCGTAGGTAAAATTATTCTACTGAATTTGTCCACAATCCGCTACTTGACTGTTAGGTCAAATAAGGTACTTTTTAAGACGATGCCGGCTTAGAATAGCATCACCCCAATTTTAACCATGGGTGTCGTAAAAAGCCACTAAGGGATAATTATCCAGGGAATGGGCGGCAGCGATTCCTGTGAATTAAACATCTTGCACTGCGCTCGCAAATCCGCCTGCCAAGCGTGGTGAGTATGGCAATACCCCCAATACAGGAGAGGCCTGTCGTGGCTGTAAAGGTATTTCAGTAGTTTGAATGGGGTCAAAACACCACCTTATTATTTTTTATAACTTTTAAAGCACTCGCGAGTTTTTTAGGTAAATAAGCGATTTACCTGGACACTCGACGTTTCGACTGGGTTGCACCAGTCGTGGTCGCGAGCAGACTGAAGTAGCAGCGAGTTGTCATCAGGGCGGTGGGCAACTAGATTTTCTATTACCCACATATTGTCTTAATAATTTAAATTGTTTGTAAACATTACACATTAGGCCGGCACACAACACTCACAATGTCCGACGATCGGTCCGATGGTGAATCGCGCGTTTTTATTTTGTCTATTACCGGACTCCATGTTGTTGGTTTGGCCAATGTAAGACTTACCACAGCTGTATTGTACCTTATATACACCTGCATTTTGAAAAGGTATAACATCCTTCGGTGTGCGTAAAGAGTAAGATATTTTGGACAATGGAGTGAAGACAGTCTTAATCGAACCCTTACTCAACACTGTCCCAATTTTATCTGTTACCTGTGTTTACCCTATGTAAAAGGGTCTTACATTGGCCAAACCAAGCGTAGTATCAGTGAACGGGTCAAGGAGCATATCGCAGCTGTGAAAAACCGACAGACGCATAAATCGGCAATCGCGGAACACCTATTGTCATCTGGTGCCAACCATTGGATCGAGCTTCATGCCCCAAAAGTCCTCTCTGTGGAACGTCACTATTACTCCAGAGTGGTGAGGGAGGCAATAGAAATCAAAAAGAACCCCAATAATTTCAATCGGGAGGACGGATTTAAATTGTCTACAACATGGAGTCCGGTAATAGACAAAATAAAAACGCGCGATTCACCATCGGACCGATCGTCGGACATTGTGAGTGTTGTGTGCCGGCCTAATGTGTAATGTTTACAAACAATTTAAATTATTAAGACAATATGTGGGTAACAGAAAATCTAGTTGCCCACCGCCCTGATGACAACTCGCTGGGTGCTTCTTCGAAATCGCGTTCTTCGGCTGATTCCCGTAGTCGTTTTCATTTTTCAATTTATGATGTAATGTTACACTGTATGTCAAATTATAGAACGAAACAAAGGTATATTTGACAGAGGCACTCATTTCAAATTAAAGATTTTCGAAATATTGACATTATAAAATTTACTGCCTACGGGAATCAGATTTAGGAATACGGGAAGCAGAAATATGATTATTCAATATGACAAACCATTAATAAACTTAAAATATATTTATTTTTCTACTTATTTATTGCACTTTAATGTCACCGCTAGATTACTTAGGTGTTCTGGTTTAGGCACATAATGTCTCCTTCGCAGAATGTCGCTGTAGCAAAATGTTTCTCGGCGTAATGTTCTAATACAAGTTATATGATATTATCAATATAGTAAAGTACGTAGGTAGCTAGGTAAGCAGTAAGGCAAGAAAATAGGTTGATAAGTACATAGGTCTTAGCATTCAGACGCATAATGTCCCTTTTGCAGTACTTTGCAGTCGTAAAATGTCCCTGTCACGTAAAATACCATTTTTATGTAATATTATAATATCAGTAGGTAAGTAATGTCATAAAGTAGGTAGTTGAGCAGTAGGCAGGTAGATAGGTAAGTTAGTAGGCAGGTAGGTAACCAGCTAAGTACTTAGGTGAAGGTAAGTAAGTAGGTAGGTAACTTGGAAAATACCTACACATAAAACTACTAGTAGGGCTCTGACATGGTTGTGTAACGACCGCCGTGTAAGAAATCATACACAACAACTAGGATTTATGATTTGGCGTGCCCTCTGAAGTACTAAACACTGATTCCCGTGTCAAAAAGTACACGGGAATCAGTGTGACGGAAGTCAGAAAAGAACGAAAAATTGAGATTACCTCGAACCTTTTGCGTCTCACACAATAGTATTAACATATAAGGTAGTAAACCTAAAGAGCTTTAAATTAAGTATAATGGGTCCATTTCGTGACTTATATTTTAATTTAAAATCGACAAACGGGAATCAGTTTTAAGTGAAACCAAATGCACGGGAATCAGATTCTTGGCCTCGTAGTGGGGTGATGCTGCACCAGCGGCACGTTCTGCTTCCCATGGCACTTGGAGCACTCCTAGGGGATAGCTATGGTGGATAGACCACACCTTCAGGGTGGTTTAATAGGAAGTTTTTTGCGGTTTAATGACGTTACACGGGAATCAGTTCTAGGTACCGGACATTTTTAAAATGATTCATAGAACAAAATGGACCTTAATTACACGTTTAAAATATTTTTTTCCCGTATCATTGTACATCTGTTAAGTTAAAAAAAAATTGTTTATGTAGATAAATCACACAGTAAAAAACATATAAGCCGTTTTGTATCAAATTTTGGGGCGCGGACACGTTACGGGAATCAGATTTCAGCAGTTTGAATTTTTTTTTAACTGTCTTGTTTAGCTATAATACAAAAGTTTCATTGTGTCCCAGTTAGATACAAGTATGAACTATTTATAAAAAAATAAACTATACCTAAGTTTTTTAAAAAAAGGTGTGTTTTGTTCCCGGACAACGAAAATTTAGGCTCCGAAGAAGCACCCCGCTGCTACTTCAGTCTGCTCGCGACCACGACTGGTGCAACCCAGTCGAAACGTCGAGTGTCCAGGTAAATCGCTTATTTACCTAAAAAACTATCGCGATAAGACTCGTTAAAGTAATTATTATTATTTTTTAGTTTAAAATTTTTAATTATTAATTCAATAATTTGTAAAACAATGAATGAAGTCTGGTTGTATATTTAACAATAAACTTAATATTAAAGATACAACTTTAGTATATTATTAACGACTCAGTTAAGTAGCGAATTCAACAACCATGTCAGAAGCATGCTAGGAAGTAGGCAGCTAAAATCTCTAACATTCGTTCTCGTAGGACTCGATACAAATGAATGTGTGGTTCAAAAATCGTTCCCGTAACACGATTGCAGCCGATTACCGAATCGGGCCGGTTTACGATTTGTTTTGCTTCACCACGATCCGATTATTTCGTGATTTTATCGCAATTTTCTGTTTGAAATTCCGCTCTTATTTCGATGCTGTCTCGGCTAGATTAATGACTTGTTTATGAAGTCTCTCTTGGCTACCATTTCGCAAGTCTCCATCAGCTTGGCTCCATATCAGTCTTTGCAACCCTATCAAAATAGAGTTTATGTGATGCCAAAAAAAAATAGAGTTTACTTCAGAAACTTCGCCTTACCTTGTAAGTAGAAATAAGAAGACTGGTAGATAATACCATTTGGGTCTTTGTAATAAGAAACAATGAATAAATAATAAATTGTAAATATTTTTACAATTATAACATTATATTTTGAGTTTATAGGTTAGGTTCATAGAGTATATTGTATAGTCTAGTAACTAACGTCAATAGCTGGTTATAACTATTCGGATTGACCCATGATACTGAAAATCGGGGGGTGGTACCCGCTGGGCTCCATGTCTAATTTTGATCAGGAGGTCAAGAAGTACCTACATGACGATTTTCAGCTACATGAGTCAATCCGAATAGCTGTGTGTGACGTTAGTTATTTGACTAGTAAGCAAGCTATGCTATATAAGGTCCTATTAAATTCACTGCAAATATTTTAGGGGCAGATAAAATAAAATATAAGCATGTACTAGGCATATTTTTAAAGAAATCTACACGCTAGTTTTTGAGAAAATTGCATTTAACTAAAAAATAACAAAACGAAAAAAGTGCACCCTGTTTGTCCTAGATACACACACTTTGATGAATTTAAATTACGCGCCAAAAAAAAGGTGCTGTGATTGGTTGGTTGTTAGTGTGCGTGCCGTGTAAGTGAATCCTGACTACACGTGGCGAAACGTCAGTCGGGTCAGTCAAAGGATGTTCACATAATTAATTAAAAAGTTTGTATGAAAATTAAAAAAAAAAAATCTAGCGTGTAGATTTTTTTTTAAATGCCTTAGATGTTTTTCTTATACATATTTACGCATGCCCTTAAAATATTTGCAGTGAATTTAATAGGACCTTATAGAGTGCGCCTAAAAAGTTACAGCGATTTGCAGTAGTCTGCGCACACACAACCTCTCTGTCTATCAGTAGCAAAATGTCAGTGACAGTACTATTGAACCTCTATAAATTCTCATACATTTGACGTCTGTATCTAGGAAGCTAGGAAGCAACTGCTTACGCTTTGACAGTAAGGCGAGGGGCTTTACGTGCACTCTATAGCTTGCTTATTTATACTCTAAGGTTAGGTTATCTTAATCAGCAAAAACGAGTACGTAAGACATTTTAATTTTCCTGAATTAATTCTTATTCATCTTTCGGCGACCGCCTTAAGTGTAGGGGGACCATCAGTTAATGTTTCAGGGAAACACACGGTTGGTAAGAAGATAATATGAAACTTTCTATTGACATTTCGGAGTCAGTGCCTTAATGTCACACCGGGCGTAGTGCTAAGTTAAGGAAAGACATTATACCAACCAAACAGCAAAATTCGGCAATCATGCTTTTGCCACGTTCCATTTCACGTTGTGTTCGTAACTATTAATTAACTATTGTGTACAGCGCAATCTTGACTTTCAGAAGAAACAGGTTACGATAAATTACATTCACGAATATTTTCAGGCATGAATAAGGCGCTAGCTTCACAGAAAAGACGTAATGCATAAGACGGAGAGGTTAGACGTGCGACATCGTGGCGCATGAAACCGTTGTCATGATGACTCTCTCTGATCACTCTCCGGCCGGCCGATTTCGGCCATGGCGACCACTTCTACTCCTGAAGTTTCCGTGTAAAATGTATAAAACAGAAGAGACGCTGTCTACACACGCGAGACGCGCGTCGCATCGATGACGGCTAACGACTACTTGTCTGACAGATGTCATATTATTCTCTTAATCAAGTTGATTGACAGCCGATGTGGCGCAGTGGTTAGTGCGACTTCCTGCGCTGCGACGCAGAAGATTCCGGGTTCAATTCCCGGTGGGGTGGGGTCAATCACAAAGTTGATATTTATTACTTTGTGAACTTGTTCCTAGTCTGGTTAGGACATTGTAGGCTGAACGACCTGATTTTCCAAATTGCATAATGGTTCCGTGCATAGGATTAGTACGTTAAGCCGTCGGTCTCGGTTGCTGTCTATGATGGTTGTTGTTACACAGCCATGTCAGAGGCCTGCTACTTGCAGTAGGCGGTTGAAAACTCTGACACCAGGGTTCATCGGGTCGTTGAACGACACGGTGTCCCACACGAAGAGAGAGACTGATGGTCACCCTACTCCAGGGAGGTATTATAGCGAAATTATGACAGGGAGGCATTTTGAGACGGATTACGGCATTATTCCGCAGCGGGTACATTTAAATATCCTACGTTCGGTGCCGGCTCAAGGAATTCTTAAGTAAATTGTTGCGGTTTCCTTTTGGAGGCGTATCGACAATGTTTGTTTTTAAATACAATTATTATTGGTATGATTTAAAATCAAAATTAAGATCATATTAACAGTGAAATTGGTAGTGACTATGATGAGCAATCTTCTTAGGTTTAAATTGTAATAGACATTTACAACATAATGCGCACACCATGTCCTCTGGATTTCTCAAAGGTTGACTGGTAGAGATCCCTTGATGGGATAAGTCCGCCTTTGTGCCTAAACATTCCATTAGTTTATTTAAGTGTTTTTTCTTCTTCCTGTTTGGTACAATAAAGTTATTATATTACTTACATACATACATCCATAATATTCATTTGTTTTTTTTTTTTTTTTTTTCGTGTGGGACACCGAATCGTTCAACGACCCGATGAACCCTGGTGTCAGAGTTTTTCAACCGCCTACTACAAGTAGCAGGCCTCTGACATGGCTGTGTAACGACCGCCATCATAGACAGCAACCGGGACCGACGGCTTAACGTGCCCATCCGAAGCACGGAACCATCTTACTTGCGGACAATCAGGTGGTTCAGCCTGCAATGTCCTAACCAGACTGGGAACAAATTCACAAAGTGATAAATATCAACTTTGTGAGTGACCCCACCGGGAATTGAACCCGGAACCTTTGCGTGGCAGGCAGGCATGCTAACCACTGCGCCACATCGGTTGTCAAATCGGTTCATTTGTTAGCTACCTAGATAAGACATGAGCCCAAAACGGACACATAGAAATCACATCACCTGACCTAGTAAGTATTGGCTGGCGACAAATTCTTTATTTTGTGCCGCCAGTCTGAAACCAGCTAAAAGTAGTTACCTAAAGAAAAGTCTTACCTCATAAGTCTACCGATTGAAAGTACCTATGCTATAACGATGTTTCGAACGGTAAAGCTGTGTGATGTAAGTTTTGGAAATAAAATGAGTTTTACATGACGGATAAAAACATGCCAGGATTTCGGATGGCCACCCATACAATGTTATGACTTATGACCTCCTAAACATGATCTCTATACTTTCATTTGGTAGACTTATTAGGTACTAGCAGCCCGCCCAGCGGTTTCACCCGCTGCTACTTACCTGTTTTCCCGTAGAAATTGGATCTTTGCCCGTAGTAAAAAGTCCATTACTCCGATCCAGCAGCCCGTCATGCTGAATAACTTTTACTTTGAAGCCATTACCGTATCTCTTATTGTTAAAATGGGATCCGCGTGATCTACAACAGTAACACTAGACACTCGTGACCATGTCCCAGCAGAAGTGGCCCGTCTGGCTGATTAACTTTTACTTTGAATCCAGTACCGTATCTCTTATTGTTTATATGGGATGCTGGTGATGTACATCAGGTACTCTAGACCTCGTGACCATGTGCCAGCAGAAGTGGCCCGTCATGCTGAATAACTTTTACTTTGAAGCCATTACCGTATCTCTTATTGTTTATATGGGATGCTGGTGATCTACATCAGGTACTCTAGACCCTCGTGACCATGTGCCAGCAGAAGTGGCCCGTCATGCTGAATAACTTTTACTTTGAGGCTTTTACCGTATCTCTTATAGTTTATATGGGATGCTGGTGATCTACATCAGGTACTCTAGACCCTCGTGACCATGTGCCAGCAGAAGTGGCCCGTCATGCTGAATAACTCTTACTTTGAAGCCATTATCGTATCTCTTATAGTTTATATGGGATGCTGGTGGTCTACATCGGGTACTCCAGATCCTCGATGACCAGGTGGCAGCAGAAACGCCCTGCCATGAGGAGTAACTTTACTTAAAACCATCACCGTATCTCTTATAGTTTAGATGGGATGCTGGTGATGTTCATCATGCACTCCAGATCCTCGATGACCATGTGCCAGCAGAAGCGGCCCGTCATGATGCACAACTTTTTCTATGAAGCCATGGCCGTATCTCTTATAGTTTAGATGGGATGCTGGTGGTCTTCATCAGGTACTCCAGATCCTCGATGACCATGTGCCAGCAGAAGCGGCCCGTCATGGTGAACAACTTTTTCTATGAAGCCATGACCGTATCTTTTATAGTTTAGATGGGATGCTGGTGGTCTTCATCAGGTACTCGTACTCCAGATCCTCGAGGGCTGACAAAAAGTAGTCCATGTCCATCTTTACTATGCTAGTAATATCAGTGCCAAATTTTACGAAGATCGGTAAAGCGGTTTGGCTTATTTGGGTAATATCCGCTGTATTTCCCGATTTTCCTGCTGCTAACCGTTTTCCCGTGGAAATGAGGAATTTTCCCGTGGTAAAAGTAGCCTATGTTACTCAGGAATGTTGTAGCTTTCTAATGGTGAAAGAATTTTCGAAATCGGTCCAGTAGTTTCGGAGTTTATCGATTACATACATACAAAAAAACAAACAAACAAACAAAAAAACAAACAAAGTTTTCCTCTTTATTATATTAGTGTAGAAGACGTTGTCAATGGGAGCACGATAGTTGGTGAAAACCACGACGAAATCAATCCTGGACGGATCACTTTTTGCACAGTTACTAAAAAATACTTAAAATGTGTAAAAAATAGACCGTTTTAAATTGAGGTCGAAAGTATTTTTTGTGAATAGCCGTCTTAAATGAGTTTATTTTCGCTGTTGAGTGCTCTGTCAATATTTTTTCTTTGAATTCATTTCGCTTTTCATTTCATCTGCTCCCTTCCAGTTTCTTAATTTTTATTTTCATTTAGTAAATCTTATCTTTTGCATTTTCTACTTATTTTGCCGTGTGGTGCCAGTTATCACGTCTTAACTTTCCCGTGGGTATCTCAGGGAATTGAGAGTGGATGTGTATTGCAATTTTAGGCAACAGACTGACAACCTGTCACTATGGTGATACACAGTCTTCTGAATGACTCTCAAATTTTTGTCAGACGTGGTATAAACGGCCATTTTTTATAGCTGTGCGCTCTGTTTACCCAATCAAGGCGTGCTATATATGTGTGTATGCATGTATCTTGATTTATTACCAGTCTTTAAGTATTCTTTGGTTATACAACAATATAGAGTTTACAGAAGGTTCACTCGGCCCTATTTCGGATTTTCGCGATAGGCATTTGTTACATAGCCAAAGTTGCTACTGTCAAAAATCTCCAAAAACTGACAAAAAGTCTAAAAAATGATTATATGATTCAGAGACAATAGCCAAGAAGTATAACGTTCGTGTTAAGAGTTCCTCTGAGATTCCAGTTATTTCCAGTTAAAGTCAGTTAGCATCAAAATCGTCGCTAGTACTGAGTGAGCCATCTGTGGTATTTAAGCAAAATATTTCCATGTGAATTTTTCCCTTCCACACACGCCAGCATTTCCATACACAGGACGTCTCGCATTTTTCCAGCGAAACCATCCCCTATTACACACCCCGGCTGGCGTCTTTTGAAGCGTCGCGCCCTAGAAAGCCGCGCCGCAAAGGGGGTTTTAAACACCCCTTGTCTTGAGCTCGCAAAAAGATTAAAAAGTATCTTGGCGTGATGCTTTTATGCTTAGAGTATACTGTCATATTTTCGTGTTTGACGGTCGAAACACAAAATAGAGAGTTTACAGAAGTTGCATTCGGCCTTATTTCGGATTTTCGCGGTTGGCACTTGTTACATAGCCAGGGTTGCTACTGTCAAAAATCTCAAAGTATACAAATTTCAAAACAGCAAAATCAGACAAAAAAGGTCATATGATTCAGATCAGAGCCAATAGCCAAGAAATATGACGTTTGTGTCAACCACCTTCTTAGTTACCTTCACTTCCCCTGAGATTCCGGTTATTTCCAATTATAGTTAGTAAGCGCCAAAATCGTCGCTAGTACTGAGTGAGCCATCTGTATAGGCACTCCGTGCGCCGTTTCCCTAATTTGTGATATTACTATCGTCTATACTTATACGTAGGACCATAACATAATATTACACGTGAATTTTTCCCTTCAACACACGCCAGCATTTCCATACACAGGACGTCTCGCATTTTTCCAGCGAAACCATCCCCCCATTACACACCCCGGCTGGCGTCTTTTGAAGCGTCGCGCCCTAGAAAGCCGCGCCGCAAAGGGGGTTTTAAACACCCCTTGTCTTGAGCTCGCAAAAAGATTAAAAAGTATCATGCCGTGATGGTTTCATGTTTTGGTGAAATGTGAAGACTGCTACTATAAGTAAGTATCTACTTATAGGCTGTAATTTTAGTTGCGCTATTATCTGAAAACTTAGCTTATTTATAGATACGTAGATTAATATTTATGATATCATGTCTTTATTTCTTGCGAAGTAGCTAAAGCATAAACGGCTGTTTAAACGGCCATTTACACCACGTATGGTAAAAGTTTGAGAGTCATTCAGAATACTGTTTATCACTATAGTAACAGGCTATCAGCCTCATACATCAATTTTCAAATCCCTTAGTCGCTTCTTACGACAATTACAAACTAATTTTTTTTTGCTTATTCGCAGGTGGTCCCATAGTAAAAGTTGTTCAGAATCACGAGTAGAAACACCCTGCAAAGTTTGCGCACTGACTAAAAAATAATCTAGAATATGGTTTGATGCTATTCTAAGCTGGCACCACACGGCAATCGTAATTTATCAAAAAGAAATCACTAACAAACTGTCCCATGTCTCGGCGTTCTCAATTTAAACTCGGTTTGTACACAATCTTGTTACGGCGAGAATGTTTTGTGAGTCAGATGAGGCGACGCATTGTAAAACTGGGGGTGGAGTTTTGAATCTTTCGCCGTGGATTAAAACTGCGTGTATGAAAAAAATAAAATACAAACTTGCCGATCAGCTGATTTCAGTTCTGGTTTCACTATGGTTGGTCCAAATTTTTTTCGGATTTCGAACTATGTTCCTTGGGGAAAGTTGTTCCTTATCACCAGCCGATTCTGAGTTTTTGTTATCGGTCACTAGTAAAATTTCATCCTTTGTGGGTTGGTGCTATTCTAAGCTGGCACCACACGGCAATCGTATTTTATCAAATAGAAATCACTAACTAACTGCCCCACGTCTCGGTGTTCTCAATTTAAACTCGGTTTGTACACAATCTTGTTACGGCGAGAATGTTTTGTGTGTGAGTCAGATGAGGCGACGCATCGTGAAACAGGGGGTGGATTTTTGAATCTTTCGCTGGGGATCAAAACTGCGAGTACGGCAGTTTGCGTTTCCCGTGTGATTCTGGCTTAGATTAGCATCACCCCTAAACTTTACCCCTATCAGAGGGTATTGCCAATACGCTTGGCAGGCGGATTGGTGAGCGCTGTGCAAGATGCATTTACAGGAAATGCTACCTATTCCCTGGATGATTGCCCCTAAATCGCTTCTTAAGACACTTACGGAAAATATATGGGTTGGTGCTATTCTAAGCTGGCACCACACGGCAATCGTAATTTATCAAAAAGAAATCACTAACAAACTGCCCCATGTCTCGGTGTTCTCAATTTAAACTCGGTTTGTACACAATCTTGTTACGGCGAGAATGTTTTGTGAGTCAGATGAGGCGACGCATTGTAAAACAGGGGGTGGATTTTTGAATCTTACGCCTTGGATTCAAATTGCATGTACGGAAGTCAGATGATTTACAAATGCTTTTGTTTTTAAGAAATTTTCAAAAGACACTTATCTGCATCTAACTACAACATAGATTTCATACATAGATTTAATATAGCAATTGCTTCATCATATGGCTTGAATTCGTACTGTAATGTGGACTAACCAAGTAATAAAGTTGTAAATACCTACTTTATACAGATGTCGCTAGATCGTCGCTTGGAGTCGAGCATCAAGAGATTGAAAATTTCGCATGCATTGATCGGTGCATTAATAGCTCACTGGCAGAGCGGTGGTGGGGGGTTGAACCCCGGGTTCGTGCCTCGATCGATGCATGACAATTTTTTCTATTTCTTATTTTCATTTAGTCAAAAATATGTCTCCCGGGCGTTTGCTTCCGGTAATGGTGTCTTTACCCGACGACGACATAAAAATGTATGCTAGCATAATGTAAGTGTTGCCTCTTCATGGCGTAGTGTTGAACTTTGAACTCTTGATCTGAAGGTAACAGATTCGATACCTGGCATGGAGAATTTATCAATGTAGATTTTAAGCTGACATCGGTACAGATTAAAGTTATGGCTCCTACAAAACAAATTAAAGAGAAAAGTTTATGAAAGGTTTAAGAACCCTACATCGGCGACCCGATTGAAGATGATTACTAATTATGTTTTTCTTCTGCCCTTATCTCAAATCAGTTGGGGTCGGCGCAACATATTTTTGTTGTTTATGACCGGCCGCCTGCCTGACGTCAAACCTCTTTGGGAATGCTATTGTAGGTATTATTACCGCCGCCACCATTCGGTTGACCATAGTCGACAAATCGTCAAAAACTCTACGTCGCCTTTTACGAAACACCCTGAGTGGAGTGTGGCAGTATTCTTAGCCGCTGCCACAAGGCATTATGAAGCATTTGTACACTTATTTCATTTTATTTTATGAATGAAAATCATTCGTAATTATCCACGTAGCAATAAAGAAATCGATAATTACATTACTAACCTACACAATTTGTATGGATTAACAAAACCAGCTTTAAAAGACCCCTGTACAAGAACGTTGCAAATCATGTCATAGCTCTTTTAAAACTGGTTTGAAAGTCACACAACCAGCATTAAAAGACCCCTGGACAGAAACCTCGCAGGTTATAACATAGCTCTTTTATAAATGGTAGTGTACTTATTATCAATCTGTTTACACCTATTAGCTATTAGATAATAATTAATCAATGCTTAGATAAATTATGTCCCAATCGTAAAGTTGATAAAAATCAGTTAGTGCATTTTTTTTGCTATAGTTAAGTCGTGTTAGTTACATTTTAAGTAAAACGAATAATATAAGTGTGTAACGACCTGAAAAGGGCTAAGGTAAAACTGAACAACTTACTCCACGATAATGTCAAAATGTCAAAGAAAATTAGAACCCTCTTCAACTCTATTTTGACATGTTTCTTAGAGAAAGTTGTTGAGTTTCATGAAGTCATTAAAGAAGGCCGACTTCCTATCCAGAATTATTATACACCTTGTTATTTTTTTTTCAGAGCCTTATAAAGTCTATGAACGATTTTGATGAACGAATATACCTACTAAGTGAAATGGCTGAAAGAAGTAAAAGCAACAAAAGTAAGGAAAATGTAACAAAGAAGTCAGCCAAAGATCAAAAACAGAGTGTAAAGAAAGGTGGTTGTTTAAAGGTAGGTGTATATTTTTCTTTTGGAGCCATTTTCCCTTTAAATAAAGCTGTAATAGGTAGGTACCTAACCTACATAACGCAAGTGAAAATTGCGCAAGGAATTCTGAAGGTGTGTATTTTTTCTCGACGTAGTGGGTTGAAAAATTAATTTTGAAGCAAATGAAGTAGTTATAGTGAGGCTGCCCTAATTAGTCCGATTTGACAGTTGTCAGTTTCATACTAAAAGAGAAGTTATGAAAGGAAAATGTACCCTCTGCTATAGCATTTGCGCAAATCCGACATCTGTCAAATCGGCATTATTAAAATGCCCTCACTGTAGTTCAAGTAGGTAGCACTTAAGTTTTATTTATTTTATTTGTATTACTTACTGTAAGTATGTATAGCCTAGGACGTTGAGTCGACGAACAACCCGATGAACCCTAGTATCAGATTTTACATTATTGTCGCCGCTCGATAATGAACTCAATAGTATCGATAGTTAAAAATACAGCAAATCGATACTATCGATTGTAGAGGTATACTTAGGTGTTTTGACTATCGGTATCAGCTGCCGAGTGGTAGCGACTAAGAATTCTGCCACCCCTATTCTACTCAGGGTGTTTCGTAAAAGGCGACGAAGAGTTTTTGCCCTTTGCTACAATAATGTAGCCATGTGGCATGTGCATCGCATGGATCACTCGCGTTTGCCCAGGAAGGTCCTATTGAGCCATATAGATTTCGCAAAACGAAACGTTGGAAGACCAAAACTGCGCTTTAAGGACTGCGAAAAACGTGATATGGTTGCGTTCAACATCCAGCGCAACGGGTGGAAAGAACTCGCCAACAACCGCACCTTGTGGAGGAAAGCCATCGCCGAGGGTCGCGAAACTCACGATAACGCCTGGGTCCAGAGCCTAGCTCAGAAACGGGCGAAGAGGCATAACCGAGCGGAGACTGTTCTCGACTCTCGGCATGAATGTCACAAGTGCAAACGCAAATGCGGCTCCAGAATAGGTCTTTTCACAGTAACGCTGTTTAGATCATCTGTTAAGATGTTAAAGGCCTAATGATGATGGTCAACCGGTAGCGGTAATACCACCTATGATAGTATTCCCAAAGAGGGTTGACTTCAGGCAGGCGACACCTTTTGAAACATGATTTTGTGATCAAACTAAACATGTTGCGCCGACCCCAAGTAAATGGGATAAGGGCAGGAAGATGATGATGATGATGATGATGACTGTACTGCTATTAGGGATTGCAATCCCGCAGTGCGGGATCCGCAATCCCGCGGGATCCCGCGCTATTTTTGGCCTTGCGGGATCCCGCAACTACAAAACGCGGATCCGCGGATCCCGCACATTGAAAACTCGCACCAAAAACAAGTCAACTTTTGCTTCCGAATGGCGAAAACTCGACATTCATTACCTAAAAATAATGTCTTAACTATCAAAACATTCTAAACTATTAGCGTATAAGCTGAAAGAGTATTTGTTAAATGTAGTTCTTTGAGACGTTGACTAGGTAATAGTCGTAAAACCAATAATACTCTTTGATTAAGAGCATTCTTCTATAACTTATCATTTATCTAGACGCTAGATTTAAAAATCTCTGACACCAGGGTTCTTCGTGTCGTTGAACGACTCGGTGTCCCACACGAAAAGAAGAAGTTATGTTATCACCATTGGTAGTCCAAGCTGTTGGTAGTAAATTGGAAAGTTATTTGATAAGTATAATGAAAGTTTTGATCTTAATTTGCCCCCTAACTCTGATTTTTAGTCAATACAATATTAGAATTCATTTATATTATTAAAACAAACTGGCTAAGGGTGTGTCAGATACGCCCACAAATAGGGTTTTGTAGTTTAAATATTAAGTTTTTAGTGTTACAAAATTAATTTTAAACGCAGATAGAAAACCTATTATATTTTTCTTAAAGCTTAATTGGTACATTATCCGTTGTACATATTTTTTTGACTTTAGATTAAGACCTATATTATATATTTTTTTCAAATTTATAGCTATATGCTTTAGTACTTACAGCTGGAACAATTTATGACTCAAAAACGCCCCTTATAAAAGCAAATATCTTGAGATAGTAACATTTTCTCCCGTATTTTAAAATACCTATTCAACGATACCCTGTTAAATATTGTAGACAAATAAAAACAATTCTCCCCTTGTCACATAAAATAATGAGAGAGGGTTAAAAAAAATATTAGCAGTAGTAAGAAAAAAGGGTAATATTGAACACAGCTCTAAATACGAAATAAATTTAATTTGATTACACTTAAGGTCTGTCTGTCCGTCCGTCCGTCCGTCCGTCCGTCCGTCCGTCCGTCCGTCCGTCCGTCCGTCCGTCCGATCTCAATTTTATTTAGTTATTTTGACATGACAGGAACGATAACTTTTATTGAAGTAAAGTCGATTTTTGAAGAAAAATCTGTATTTCACATAAGATTTTTAACATGATTACAAAGATGCGGGATCCGCGCGGGATTGGACCAATCCCGCAAATGAATCCCGCGGGATTGAATCAGGTGCGGGATTGCAATCCCTAACTGCTATCGATAGTTGGACAACACTACTTTATTATTTACTTGCAATATTTTCCTTCCAGACATTCCTTCTCATATCAACTCTACTATCAGCACTCACAGCAATAACAGTTGGGTATATCTTCAAAAGCATAACCACTGTACCTGACCTCCCAAAGCTTGACCTGAGCTACAACTGGGGGGTCAACACGACTGGTCAGCAGGACACCTCTATCAGGCCGTTCAGGGTGCTGTTTAGTGATCCTGTAAGTTAATTTCTATTTCAGGTGAATAACTCATCATGAAGTAGGTACCTACTTTACCTACAAACACAAAATAAAGTACGGTCGTTTGAAGAGGCCATTTTTGACAGCTGTCAAACCCATACTAGATGAGATATCAATAAACAAAAATAGATCTTAAGTCATAGCATTGACACAAATTAGGAAAACGGCGCACGGGCGCCTTTACCAGAAGGCTCACTCAGTACTAGCGATGATTTTGACGCTTACTGACGAAAACTGGAAAAAACCGGAATCTCAGGGGAAGTCAAGGTAAATAAGAAGGTGGTTGACACAAATGTCATAATTGGGCATGTAAAGCTTAACTCGAAGACGTAAAATAAGAAATCCATTTGGAGATATTTTGGTCTTTTATAGTATTTTCATGTTTTTAGTTCTAAAAAGTTAAAGATCACTTTTATTTTTGCAAAAATCTAAATAACCTTAATTTGACCTTTGTGATATGCATACTGTGCAAAAAATTAAATGAAACTCTTTCGAGACGCCTATAACGAACTTCCTCCCCAATAAAAGTTACCTACTCTTTGCTTCACCCTTGCTTGCTTCTGTCATGTCAGTTGGACGTTTGATGTAGTGTTGCAAAACTATCGATAGTACCTACTACTATCGATAACACTGAATTTGCCAAAGACATTACAAACCTAACCCTCTGAATGTGCGTGAATACCTAAACAATGTTGGACTCACAAAATGGCGGATTTTTGTAGGGTTGTAATCATTTTGGACCCAAAAATCGATATCAATAGTCGGTAACTGTCTACTGCCTAGTTGGGATAAGGGTAGGAAGATGATGATGGTTTTGACGGGCATTATGCCTACGCTGTTGATATTTTTTGTGTAGGTACCTTACTACTGTATTATGCTTATGTTGTTGTGAATTTTCATAATACTTAACTGCTTTTTGTGTAGTAAATGAATTGTTAAAAGAAAAACAATGTGTAGGGTAAAATTTATAATAATAATAATCAAACAAAAGCCAAAATAATAATTTATCATAACTATTCATAACAAAATTTCTTGTGCTATTCCAGAAATTTTCCTTTTCCTTCCACTTTGTTCCTGTTGCTGTTCAGTCAAAACAGATCTATCATTTTCCTTAGGTTTTACCAAAAAGGGGTTGGCAAGGCAAGGCTTCTTCACGTTGGCATAACTTATCCAGAGTTCTGTTATAATAACACTCGACACCAAAATACAGGGATATACAATGTCAATATTTGTCCATGACGTGGATTTATATTTTCGGTGCCAATAATATCAAGTCATTTCCTTCTTTTAACTTCATTTTTTGGTTATCTGTAAAAAAAATATTTAAATTATTAAACAGGTACCTATGTACAAAAATAACTTGGTAACTTTGGCACATTACCTATAACTTTCTGAATTGAACTCTCAAGATTCATTATTTCCTTCCATTCTTACGAATTCTGGCAAAATATATCGATACCGTGACTATGTACTACTAACCCTAGCCGACGATCAGTTTGTATGAAATCGGCAGAAATAAAGAAAGTAATGATATATTGGGGAAAAAAACGTTTATATAGTTTGCTGCTTTATAGCGAAAAATAGCTGCTCGTGGCTTTTTATTACATATAATCTTATAAATTTCAAGTAAAATAGCAGATTTGTGTACTTACGTGTGCAAACTAATTTCAGGGCGATTTTTAATAAGACGCACGCCGCACTGTATTAAGGAACAGCCAGCACAGCAGCCAGGTAATGTAAAGAAAGTAAAAAAAAACTGATAAATCGCTTTTTGTTTACAAGACTTTGACACCTGACGTACCATAAATTGTTGACACTATAAAATGGCGAAACAGCAGGTTTAGTAGGTCTGTGCGAAACAGTCGCGTTCGAAAATTAAAGGGATTTGACAGACAACATTTTATCTCAATCTCCTTACAGAAAACCGTTTGAGAGAAAAAGAAATAACTTTATTTTTCCGCATTCTACATTGACAGAACAGATCCAGGAATTTGCAATAAAATTTGCATGGTGGTTGTTCGCAAAGAGTATGTAAATAAAGTTTTTGTTTCATTAGTTGCCCAGTAATGACGTCATCAATGAAAACTTTTAAACAATTATAAAAATAAGGATAGTCAAATAATCAAAAAATCAAATTAGTTTCGTAAAATTGCATAAAGTTTTAGAAAAATATTAAACCTATACATTTTAACCGACTACAGCAAATCAAAAAGGAGGGTTATGATTTTGACCTGTATGTATGTATGTATGTATGTATGTATGTATGTATGTATGTGGAATAAATTTCGTCTGTTCCCTCATAACTCCCGAACTACTTATCCAAATTCGACAAATGAGGTATCAATAGAAGCGTCTGAACAGTCTGGTGGTTATAGGCTATATAATGTCAAAATGAATTTAATATGGCGCCCTCTATACAGTGTTAAGTAACGAAGAAAATATTTATTTTCTTGTATTGGTATCGAGTTTGGTATCAAACGAAAGGGCTGAATTAGCACAATCCAGAAATATATATATTTTATCTCTAAAACGTAGATTTTCTTAGATAATGAAGTCGGAATAAAAATAAGGTATCGCACTAACACAATTGGCAAACATTTTATATTCGAGCTCATTTGACTCGGACTTATCATATTATTGATGACAAAATTTATTTTCATGTAAGCACAAGATACATAAAATATCAATTGCAAACCCGTGCGTATAAAACAAAGGTGCTTACTAGGTAGTAGGTACGTATACGCAACGAACATGTTAATGTAAAAGATCTTTTATGTATCTATAGTACTAACTGTTGCTACTCAGTTATCTACTACCTAAACCTTTGTTCCCACCTGTCCTACTGAGTAGTTCTACCGTAGAACAGATGGGAACTTTTATTCCCACTAGTTCTACGGTGGAACAAGTGAGCACATTTTAAGTCCCACTTGTTCCACGTTTTAGAAATATTATTTTTAATGGAAAATTTGCTTAGTGTCGTGGAGTTCTTTGTCAAAATATTCTTAACACATTCACATTTGAAAGCACATTTTTATTGCAAAAAGTCAAATTATATGATAATAGCTTTTCGCCACCGGTTTCACTCGCAGTGTTTTAGCTGTTTGGTCTGATAAAGAAGTTTGAAATACATCGCATTTAAAATCCACGATTTTCATACAACGTTCTTACTCGATTAGGGGTCGAAATGTCGAAAATGCTGAGGGGACATGTGGTTTTAGCTACTTAAGGAAATTTTAATAACTTAGTCGTTTTTACGACACCTACGGGTAGAATTGGGTTACTGCTATTCTACTCGTAAGACGGCAGCACACGAACTTTCATAAAAACGTCATAAAAACGTAAGGGTTAAAAATTAAAACACAGATTTTAGCTTTATGGTCTAAAATCACAAAACTTGAAACAGATTACATCGAAGAACACGAAATTTAATTTAATAACAAATCTTTAGTTTACTCCTTTGGTGTAAAAATTAAGAAAACGCCGAAACACGTGTTTAGTTATCTTGTTTATTATTCGATTATTCAAACCACAAATTTCAAAGTTGGTAACATTTTAAAAGCTGCTGAAACACTTCTACTTAATAATTTAAGCTTTTCTATTTCATCACAAATTTTAAAACAAATCACTTCATAGAAAACAATTTGTCAAATAAACGTTTCACCTTCTCTCTGCTCGAGGCCTACAAACTTTTAAGAAACTGCAAGTCTAGATCCGTCCATTAAGCACTTTGTTTGTTATTTTTGTTGCATGTTGTTGCCACACCACAAAATTTTGAAATTTCAGCATTTTTAGATTCAACATTATGTTCTTTTTGCAATAAAAATGTGCTTTCAAATGTGAATGTATTTTGACAAAAACTCCACGTTACTAAGCAAATTTTCCATGAAAAATAATATTTCTAAAACGTAGAACAAGTGGGACTTAAAATGTGCTCACTTGTTCCACCGTAGAACTAGTGGGAATAAAAGTTCCCACCTGTTCTACCGTAGAACAACTCAGTAGGACAGGTGGGAACAATTCCTACCTAATGCGAAGTTGTTTGCAAATGGTGAGACTCAAAATCACCCAGTGCGATCTAAACACGCAAAAAGAAGCGTATACTTTCGTGACATCGAAAAAATGTAGACATCTACTTTAGAAGTGAAACTCGTACTAACCATCGACTCGGGGGTTGAGGGGGCTTGCCCTCACAGAAAATAGAATCGTAAATATCTACTTTAGAAGTGAAACTCGCACTAAACATCGACTCGGGGTTGAGGGGCTTGCTCACAGAAAATGGAATCGTAAACATCTACTTTAGAAGTGAAACTCGTACCAACCATCGACTCGGGGTTGAGGGGGCTTGCCTCACAGAAAAATAGAATCGTAAACATCTACTTTAGAAGTGAAACTCGCACCAACCATCGACTCGGGGTTGAGGGGCTTGCCCCTCACAGAAAATAGAATCGTAAATATCTACTTTAGAAGTGAAACTCGCACCAAACATCGACTCGGGGTTGAGGGCTTGCCTCACAGAAAATGGAATCGTAAACATCTACTTTAGAAGTGAAACTCGTACCAACCATCGACTCGGGGGGTTGAGGGGGCTTGCCGCTCACAGAAAAAAGAATCGTAAACATCTACTTTAGAAGTGAAACTCGCACCAACCATCGACTCGGGGGGTTGAGGGGGCTTTCCGCTCACAGAAAATCGAATCGTAAATATCTACTTTAGAAGTGAAACTCGCAACAAACATCGACTCGGGGGGTTGAGGGGCTTGCCCTCACAGAAATAGAATCGTAAACATCTACTTTAGAAGTGAAACTCGCACCAACCATCTACTCGGGGGGTTGAGGGGGGCTTGCCCCCCTCACAGAAAATAGAATCGTAAACATCTACTTTAGAAGTGAAACTCGCACCAAACATCGACTCGGGTGGTTGAGGGGCTTGCCCCCCTCACAGAAAATAGAATCGTAAACATCTACTTTAGAAGTGAAACTCGCACCAACCATCGACTCGGGGGGTTGAAGAAAATAGAATCGTAAACATCAACTTTAAAAGTGAAACTCGTACCAACCATCAATTCGGGGGGTTAAGGGGGGCTTGCCCCCACAGAAAATAGAATCGTAAACATCTACTTTAGAAGTGAAACTCGCACCAACCATCGACTCGGGGGTTGAGGGGGCTTGCCCCCTCAGAGAAAATAGAATCGTAAACATCTACTTTAGAAGTGAAACTCGCACCAACCATCGACTCGGGGTTGAGGGGGGCTTGCCCTCACAGAAAATAGAATCGTTAACATCTACTTTAGAAGTGAAACTCGCACCAAACATCGACTCGGGTGGTTGAGGGGGCTTGCCCCCCTCACAGAAAATAGAATCGTAAACCTCTACTTTAGAAGTGAAACTCGCACCAACCATCGACTCGGGGGGTTGAGGGGGCTTGCCCTCATAACAGAAAATAGAATCTTAAACATCTACTTTATAAGTTAAACTCGCACAAAACATCGACTCCCCCGCACAGAAAATAGAATCGTAAACATCTACTTTAGAAGTGAAACTCGCACCAACCATCGACTCGGGGGTTGATGAGGGCTTGCCCCCCTCACAGAAAATAGAATCGTAAACATCTACTTTAGAAGTGAAACTCGCACCAACCATCGACTCGGGGGGTTGAGGGGGGGCTAACCCCCTCACAGAAAATAGAATCGTAAACATCTACTTTAGAAGTGAAACTCGCACCAACCATCGGCTCGGGGGGTTGAGGGGGGCTTGCCCCCCGCACAGAAAATAGAATCATAAACATCTACTTTAGAAGTGAAACTCGCACCAGCCATCGACTCAGGCCCCCCTCACAGAAAAAAGAAACGTGGACTTCTACTTTTGAAGTGAAACTCGTACTCGGGGGGTATTGTTCAGCTATTGGTCTTCTCGACAATAGTTTTACTTCAGGCGGTTTTAGGTTGGTTTTGCGTTATTGGCTAAGGTGCACTTGCTTAATTTCGCAGGCTTTTCTTCTGTCTCTCTTTCTTCTACCTCTATGAGGTAGAAAATTTAGCGATTTTTAACACTAGAAGTATTTGAAATTCGAGGTTTTGAGATTTGTGACAAGCATAAATCATTTTTAGGGTGATTTGAAAAAAGACGAGGATCATTATCAAAACTTTCTCGTTTTAACACGTTCTATCTAATAATCATGCCTTCTCATTCTTTTAAGTCAGCTTGTATTTTTCTATAGCGAAACAGCTATCATTTACATTTTGGAGTATGTACACTTTCCACATCTGCTACAGTATTACGAGTAGCTATATTGAGTATTCTTTGGTATTACAGGCATGTTTGGAACTCCAAAATATTTAAAATAAAGAAATTCAAAACTAAAACCCGACTACTGAGATCGCTCTAAAAGCAAGAAACAAGAATATTTAAATATGAACTACACACAATTTAATGCCTCTATCGTCTACAAAGTGATATAGGCTAACACCTATAATAATTAATTTTGTGGAAATTTAATATAAATTCATAGTGGTTTGAGGTGATAGCTGTGGTCGTGTGCCACGTATTCCATTACTTCTTACGTAATAAAAATATAGGCAAAGTGGCACGCGACCACAGCTATCACCTCAAAACCACTATGAATTTATATTAAATTTCCACAAAAATTAATTATTATAGGTGTTAGCCTATATCACTTTTGTAGACGATAGAGGCATTAAATTGTGTGTAGTTCATATTTAAATATTCTTGTTTCTTGCTTTTTAGAGCGCGATCTCAGTAGTCGGGTTTTAGTTTTTGAATTTCTTTTTATACATACCCAATTATTGGATTTAAAATTGGCTCAGAATCATACGACGTTCTTTGTCAGATTTTGCTGTTTTGACGTTTTTATACTTAGAGATTTTTGACAGTAGCAACCCTGGCTATGTAACAAATGCCAATCGCGAAAATCCGAAATAGGGCCGAGTGAACCTTCTGTAAACTCTCTATTTTGTGGCATTGACTTGATTTTGACAGCTGTCAAATATGGTCTATTAAAACGGCCGTTTTATGGTAGTGTATTATAGAAGAAAGCATAGTATCTACACTTTTTAAAGCGCTCCCCACACTGTAATGGCAAAAGCTGCTGGTTTGGTGCCAATTATGTTTATCAACGTTGACAACGACTTATTACTGCTTAGCTACCTATTAGTTATTTTATTACTAAGGAACATGCAGGAAATCACAAAAAATGTGACCGCAACGAATAATGAGACACATTTTTACTAAAGACAGTGAGAGACGGAACCACTTTTCGTTTTTCGCACACGTGGAAAAGAACAAGAGATCCCTGTGTCGCTTGAAAAAATGCACGCGGTCTTACTCACCTACCAACGAAACGGTGTTTGAAACTCATTCAAAACCATTTAAACAAGCTTCCCCCGTGTTTACATCGCAATAAAATAATAACCAAACATTTTCAGATGACCGAAAGTTTACGCAGAAAGTTCGACGTCTACCGAGCGATCACCAGCCGAAAGAAAAGCATCACTGAGACATGGGAATACGGCACAAATTCCGATGCACTAGCCCAAGTGTTTGCCCATTGGCAGTTCAAATACAGTTTCAGGGAACGGGAAAAGTTTCTGAACAAGTTCGACCACTTCAAGACTAATATCCAGGGATTGGATATCCATTTTATTCATGTTAAACCGCAGGTTGAGAAAAATGTGAAGGTAAGTTATTTTATTACTATGTTTTGTTTACTATGGCTCAATTCGAACCATATAGATTCTAACAATCTTTGTTCACATTATGGAAACATGTAAATAATACAGTATCATTAGGCAAACCTGTTGAAAAATCCTTATATCTAGATCATAAAAATCAGACTAAATGAGACTTAATTTTCATTTATGTACTTTATGATCAAGTTTTCTTACTAAGCCCCAAACTCCACAGAGAGGACAAGGAAAGGACATAGGACGTAGGGCATGACGCTTGACGTTTGACATCGCGACGTTTCCATACAAAATGTACGAAAAAGTATTGACAAAGGCACACACAAGCGTCGCCAAAGCGTCGCATCCATGACAGCTAGCGTCAAAAACTAAAAAGAATATTTGACGATCACTTGTCTGTCAACTGTCATTCTTACGTCCTATGCCCTCGTCTTTTTGGTGGAGTTTGCGCCTTAGAAAACCAAATAGATAAGGCAGGCAGGCATTCCCTCACGCAACCTGCTCTTCTACTTTCCATCTACCTGGTCGCAAGCCAGGTTGTTCCTTAACTTCCTGCGTACCGAGCCTGCTACATAGAATCTAGATTATTCCATTGACAAACCAGATGCCGTTGTCCATGGTGAACCGCTCCCACAACCTTAGAAGCACTTGAATTTACCCGTTTTACCACAAAATAAGGAAACGGCGCGCGTGGCGCCTTTACAGATGACTCACTTAGTACTAGCGACGATTTTGACGGCTACTGACTTTAACTGGAAATAACCGGAATTACAGGGGAAGTCAAGGTAACTAAGAAGTTGGTCTTGGTCGTCATATTTCTTGGATTAAATTATATGACGTTTTTGTATCAGATTTTTTTACTGATTTGATTTGACTTTGAGATTGTTGACAGTAGCAACCCTGGCTGTGTAACAAATGACTATCGCAAAAATCCTAGGCTCGAGTGAACCTTGTGTAACTCTCTATTTTGTGATTTTGCTATTCCAGGTCCTACCCCTGCTCCTCCTGCATGGCTGGCCGAGCTCCATCAGAGAGTTCTACGATGTCATCCCACTTCTGATCACGCCTCGACCCGGTTACGACTTCGTGTTTGAGATCATTGCTCCTAGCTTACCTGGATTTATTTACTCTCAGGTCTTATTCTTCTTCTTTTCGTGTGGGACACCGAGTCGTTCAACGACCCGATGAACCCTGGTGTCAGAGTTTTTCAACCGCCTACTGCAAGTAGCAGGCCTCTAACATGGTTGTGTAACGACCGCCATCATAGACAGCAACCGGGACCGACGCTTAACGTGCCCATCCGAAGCACGGAACCATCTTACTTGCGGACAATCAGGTGGTTCAGCCTGCAATGTCCTAACCAGACTAGGATCAAATTTACAAAGTGATAAATATCAACTTTGTGAGTGACCCCACCGGGAAATGAACCCGGAACCTTTGCGTGGCAGGCAGGCATACTAACCACTGCGCCACATCGGCTGTCGGTTGTGATCGGCACTCACAGGTTGGTAGTGTAGTTAGAGAAGGTATAAGGGTATACCCTTCTCTATAGAAGGTTACAGTCTATAGAAGGTTACAGTCTTAGTACTGATAGGGTGCATTCAGGTACCATGAAACTGAACAACTTTCCTTATGAAAATATTACAGGAGACGTTAAAAAAAATCGACTTTCCATAGTAAATGCAGTCAGCTGATATTGATTTTGTATGGGAGGTTAAAATTTTCTGTTGCCCTGGACAGTCTATATAAGTCTGAATGCATTATATCGGCATTAGAAAGGTTGTCTGTCCTTTGGAGCCCGTATATTCAAACACTAAGAAAAGTCTACACATTATACTTAAAAGGTATTGTATAGCAACAAAATAATCTCTGATTTAGTGCATATAACTTCAGCTTATGCTGGACGAAAGCCTCCTCCCCTTAGCATCCCACAAGTTAGCCTTCTGCTTTCGCCATCCAGTCGCTAATGTCTACTAATGTCGTCATAGCCAAGTTTAGTGCAAGTACACAAAAAAAGAGGACAATCTAGAAAGGTCACCTTTGATAAAAGACATTTTTGGATCACAAAAGAAAATATTATACAAACGTGGCTCATTTGCCTACCTTTGTTAAAACTCCATCACAAAATTAGCAAAGTTTTTGTGGTCGCTCCCTCGCAGAGTTTGCAAGTTGAACAACTCTTGTTTTAAGCCTTTTTTATTTTATATTCACAAGAAACGAGCAGCGGGTATCTGAAGTGACTTGATTTACAACTTCCGAAGAAGTTTGTGGTTTAATAAAGTTTCCCACGAACAAATTTGTGGAACAGTCGCTCAGCACCTTTCAAAGTGCACTCCGAACCAGAGAAGCTACGAAGTTTCTCATTAGAAAATCCAGAGGTCTCCGGATGCATAAGTAATTGATTCAGTAATTTTCTTGGAAGCTAACGAACGAATCTTATCAAAGGAAAAAGCTTCAAGACAGTATTTCGATTGAAAAAGCAAATTATATGGAAAGATTTGTTAGTAGAATTAAATACAAATATTTGGACCTCCCATACAAAATCGCCAATCAGCTAATTGATTTACTATGGGAGGACCAAATTTTTTTTTTCATATTTCGACCCATGTTCCATGGGGAAAGTTGTTCAGTTTAATGAGTAGGTACCTTGACCTCCTTTCGGCTTGTTATACCCTTACCGTTACTCCCGGTATAAGTAGTTTAATTACACGTCCTGGAACGTACGTTCGTAATATTCCACAAAGTTTTATGAAGTTCAATAGGCTCAATCAAGGATTTTCCCCGCAACTGTCTTCATCGTCATATTTTTAATGAAGAGCATTGCTTTTTTTGGTCGATAGAGAAGTCAAGAAGAAGGCAAAAGACAGAAAAGTTGGAAACTATCTTAGGTAGTCAAAATTAGTGCGTTCAGGCTTGCATTCTGTCTATAATAAATAATACATTTATAGTTTACGTTTTCAGGCTACATCTAAACCAGGCCTATCACCACTCCACGTCGCCTTCATCATGAGGAACCTGATGCAACGTCTCGGCTTCAACCAGTACTACATCCAAGGCGGAGATTTCGGACATACCATTGGAACTCACATGGCTACCATCTTCCCTAAGGAAGTCCTTGGATTGCACACTAACTTGCCAGTCAATTTCTCAAAGCTGGCTATCTTGACCTGGATCTTGGGAGGAATCTGGCCACCCATGGTTGCTAATGGATTGGAAGATAGAATGTACCCATTGAAGGATAAGTTTGAATTCTTTTTGGAGGAATTCGGCTATATGCATCTGCAAGGCACCAAGCCGGATACTATTGGTAAGCAAGGACACTTTTATTTTCGGGGCTTCTACACCTTTATTCTTTCGATGAATGCAAAAGCCACTTGTAATACAACCATCCAAAATCACTCACATCACATCATCTACGTATATTAGTCAACTGATAGATTGCCGTATGATGCCGGCTTAGAATAGCATCACTGTAATTCTACGGTACACGTAGGTGTCGTAAAAAGCGACTAAGGGATATTCATCTAGGGAATGGGCAGCAGCGTTCCCTGTAAATGTAACATCTTGGCACTGCGCTCACCAATCCGCCTGCCAAGCGTGGTGAGTATGGCAATACCCCTCGATAGGGGGAGGCCCATGTCCAGCAGTGGACTGTTGTGGCTGTTATGGTTATGGTTATGGATAGACTAAGGTCTCTCTCCCATTACACGCCATTCAGAACGATTCTCTGTAAGCTTCATCTAGCGTTTCTTTTGCGAAGATCACCGCTCCATCTTAAGCGCGTTTTGTCTTACCCAACTAGCTTTTCCTATTGAAACGTCATCAAAACTTTTATCTGTACTACCCTGCACTGTCTCTAAAGTCTACAAATCAGTTACTGAGTGACAATGACGTTACTATTATCCAAAAAATATTGTTAGTTAACCGATCCTTCTCCTTTTCCAGGCATCGCCCTTACAGACTCTCCTCTCGGGCTGACCGCCTATATCCTGGACCGGTTTCTCATCTTCTCCGACCCTGCCAACAAGCATCTCCAAGATGGCGGCTTATCCAAGTTCTCCATCACTGATCTGCTGGACAATATCATGCTGTACTGGACTACTTCTTCGATAACCACTTCGCTGAGGCTTTATAAAGAGAGCTTTGGAAATGAAGAAGAGCTTACTATGGTCAAGTGAGTTGATAATAATATATCTTACACGATCACTAGAAATACAGGATTTTCACTTGCTTGCTGTTTAAATTGGAAGAACGCTATAAAATTAAAATCCCCTGAAAGATCATGTCCAGTAAAACCTTCTAGCATCTGCCTTAATATAGCCACACTGTTCTTGCTTGTACAGCCACAATAGTCCACTGCTGGATATGGGCCTCCCTCGATTGGAGGATATTGACATACTTACCACGCTTGACAGGCAGATTGATACGCAGAGCAAGGTGCTGAACATACTCGCTGGGATCGCTCTAGTCCATTTCCTGGATTCATCCCTGAGTCACTTTTTACTACGAGTAGATTTGGGGTGATGGTTTGCCGACGCGTTTCGAGTAAAACGTAGGAGGTGTCCTGGCGTTGTGGCTTGACCCGCAGTGATTTTTTTCAAGAACAATTTTGTATATGTCCTTTTACAGAAGTATTAACACTAGAGTAGGGTGTCAAGCGTATTCCTAAGACATCTTTCCTTTTCCAGCATACCAGTAGAAGTACCAACTTGGGGCCTCCGTCTCCGACACGAGATTTTCCAACAGCCCGACTTTATTCTTCGCTGGAAGTACCCCAACCTGGTGGGCACCACTACACTGAATGTTGGGGGTCACTTTGCTGCCTTTGAGAGACCTAAGGAGTTGACTGATGATGTGTTCTTGGCTGTGAAGAGCTTTTTGAAGAAATAAAATAATTTCGAACTTTTTATAATACCTAACTGTTTAGCACAAATCATTTTTCGTATTTATTTGTGTTATTATTGCCAGATGTTTTTTTCAGACAGTTAAACCTTTCTCCCATTTTAAAGGTGTAACTACCTAGGCTTCTAACTTAACCGCCATCGTAATCAAATCAGAGACAGGAACTAAGAGCGGGATTAGATGTACGTGGATGACTTTTTACTAAAATACGCTCAACACGCCTACTGAGCGCGCGTGAGTTAATGTCAATCCTGAAATGTCCACCCACTTATCGAACACTCCTGCATTACTGCGAGTGCGACAAGGAGGCATATACTTCACGATGGCGATAAACTCGCAAGCGTATTTACCGTAAGTCTGAACCCGCTCATAATATTCGATTAAACAACATTAATTTGGTTGTAAAACGTAAACAGTTCGATAATAAAGGATCAACAACTTTCCACGCTAATGGAATGGAAAAAGCAGGCAAGCGGAATGGGTGAAATGAATTAATAATTATTATTTTACAGAAAAGCATGGATTAATCTGTTTTGTTGCTGTTTCAAAATTCTGATGTTGTTTTTAACACAACGGCCTTCTTAGGCGAGAAACATGTTACACACGTAACGTCCGTTTGTGCCTTTGTTTGTGCGTTATTTTTGTGCTGCGTATTCTCATACAAACATGGATTATGTCAAACGGATTGACAGACATAAGCCTTGTTCGCGTTGTTCATGACTTCATGACTCATGTCATGACAACCGCCAACATCAACCTATGACATTCGGAGCTCATGCTTATTTGGATCAGCCTTTCATTTCCTACTGCTTAATAATGTAACACTCTAGTGCATTTATATTACCTTTATAAACACAACAGTTCACTGCTACAAGGGCCTCCCCGTAACAGGGGGTATTTCCATGCTCACCAAGCTTGGCAGGCGGATTGAGGAGCGCAGTGCGAGATGTTTAATTCACAGAACGCTGCTGCCCATTCCCTGGAAAATTAACCTTCAGTAGCTTTTTACGACACCCCCGGGTAGAATTGGGGTGATGCTATTATAGGCCGGAATATAAATCCATAAAATAAGAAGAATATTTCCTATCTGAAAGCTGTAGTCTACCTGTCTGCAACACCTCATTCCACATTCGGATTGGCGCCGGAATATCGATGAGACGTTTTTGCTCGGCACAATTTGTCGTGGATCGCGACGCCTCTACAGATTGTCGAGCGGCGAAAATGAATTTTAAGTTCTTTAGTTGACAACCTTCACAATAGGGGTAGAATAGTGAAACTTCGCAATAGTATACCATGATGGTACAATGCAATAGACACTTGGCATACAAAGTGTTGTGGCTGTAGTATAGTCCATTTGCAATCATAGTGTCATAAAACGTCATGATGACCAGCCTAAGCGGGAGTCCAAGTTACGCTGGTCACATACTTAGATAGATACTACGCGACCAGCGTGACATGGCCTCCCGCTTCGGCTGGTCATGACACTATGATTTTCAATGGAGTATAGTAGTGCTAAGTGTGGTGCAAAAAGAATTCGCTAATTGCAGCTAAACATGTGGTTATGTTGCCCCACACTGAAGACGAAGAATATAGGTTAGATCCTTGGCACGGGATACAGAAACTCCTAGGGTTTGAATCTAATCTTCTTCTTCTTCTTTAAGTGGGACACAAAATCCATGCTTTCTCTTGTATCTGCAACACCTCATTCCACATTCGGATTGGCACCGGAATATCGATGAGACGTTTTTGCTCGGCACAATCTGTCGTGGATCGCGACGCCTCTACAGATTGTCGAGCGGTGAAGATGAATTTAAGTTCTTTGGTTGACAACCTTCATAACAAGGGTAGGAATAGTGAAACTCCATCGCAATAGACACTTGGCGTACAAAGTGTTGTGGTTGCAGTAGTAGTAGTGCTAAGTGTGGTGTCACAAATCAGGGAAACAGCGCGCTGGGTGCCTATCCAGATGCCTCACTCAGTACTAGCGACGATTTGACGCTTACTTTCTTTAACTGGAAATATCCGGGATCTCTAGGAAAGTCAAGGTAACTAAGATGTGGTTGGCGCAAACGTCATATTCGGCTCAGAATCATTATGGCTTTCTTTATTTATACTTTGAGATTTTTGTCACTAGCAATTAGAAATAGGGCCAAGTGAACCTTCTTAAAACTCTCTTTTTTGTTGTGGTGTGAATAGAAGTCGCATATCGCACCGAAACATGTAACATTGGTTACGTTGTCCCACACGGAAGAATATCGGTTAGATCCTTGGCACGTGACACAGAAAATCCTGAATTTGAATCTATTCTTCTTCTTCTTCGAGTGGGACTCCAAGTAGTCCAACGACCCTATTCCATGCTTCATCTTGTATCTGCAACACCTCATTCCACATTCGGATTGGCACCGGAATATCGACGAGGCGTTTTTGCTCGGCACAATCTGTCGTGGATCGCGACGCCTCTACAGATTGTCGAGCGGTGAAGACGAATTTCAATTTATTTACAGATACTACTATAACAAAATCATGCCTTTATCCCTTGTGGGTTAAGCACTGCTGCAACGTTCGTTATCACTACGTGAGACTTATTGTACGTATGTAATCACTTTATTGTACCAAAACAACAAAAAAAAAATAAGAAAAGTACAGGCACAAAGGCTTATCCCATTTAAAGATCTCTTCCAGCCAACCATTGAAAGACCTAGAGGACATCTTCAAATGTTCTCATAACTAACTCAATAAACACTTTTCTTTCTAACTGTATTTTCCATTTTTAGACGTATTCAAAAAAGGTAGCATAGCGGGACTGGTAGCATACCGGTGATACGCAGGTAAATCAAGTGAGTGGTATTAGTGACAGGCTGTCAGTCTAGTCTATCATGTGATGCACAAGTCAGTTACGTTACGATAATCACCTTTAAAAAACACAGTAAGCAAAATGAGGTGATGCTTATCTAAGCAAGCAGAGGGTCGGTAAACGCTAATCTCGGAATGATCTTTCAAGCTCTGTGGACGCAGAGAATCCACTCTAAAATACTTAAATATGCCAAAAACAATCTACGTCTAGTCTACATCCCCTTTCCCTAACGTGAACCTTACGATGTTTGTCACCATCCATCACACGTTGCCACAGAAATTCTCTTCAAAACAGCTTTTTCTCAAATCAAGTGGAATCCCACTCAGCAGCGCAGAAACCGAGGATTCGATCCGACACGACAGGCAGACGTCTAATCTACATAATGCCGATGCCGTTAAGTTTCAACGTAGTGAAAGATAAAGATATTTGTGTGTGAAATCTGGCTATTCCCTCTCTCTGTCTTTGTGTGGGACACCAAGTCGTCCAACGACCACATGAGTTTTACAACCGCCTCCGACCGACGGCTTTACGTGCACTCCAAAGCACGGAAACTTTTTCTTTTCAGAAAATCTGGTGGTTTGACCTGCAATGTCCTAACCAGACTGGAAACAAATTCACAAAGTGATGATAAATATCAACTTTGTGACTTACCTACTAAGAACCGAACCCGGAACCTTCTGCATCGCAGGCAGTCGCAACACTACCACTGCGCCACATCGGCCGTAATACCCTGGATCATGACATGAGGATATGTGTCATGACCAGCTTAAGCGGGAGGCCTAGTTACGCTGGCCGCGTAGTATCTATCTAAAGTATGTGACTAGCGTAACTTGGCCTCTCACTTGGGCTGCTTATGTAATTTCATGACACTATTAATGCGAATGGATAGTCCATTCGCATTAATCGCACCGGGAGTTACATAAGGGTATAACAAGCCGAAAGGAGGTCAAGGTACTCATTAAACTGAACAACTTTCCCCATGGAACATGGGCCAAAATGTGAAAATAATACAAAATCGCCGATCAGCTGATTGATTTACTATGAAAGGTCCATTTTTTTTTTTCATATTTCCATGGTGAAAGTTGTTCAGTTTCATTAGTACCTTGACCTCCTTTCGGCTTTTTATACCCTTTCCGTTAGGTACTCCCTGTACTTCAGTCGCCTTTTCGACACTAACGGGTAGAAATGAGGTTGACGCTTTTCCACACAGATATTTTCGCTCCCACTGTGGCACGACCTGAACTTCAGCAAAGCCTTAATCCAGATAATGGACGAAGATTTGTCTGGGCGTCTACCTCGCCGGGTGCCACTTCAATTACCAATTCCTTCTTATATTGACAGATTTGGTAGTACATTGGATTTGAAGTATTTTCTGGCGTCGAAATTAGTGGTTACGCTTACTTTCTACTACAAAGCACAAATTAGTGAAACAGCTCGCGGGGCGCCTATACATATGATGGCTCACTCAGAAAAAGCGACGATTTTGACGCTACTTCTAACTTCAGAGGGAATCAAGGTAACTAAGAAGATGTTTGCCACGAATCATTAGGATTAAAATTGGTTCAGAATCATTATGACGTCTTGTATCAAATTTTGCTGTTTTGATATTCATAAACTTTGAGATTTTTCACTGTAGCAACCCTGGCTTTGTAACAAGGTGACAGTCGCGAAAATCCTGAATAGGGTTGAGTAAACCTTCTGTAAACTCTATATTTTGTGACCCGAATTTTAGTAAAGCCTTAATCCAGATAATGGACGAAGATTTGCCTGGGCGTCTACCTCGCCGGGTGCCACTTCAATTACCAATTCCTTCTTATATTAACAGGTTTGGTAGTCCATTGGGATTAAAGTATTATTCCGGCGTCGAAATATTGGTCGCCGTGTGCCCCGCGCGCCGTTTCCTTAATTTATGGCCATGTGATACCCCGGCTTAGAATAGCATCACCTCATACATTTCCAGTGGGTGTCGTAAGAGGAATTTGATAGTTGATGTGTATTCTGATTTTAGGCGATAGGCCGACAACCTATGGAAGTACACAGCTTTCTAAGTGACCCTCAAACTTTTGTCACACTGGTGTATATGGCTGTTTTTCTAGCCGTTTCCGCGCTGCCTACCCCGCAAGCGATATAGGCGTGATATATATAGGATGCAATTTTATTAGTGGCGGATCCGTTAAGGGTGTGTTCTGTCAATGAAACTGAACAACTTTCCCCAAGGAACATACTGTCGAAATACGAAAAACTAATTTGGTCTTCCCATACTTAGTGTGTTGGCCGGCCGGGTCAATTTGTATGGGAGGGCCAATTTTTTTTTCATATTTCGACCCATGTTTCTTGGGGAAAGTTGTTCTGTTTCATTGACTGAACACACCCTTAACGGATCCGCCACTAATAAAATTACACCCTATATGTATATTTTCACTGTCACTTATTAAGGCTTTACTGAAACCCGGACAGTCGTGTCACACGACTGTCCGGGTTTCAGTAAAGCCTTAATCCAGATAATGGACGAAGATTTGTCTGGACGTCTACCTCATAGTCTACCTCGTCGGGTGCCACTTCAATTACCAATTCCTTCTTATATTAACAGGTTTGGTAGTCCATTGGGATTAAAGTATTTTCCGGTGTCGAAATATTGGTCGCCGTTTCCCTAATTTGTGGCCGGCTTAGAATAGCATCACCTCATACCTTTTCTGTGGTTCTCGTAAGAAGCGGGTAAGGAATTTGAGAGTCGATGTGTATTGTAATTTTAGGCGACAGGCTCACAACCTACAGTAATACACAGCCTTCTGAGTGACTCTCAAACTTTTGTCAGACGTGGTCGCTTTTTATAGCCATTTGCGCTCTGCCTACCCTGCAAGGGATATAGGCGTGATATAAATGTATATTTTCACTGTCACTGTGGCACGACCCGGACTTCAGTAAAGCCTTAATCCAGATAATGGACGAAGATTTGTCTGGACGTCTACATCTTATATTGACAGGTTTGGGAGCCCATTGGACTTAAAGTATTTTCCGGTGACGAAAAAATGGTTAATGCTTACTTTTATTTGTCAAAATCTACCAAGCTGTATGTCGCCCGTGATAATAAGATTTTATGACTACACACACACACTACTACTTATACTACTCTTGAGGTACTTAAGTAATAGATAAAATACTCCATCTAGTTGCTTCCTCCTTCCTCTTGATTTGCCTCGTATTGGAGTAGCACGTCTTATATAACATGACGAAACATACTTTGGGGGACAGGCTTTGGAGACAGGTGGAAAATCCACTTCTATTATAGAGGAGCTAGCTGTGCAGTTGAATGACTATTTCAACCGTTGGCAGCGACACATAATACTTTCGAATTCTCCTTCTGAAGCAGTCGGGTAAAATCCAAAACCAAATCCACGAAGAATCCTAGGTGTTATAAAACATTCCATCTAGTCGCTTCTTCCATGCTTCCTCCTGATTTGTCGCGTATTGGAGTAGCACGTGACCGAAATACTGAATACTAATATAACATGACGTAACACACTTTGGGAGACAGGTGGGAAATCCAACGACATATCTTCTGAGATTTCTCTTATGGAACTTAAATCAGAATGCTTTTGAAGTATATGAATCGTAAGATCCAGGTGAAGGCGTAAAATACGATCTACGAAAAAACTAAATAGGATCGAGTTATCCTTCTGTGAACCCTCTATTTGATCTATCTGATCTGGCATAGCCTCTGCTGACATTCCTACGAATTAATTGGGTCGTTGTGTGGGATTAACGACGTTCTGTTTAAAAGCTCAATAATAGCCGATAACTAGTCTGTTTTTCAAAACCATTTTATATAATAACTTTACTAAAAATCTTTATCTCATACATTTTGTGCAATAAAAAACGACTGACAAAACTTTCCTCATCTCTCATCGGATTGGTCGCCTCAAACGGCCATTATTCTTTAACCCCTTGAGTGTTTCTTGTACACACTGGTGCTCAAGAAATTTGAGTGCCCTACGTGTCGCGCACATCACACGGGTGCACGCAGGGCTCTCCAATTTCTTGAGCACCCGTGTGCACAAGAAACACTCAACGGGTTAAAAATATGGACCTTTCTTTGCAAACTGCAGTATTTTCTTCATTTTCCCGCCGATAATGCCACCGAAGCGATACGAGACGTCGCGATGAAATATAGCGCGGAACTAATGTAGCATAAACCAATGCGATATAGCCAGGCGTGTCTTTGGAAAATATAGGGTGTTAGGAAAAGTACCTGCGTTCTTAATATAAATTGAATCAGTAACTGAGCAACTTTTCCACAGAAACATAGTTCGAAATATGAGCCAAATGACCCGTTATTGACACCTTGTATACTCCATATTAAATGTTTTAACGATGACTAAAACACACCCTGTATTGTATTCAGTACATTACCTGTGAATGATAAAAGTCTAACTCGATAATGTATCGGTGTTTTCACTAATGTCTGGACTTTAGCCTAATTTACACTTAAATTGCTATTCTATTGATATTTATTCTCAGTTGTTTAGTCAGCGTTAGCAAGTAAGCACTAATTTACAGAAACTTAGGATTTCCGCGATAGTCACTTGTTAAATACGAGCAAAAAATAAATCTGATTCAAGAACTTTACACGATTCGGGGCCGATTTCAACAACAAGATATATGACTTCAGAATCGTCGGCGCGAGGTGCTGTGTTAGTACTGAGTGAGCCATCTGTAAGGGCGCCCTATTAGTGCTATTTCCCTTATTTGTGTCTAATGAATGAAACACCCTGTATTGAATTCAGTACATTATCTACCTGTGAACTATAAAAGTCTAACTCGATAATGTATCGGTGTTTTGTCTAAATGTCCGGACTTCAGCGATAAATTAAATGATGAACACAAACACCCGCTATAATATTTTACACCTAAATTGCTCTTTTAGTTTATAGTTTTGATTTGTAGAAGTATTTTGTATGCCATGTTATTTAGTTAGCAAGTTAGCACATAATAGAGGGCTTACAGAAGGATCAGTCGACCCTATTTAGGATTTTCGCGATTGTCATTTGTTAGATACGAGGACGAAATCCAGATAAAACTGATAGAATAACGTCATATGATTCAGGCCGATTTCAACAACAAGAAATATGACGTTCATGGCATCCATCTTCTTAGTTACCTTGAGTTCTTCTGAGATTCTAGTTCGTTTCAATAAACGTCAGTATGCCTAAAAATCGTCGCTATATAATGCTGACTGAGCGCTCTGTCTCCCTAATTTATGGCTAAAAACAGACAGACAGACAGAAACACTTTATTGCTCACATTTAAACAAAGATACAAAAACAAAAACAAACATCATAATACAAGCAAAGGCGGCCTTATTGCTTTAAGCGATCTCAAACACCCTGTATTTTATTCAGTACATTACCTGTGAACGATAAAAGTCTAACTCGATAATGTATCGGTGTTTTGTCTAAATGTTCAGACTTCAGCGATAAATTAAATGATGAACGCAAACACCCGCTATAATATTTTACACCTAAATTGCTCTTTTAGTTTATAGTTTTGATTTGCAGAAGTATTTGTTTGGGATGTTCAGACTTAGTTGTTTAGTTAGCAAGTTAGTGCTGAGAAATCATTTTCTACCCGTGTTATTTGCCGTTATTGACAAGGATGAAAATTACTGATATTGTAAATACAAGGGGCAAGCTCCAAAGAAAAGACGCGTCTGTCTGTCAGACAAGCGAACATCAGCCGTTATCGATGGGACGCGCGTCTCACGTGTGTAACTTTGTTTCTTCTGTTTTATGCGTACGTATAATTTGTGGTACTATCGTCAGCACATGAACCTACTGTTACCCTTTTAGGGGCCATCTAATATGGATGGATTTTTAAACAAATACTAATTTAAACCAGTATTAGTTCGCCGTATATGGTACCGGCTTAGCATAGCATCACCCCATATTTTTCCGTGGGCGTCGTAAGAAGCAACTAAGGGATCTGAGAGTAAAGTTGATGTGTATTGCAATTTAAGGCGACAGGCCGGCAAGCCGTTACCTTAGTGATACACAGTCTTCTGAATGACGCTTAAACTTTTGTCAGACGGTGCAAATAGCCCTTTTTACAGCCAGTTCTTTTCTGCCTACCCCGCAAGAGATAATGGCGTGATACAGAGTGTAAGGGATGGTGTACCGAAAACTTTGCAGGCGTGATCAGACCATGAAACTGAACAACTTTTACTATGGAGCCAATGATGGGAAACGATAAAAAAATACCAAATTCGCGAGCAGCTGACTGAGTTTGTATGGGAAGTCAAATTTTTTTATTGTTTCCTACCATACGTTTCATAGGGAAAGTTGTTCAGTTTTATGGTCTGAGCATGCCTGCAAAGTTTGCGTTACACCGTCCCTTACACCCCACTTATGTATATGTCGCAGTACGATGGCAGAATCAGGTTTTGAAAAGCCGGCATATGGCAAAATCGTAGACTTCTTTCGGCCATCGTCCTAAGCTGATCCAGGTTTTTGGCCAAAAACCTAGGGTTTTGGCCAAAAAACTAGGATTTTGGCCGAAATCCTAGATTTGTTTAGTATTATGGTTTTTTTGCATTTCGGGGAACTTTTTCTTCTACGAGTGGTACACCAAGTCGCCCAACGACCCGATGAACCCTGGTGTTAGAGTTTTTAAACCGCCTACTGCAAGGAGCATTTTTTATTAGAATAAGGTTGTGTAACTACCGCCGTCTAAGTGATCATAAGAGCAATCGGGACCGACGGCTTAACGTGCCCGTGTAGATCGGGCATACACCTCGAACGGCAGCAGGTAGCATTGGACGTTCTGGAGGGCGTGGGAAGCGTCGGACACTCTAGAGGATGTAAGATGGCGGGCGTTGGATTTTCTGGGGGTCCGAGGCTACCTCCTGGTCTTCAGGGCGTCCAACGCTACCACCAATCCTCTAGAGCGTTCAATGGTACGTCCTGCTCTTATGGTGTCTGATGCTCCCCGCTGCCCTTCAGGGAATCCGAGGCAATCCTGCTGTTCAGACTGTCTGATGCTACCCTCCGTCCTTCAGGAAGTCCATTTACGGTGTCCAAGTCTACCCTCAAAACATCAGAGGGAGGTGCATTAATTACCTCTGCACTCCTCGTTCCCCCGAACCACACGGGCATGGTAAGCCGTCGGTCCCGATTGCTCTCTATGATCACTTAGACGGCGGTCGTTACACAACCATGTTAGAGGCCTGCTACTTGCAGTAGGCGGCTGAAAACTCTGATACCAGGGTCCATCGGCTCGTTGGGCGACTTGGTGTACCACTCGAAGACGAAGAAGTTTCCCCGAAATGCAAAAAAAGCCATAATACTAAACAAATCTAGATTTCGGCAAAATCCTAGTTTTTGGCCAAAATCCTAGGTTTTTGGCCAAAAACCTGGATCAGCTTAGGACGATGGCCGAAGGAAGTCTATGATTCTGCCATACGCCGGCTTTTGGCCAAAAACCTAGGTTTTTAGCCAAAAACCTAATTCTGCCATCGTACTGCGACATATATAAGTAGGTATTGGAATTATCGTGTGATTGTGAATTTCACACACATAGCTTGGCCTAGTTTCAGTGGCTGTATTCGGTTGATGTGTTGAGTTGACATTAATTACTTGTATTGTCAGTTAGTTAGCGACTAAACACAGCTGTCTGACTGATTATGCGGACGTGAAGCTATATAGGGTGTTAGACGGCCGCCGTTCGTATAAGCCATAATTACCAGCTGAGAAAGCCATACTAAAAGCAATGTCAACAAAGAAAAATAGACCTTATATTATGTAGGTTTACGCGACTTACTTGTTATTTATTTGGTAGAAGGTGTAGCCCTCTACGTTTCGGCTGTTTACGACAGCCTTCTTCTTGGAGGACGACAATCACACAAGCGCGACGGCCAGTTGCGATTGTCGACTGACTCGCGCCACGGCTCGCTGCGCGCGCGCTGAGATGATAGAGGGCGCTGCAGTAGCCGCAGTTGGTGGCTCTTGTGGTGGTTGCGGTTGATTTGTGGTTGTAGAGTCATCGAAAAGTCCCGAACAAACTACGCTAACTATATCGTCACTTCTTATTTTGTCCACTGACACCGGTAATACTGTTTTTAGCACTGGCTTCCATGACGGCGATATCGACCAACCACTATCTCTATTAAAATTCGGACGACGGCTTATTTCAATGGCTTCACGAACTTTGCGGGGCACATAGAACTTCTCCCTAGCCAGAATAGCTGTCTTGTCGAACCGAATATAGTGGTTAGTGTCCGTATCCAGCGAGTGTTCAGCTACTGCCGACGTCACCGTGTTACGGTTCTTCACGCTACGTATGTGCTCTGTAATTCTTGTAGAGACGTGCCGCTGTGTTTCCCCGATGTAGCTCTTCCCACACTCACAAGGTATAGAGTAAACACCTGGTCGGATAGGGGCCTTATCCTTTGGTGATCTTAGCCAGTGTTTTACTTGAGTGTGGGGTCGGAAAATAGTCTTTATGTTGTATTTCCGTTGCAGTAAAAAGGCAATTTTATCCGTCACACCTTTTATGTATGGAAGATACGTTGGACGTCGTTCTACAGTGTGCGGCCTCTTTTTATTCGATGAGTTTGCGATCCGCCAACTCTGGCTCCACTTGTACCCGTTGGATTCTAGCACCTCTCTAACATGGTCAAGTTCCGACTCTATGAACTCCGGATTGCATAGGCGGAGCGCTCTGTTAATGAGAGCGTGGGACTGAGGAGAGATGTTGCGGGTGATGGTGTGATTCCGCCTTAGATATTTATCGGTGTGCGTCGGTTTTCTATACACGGTGTGTTGTAAACGCCCATCGCTACACCTCATTACTAGAACATCCAAGAATGGTAGAGTGCCCCTTTCTTCATTCTCCACAGTGAATTTAATTTTTGGGTGGATCGAGTTTAGGTGAACAGTTAAGGATTCAACCATATCCTTGGTGACGACCGCGAAAACATCATCCACATATCTCAGCCAACACTTTGGCACACACGGCGCATTTTTCATTGCCTCTTGTTCGAACCATTCCATAAAAATGTTTGCCGCGACTGGGGCTATTGGAGAGCCCATAGCCACCCCATCTACTTGTAAGTAGTACTCACCCCGCCACATAAAGTAACCGCTACGCAGACACAGCTCTATGCCACTCATGTACTCAGTAGGTATGCCGGCTCGTTCAATACAGTTGGCTATAATTTTTATTGTGTCCTCTACTGGTACATTCGTAAACAATGAAGCCACATCAAAGCTTACCATGACTTCATCCTCCTCCAACCGTATGTTATCGAGTAACTGAATGAAGTGTGTGGAGTCTTTTACAAAACTCGACGTTCCTCCAGTGACTTGTTGCAGGATATCGGACATGCGCCGTGATAGAGCGTAGATGGGAGCGTTAATCTGGCTTACTATGGGTCTTAACGGCCAGTTGGGCTTGTGGATCTTAGGCAGCCCGTATATTTTGGGTGTGGTTGGTATCCGTGGTTTTAATAGAGCGGGATCTTCAGTGTCAGGTAAGGCCTGCAGCACCCCATTTACCTTGTTGGTCACTCTAGCTGTGGGATTGTAGCTCACCTTTTTATACGTGGCTGTATCGCTCACCAGATCCGTAACTTTGGCTTCATATGCCGAGGTGTCCACGATAACTGTGGCGTTACCTTTGTCTGCTGGCAAGACTAACACCTCATCATTTTTACGTAGACGGTGCAAGGCATGAATTTCTGGTTTCGATATGTTAGGTTTAGGTAACTTGGACCTACGGAGCAAAGACGCCACATCTTGTCTCAGGCACTCGGCGTCGCTTGCTGGCACTCTGTTTCTCATTCATGACCGTGTCTTCTAAACTAACAATAATGTCCTCTACCTGTCAGGAACAGGAGCGTAATTAAGACCCTTTGCTAGAGCCGTCTCTGTTACCTCATCTAAACTAATTGATGATAAGTTCACTACGGTTACGCCTTGTTGTTTACTGTTCGACTGGCCACTAGGTAGTTGCTCTTGTTTATTTGTCAGGCGCTCTAGTTTGTTTACATGCCTGATTTTCGTTTGTGTTGATAGTTTTTCTGCTCGGTTAAAAGACATACCATCCAGTTCGCTCCATAAATCCTCCCGTAGTATTTGTGCTAGTTCCAGGTGTAGTTTGAACAGATGTTGATTTATGTTCGCTATTTTTCGATAATAATCTCTTATTACCCGCACCAACAATTTCTTATTGGCCACTTCAAAGAATTTATCATAATCTCGAATACACTTTAATGGTTTTATGCGCGCGAATTTTGGTATCACACCTCTATCCCGACACTTAACACAAAATTCCAGACCGGCTTCGAGTTTGTTACGACTAATTCTCATTTTCGCGAACTGTTTCACTTTTTGTTGACAAACCTTGTCGTAAAGGTTGGCAATTTTATTATTAAACGAACAAGTATCACTCATTATGTAGGTTTACGCGACTTACTTGTTATTTATTTGGTAGAAGGTGTAGCCCTCTACGTTTCGGCTGTTTACGACAGCCTTCTTCTTGGAGGACGACAATCACACACGCGCGACGGCCAGTTGCGATTGTCGACTGACTCGCGCCGCGGCTCGCTGCGCGCGCGCTGAGATGATAGAGGGCGCTGCAGTAGCCGCAGTTGGTGGCTCTTGTGGTGGTTGCGGTTGATTTGTGGTTGTAGAGTCATCGAAAAGTCCCGAACAAACTACGCTAACTATATCGTCACTTCTTATTTTGTCCACTGACACCGGTAATACTGTTTTTAGCACTGGCTTCCATGACGGCGATATCGACCAACCACTATCTCTATTAAAATTCGGACGACGGCTTATTTCAATGGCTTCACGAACTTTACCAAATAAATAACAAGTAAGTCGCGTAAACCTACATAATGAGTGATACTTGTTCGTTTAATAATAAAAAAGACCTTATATTGTCTTAGCATAAATAATGAATTTTACAGCTGTCAAATATAGCTTATTCAAATGGCCTTAATGTAGTAATTTTTACCCGATTACAGCAAAGAAAAAAGGAGGGTTACTTACTATATTACTGGTATCGATTACTTACGTTATACGGGGAGTAACAGAAAGGGTATTACAAGCTGAAAGGTGGTGAAGGTACTCATGAAACTGAACAACTTTCCCCATGGAACATAGGTCGAAATATGAAAAAAAGACCTCCCATATTAAATCAGTCAGCTGATCGGCGATTTTGTATAAGAGGTCCAATTTTTTTTTTCATATTTTGATCCATGTTCCAAGAGGAAAGTTGTTCAGTTTCATGAGTACCTTCACCTCCTTTCGGCTTGTTATACCCTTTCTGTTACTTACGGTAAGTAACAAAATTTCTCGTGGGGATAAAGTCCTTTTCAGTTGTAAAACAAAACCTGCTTTATTCAAGGAACGTGGTCAAAACCTGGGTTTTCGCAGCAATTGACGCTCTGCTTACCCCACAAGGTTATATTCAATTGTTGTGTTGTAATGAGTTGAAAATAGTTAGGTACTTTTATTGCCAGTTTCCAATTGGTGTTTTATATATCGTCAAGGTTTTTCTATAACACTCTGTATAGAATATCGAATGTAATTTGGTATAATTTTGATTGTCAAGTCGCATATGTATGGGTAATCAGGCCAGAACGCGCTGCATAATCAAGATATCTGCAACTGTGTAGATACCTACCTATATTAGGTATATTGTTATCGCAAGCACACTATAACCATATCAGGAGATTGATAAAGGTATACGCTGGTTATAGTATTTCTGTAACAAGCTGTATTAAACACAAAAACATGACTGCGGTAATTTCAAAGTTGTATTTTGCGATAAAAGCCATCTCGAATATAGTCATTGTCACTCGCGCTGCCAGACGAATCTAACGACACTTCACGTCATGTCAAGATCCGCCCAGCCGTTTGGGCTGCAGCCCGTAAAAAGGAATTTCTTGTCTACATACAATACATACATAGATACATACTCACTTTCGGAAAACATAACTCTCCTTCTGAGGCAGTCGGGTAAAAACTAGCATAAGTTGGCCTCTCAAACGGGTAAAATGATGTACTGGCATTGAGCTGTTGATTGTGTAATCTAATTAATGTTTTCTATTTTAGAAAATCATAGGGTGATGTGATGCTATTTCAACCCAGCACCAGCAACATAGCAAAAGATTGTATGTTTTTCCTGCTAACCGAAACACTTTAAAATCACTCGATAGCTGGAGACTCAGGAAATTGAGTACCGGAGTCACGAACGGGATATCGAAAATGGAATCGTGACTTCTAGAACTAGGGTTGGGAAAACGGTTAAATTATAACCGGTTATTAAATTTTAACCGTTAATTGGTTATATGCAGGAAATTTAGTACCGGAGGCACGAACGGGTCGAACGGGATACCTAACCGAAAATGGAATCGTGACTTCTAGAACTAAGGTTGGGAAAACGGTTACGTTATAACCGATAATTTGATGATAAATGTAGAAAATTAAGTACCAGAATCACGAACGGGATATCAAAAATGGAATCGTGACTTCTAAAACTAGACTTGGGACAATGGTTAAATATAACCGAAGCGTGACTTCTAAAACTAGGGTTAGGAAAAAGGTTAAATTATAACCGTTAATTTTATGATAGATGCAGAAAATTTTGTACCGGGGCACGAACGGGGCCCCGAGTCCGCTAAATGAAAATCGTTTCAGTCGAGTCTCGATGGCATCTCAGTTGGATGGTTTCAGCCATTTCGTAGTCTACTAACAGTTTTTAGTATGGAAAATCACAGTGGCAGTAGAATGACAGTTGAGTCTCGCTGGCATTACAATGGCTAAAAATTAGCAGACTTGGGGCCCGGGATATCGAAAATGTAATCGTGACTCTAGAACTAGGGTTGGGACAACGGTTAAATTATAACCGGTTATTAAATTTTAACCGTTAATTTGGCATGACAGACGCATTATTTTTTTTTAGGAATTTTCACCACAGGCTAGATTTGAACCAGCGACCTTTGCCATCTGTTCTGGCGACGCCTCTACCAACTGGGCTACAGCGGCTCACTCACTATCTTGGCCACTAATGCGTGGTAGCTCTGATCTACCAGGATAGTTTTGCAACTAATTCCCAGCGACTAATCCATTCTTTACACATTGGATGTAGCCAAAGCGATGAAATCCCGTGATAAAGTTAATACAAATTTTTAAAACACTTTATGTGAGGTTACTTAAACAATTTAGGAAAACATTAAATTTAGTAAAACACTCGATAGCTCGAGACTCAGGAAATTGAGTACCGGAATCACAAACGTGATGTCAAAAATGGATTTGTAATTTATAGATCTAGGGTAGGGAAGCCAGTTGATTATAATCGGTTTCTATGTACAAGAAACTGAGTATCCGTGCCACGAACATCATTATCAAAAATGGAATTATGACTTCTAGAACTAGGGTTATGCTATTTTTACTCAACAGTTCACGATTTTGTTGATAATGCTATTTTCCATATGCAAAGAGTGGAAAGAGAATTAAAGAGTGCGAAAAAAGATTAGCTACTGGCATCTACAAATCCAAAAAGATCACTTTTAACTTGTTGTTTATAGCAACAGATATTCGTATAAGCCAAGATTCTAAGGGATATAAGTGCATAAGAACACCGCAACAATTTCAATAACTAACTAACTCTGCTGACTCAGCGACCCAAAGAGGATCTTGGCCTCTGAAACGAGCTCTCTCCACTGATCCCTGTCCTGCGCGATCTCCTGCCACTTGCTGGCTCGAATGATCGCGCAGGTCAGCCTCTACCAACAATTTCAATAACCGATACTTACTTTAATAACCGGTTTCGTTAGGTATACTACACAACACTACTTGTACTGACTTTGCAAGAAGCCTTTGGAATCATAACAATGTGAAAAATTCTAAACAGATTTCTAGTACAAGTTCTTCTACTTCTTCTTTTCATGTAGGACACTGAGTCGTGCAACGACCCGATGAACCTTGGTGTCAGATCTTTTCTACCGCCTACTACAAGTAGCAAGCCTCTGACATGGTTGGGTCACAAAATAGAGAATTTACAGAAGGCCAGCTCGCCCCTTCTTTCGATCACTTATGCCTACTCTTTAGGGTTGCTACTTTTACTTTCTGATTTTTTTAATGAAGTTACCTGTCGTTTGTAAGTATGAATTAGGTGTATGCAATTGATAAACTCCTAAATTACCTGGCCGATATGAAGTAGGTAAGTACCTAACTGAGCAGAAAGTCATATTTGTAATAGGAAATAAGTAGGTCCCCACCTAAATCGGTAGATAGACAATGGGTTCGGGTCACGAGATTAGGTGGTGAGCGAAGGGACCCATAGGTAGGCAGGTAGGTAAGTAGCTAGTAGGTAGGTAGAGGACCAGCCGGCGGCGATGACCGGCACGACAAAGGGTTCCTCACGTCATTCGTTTGGTGTTTCCCATGGCAAACAAGTGTATCTATCTAAAAGAAAGGCCCAACAAAATACCTACCTTGCCGTCAAGAACTTTAATAGGTTAGGTACCTATAGTTGGACGGTAGGTAGGTATTTTTGAACAGGGAGTCTGTCAAGCCATCCAGAAAGTCAAACGTACCGTCACTAGTCAGTCGCACACAGATTACCTACCTACTAATGTATTGGCGGGTGGGCGAGACGCGCTGGAAACGGTAGGTAGGTAAGTACCTATCATGTCATGAACATGACGACATGACAAACGCGGGGACGCGCCCGGTAAAAATGCGGGCATGGAAGCTGTATCTGTAGCTGTAAGTTGGTAGGTAGGTACCTACCTTAGTTTCGAAGTAGGTATACCTACTTACCTACTATAGTTTTGAAGTCACCGGCTGCCATGACGAAAAAATTAAAAAATATCCAGGATCGTAATAGTCCATTTGGACAACCATAGATACCTACCTGATGTTCGGAAATGAAGATGACATAAGCTGGACCTTTTGCTATTGGTATTTCGTTACTCATCGCTTCACCTCAAATGCTGACTAGGAAGGTATCTATCTACTGTTGGTAGGTACCTACCCCAACCCATTTAACCCACCAAATCAAACTAAAGCGCAACCTACCTACTTCTACTTGTACGTACGTACCTACCTAAAACGCTAAAGCACATATTACGAACGAAAAATACTAGGTATCTTTTTATTTATCAAATAAAAGAGTTCTACTTACTTTTCATTATTGCGTGGGAAACTAAAAAATGAAAATGCACTATTTTCTGTGGTGTTAGTACATGATGAAATACCAGCTAAATGAAGAGAAAAAATAGCTAAATCTACAGATCTACCTCCAAGCATTTGTTTTGAAAACTTAAGAAAGAATATTTATTCTATTAAGTACACCCAAACACATAACAAAAACATTTTTCTTTACTCGCCACTCCGTCCACCCGCACCGAACGCGCCGTTCACACTCAACCAGTTCCGGTTCGACACGGTTCCACAGAGCGCGTAAACGACGCGTGTGGATGTCTGAGTGAGTTTAGCCGCGTTTGCTCGAAGCCGACTCTCTGGATTGCGCTAGCCAATACTTACTTTGTGGTTGGGTAATGACCTAACGAAGTGGGTAAAACAAGCTAGCATGTTTTGTTTTTTTAACTTTCAATTTATAATGCTAAACTACGAACAGTGTTCAAAACTAGGTTACGGCTTCAACTCAGATTGAGCTAAATAAGTAACAAACTGACATCCCGGTAAGCGGATCTATCCTCGAGAGAATAAACTCTAATTTGATTTTAACCATTTAACTGTCCGTAGCAAGCGAGTGATTAGTATGCCCTGTCCAGAACAGAGACAGATCAATAATCACGCTTATGTCCTCCGTAGTAGTAGACAGAGTATCAGCGACTTGTATAAAAGGACTTAGCAAATTCCACGTCATGCAGACATACAGAGAAACGCAAAAAGCGACTTCATTTCATACTATGTATTGGTTTGTTAGCTTCAATTTGTTTAGTTTCATCTCGGACTTTGTAATCCAAAATCAATTTCCTGTCCACTATAGAGCCGCTGCTAGCCGCAACTACAAACAAAACATTTTGAACGGTTATTCCACAGTGCTGTAAAATATTATGCTTCAGTTTCAAATTAAATGCTGACTAAATGAATAAGGGTACAAATGGATAACCGTAGAGGACGAAACTCACAAGAGTTAAGACACTTCTATACCTGATGGTTCGAAATGAAAGTGAAACAACCAAGACCTTTCGCCTTGGGTACTTCGACACTCTTCGCTTCAGCTTAAATGCTGACTATTTTATCCTGTAATGGGTACAAGTGGCTTATCGTAGAGAACGAAACTCACAAGAACTATCGAAAGATACTCGTGTGACGGATGCCTTGCAAGATCCTGATGGTGGTGTCAGAGGTTTTTAATAGACTACTACACCTGCTAATAGCCGAGTTGACACGATAAAACACAGGCCGCATACCGACCGCAGTCTTAAGTAATCATAAACTACAGTCAGCAACCAGGACTGATGAAAAAATACTGCATAGCAACTCGAATAAATCCATCTAGGGAATGGGCCCCCGATAATAGGAGGCCTATGACCAGTGTGCAGGCACGACGTTGGTGGTGGTAGTAAAGATCTCGACGTTCACTTAGTTAATGCACATTTATTGATAATATAATACACCTTATATACTAACTAACCTAACTAAAAGAATGACGCAAATCACGTAGGAAATTGCGGTATGAATAAATTCCCTACGTGAATATATGCTAGCTTGTAGCTTCCGCTACAACCAGCATAGCAGTGGTCACTTCTGCCTGTTTAAAAACCTCTTTATTTTTGAGCGCAGTGCAACAACCAATTTCGTCAGCAGTTTCGGATGTGACGTCACTCATGTCGTAGAGAAATTGCCACCAGCAACCCAGTTCATGGATGCAACTCAAATGTTAAATTGTGCGAAATACTTCAGTTGCCTTGTGTTGTCGGACTTTTTTGGCTGTATAAGGGTCAATTCCCACAGAAGGCGACGAGACGAGACGCGACGCGACGCTGCAATGTCATTTTTAAGCGGCATCAAGATGCAACGCGCGGCGCCGCTCGATGCATCTTGAAGCCGCTCCAAACCGAGAAGAGACGAGACGCGACGCTGCAATGTCAGTTCAGGCAACGTCACCTACGGCCGCCTGTCAGTCTGATTCCCACGCTCAGTGTTGCCGCGATGGGAAAAAAAATCTTACAAATTTTGGAAACACGATACGCAAAAAAGCAAAGTAACTTGGTTCTACTTGGTAACTGCTATGAAGGGTAGATAGTTGTCAATGAACTTAAAAAAGACGAATCTTCTATTTTTTCGCACTAGTTCCATTGGGTTAGGTCAGACAATGGAACCAAATGGAACTATCGCGAACCTTATTAGTTTACTATCATTCGCAGTAGTTCCATTGAGTAGTTGTCTGTGATCCATCTACTCAATTATGTCTCAGCATAAAAGTTTCTTTGAAGGAGTTGTAGGTGTTGAATTAAATTCAACGATACATTGTCTAAAGAAGTTAAAATAGAAAAGGGAGTACGACAAGGGTGTATCCTCTCTCCGAGTCTATTCAACTTGTATTCTGAAACAGTTTTTGAGAAGGCGTTTGAAGAACTGGACTTAGAAATCCGCGTTAACGGCAATGTCATAAATAATATACGTTACGCCGATGACACAGTGCTTTTGGCTGTAAATCTCGATGACCTTCAAAACATGTTAGATAAATTAAACAATTCATTAAATGAGTACGGACTTAAGATTAACACAAGCAAGACTAAATTTATGATTGTTAGTAAGAATACAGTTCCTACTGCTGTACCATTACAATTGGGTAACAGCTTTATTGAAAAAGTAAAAAAATACAAGTACCTTGGTTGTCAGTCAAAGTCAAAGTCAAAATTTTAGAACTAATCTACAAAAACAGCACAGCTTCCATCAAGCTTCACTCTCCAGGTCCTCCGTTTGTAATAGAAAAGGGCGTGAAACAGGGTGACCCCTTCTCCCCTAAACTATTTACTAGTACCTTGGAGGAAGTGTTTAAACAGTTGGCACCATCTTGGGATTCTTTAGGCATAGTAATCGGCGAAGCGATTAACCAACCTCCGCTTCGCTGATGACATTGTCCTATTCGCAAACACAGCATTGGAACTCAAAGATATGCTACAAGGGTTAAGTGTGGCGAGCCTTCAGGTTGGACTTAAAATGAATAGGACCAAGACTCAACTGATGACCAACAGCACGAAACGTAGGGTAGAGGTCGATGGGCAGGTAATACACTATGTCGATGAGTATATTTACTTAGGCCAGATAGTTTCTTTTGAAAACAGGCAAGAGAGAAATCGATCGTAGGATTGAGAACGCCTGGAAAAGCTTCTGGTCTTTAAAGTTATATATGAAGGGTGATCTACCCTCTCACTGAAGCGGAAACTCATCGACATGTTTATCCTGCCTGTCCTAACCTACGGTGCGCAAACTTGGTCACTTACCGAGAGCCAAAAGTCCAAACTGAAGGTTTGCCAAAGAGCTATGGAGCGCAGTGTCCTTGGCGTCAAGCGAACGGACAGAGTTCGCAACACTACTCTTAGAGCAAAAACCAGAATAGCTGATGTAGGGCGCAAGACTGCCAAGTTAAAGTGGGATTGGGCCGGGCATGTTTGTCGGATGCACCCAGATCGTTGGGCCAAAATCGTTTCCGAACCGTGGGTACCTCAAAACGGGTCTAGACGTAGAGGTAGACCCCGAAAACGATGGCGCGACGATCTTGATACATTTTCAAAGGAGTGGACGACGTTGGCTCTGGATCGAAATAAATGGAAGACCGAGGGGGAGGCCTTTGCCCAGCAGTGGGATCTTTCAGGCTAATAATAATAATAATAATAATAAACCTTGGTTGTTGGTTGAATGAAATATGGGAACCGGAACAGGAAATCAAAATAAGAATAGAAATAGCCAGATGTACCTTTCAGAGAATGAAAAAACTGTTTACTAACAAGAAGATTAATCTAAAACTAAGATGGAGAATGGTGAAATCTATATTCTTCCAATTCTTATGTAGGGTTCTGAAAGCTGGACACTCAAGCAACATTTGACCAATAAACTTAGAGCTTTTGAAATGTGGCTGTATCGTCGAATGTTAAAAATTAAATGGACAGATAAAATCACTAACGAAAAAGTTTTACAAATAATGAAGAAAGATTTGGAAGTAGTGTCAACAATTAAAAAACGTAAAGCCGTTTATTTTGGCCATATATATAGAAACAGCAAATATAACTTACTACAGCTAATTATTGAAGGAAAAATCGAAGGGAAGCGAGGCCGCGGAAGAAGGAGAATTTCCTGGACTAAGAATATCCGAGACTGGTTGAAGGTGGACAGCACGGAAAAACTAATACGCATTACTAGCGATAGATCGACATATGGACAGATGGTCGCCGACCTCCGGGATGGAGATGGCACCTAAAGAAGAAGAAGGTGTTGACGAGACCTAAATTTTAAGTGACAGCTGTCAAACTTTAAACTCATTTATCTCATTAACTATGCACGCTACACAACTAGTTTCTTTGGAAAAGTTGTAGGTCTTGACAAGATCTACATTTTGAGTGACAGCTGTCAAACTTTAAACTCGTTTATATTGTTAACTGTGCATGCTACACTACTAGTTTCGTTAGAAAAGTTGTAGATCTTGCCAAGATCCACATTTTATGTGACAGCTGTCAATCTTAAAACTCGTTTATCCCGTTAACTGTCCATGCTACACTAATAGTTCCCGTGGAAAAGTTGTAGGTCCTACCAAGATCTACATTTTAAGTGACAGCTGTCAAACTTTAAACTCGTTTATCTCGTAAACTGTGTATGCTACACTACTAGTTGCTTTGGAAAAGTTGTAGGTCTTGCCAAGATCTACGTTTTAGATGAGAGCTGTCAAAATTTAAACTCGTTTATCTCGTTAAATGTGCATGCTATAGTAAAAACGCGTTAGCTTAACAATAGCGAGCGTTGACCTTTTCTACCACTGTACTCAATATTTGCGATAGCGATATATCGTTTTTCTTAGTAAATGTATGCGATATGAACATCGCTAGAGTACAGTAGTACAATAGTAAGGTAACTCTAGGAAATTGCAGGGGTAATAGACATTTTCAGTTATAACCCTATTTTTACCGTAATTCTGATTGATGTTTTTTATTTTAATTCTATGAGACAATTATGTTTTAAGGTACACTGTACAGCTCCGGGTCCGGGTTTGATTCCCGGCCGGGGCAGCTATTTGAATGATGAGTTTGAATATCTGTTTTCAGATCTGGGTATTAATAGTGTATGTTTCAGTGTGGTCTATAAAGTGAAATAAAAGGAATTAAATATTTTGACAATAAGTTTATTAACTGCAGTCGCTACTGTCATCGCTACTACAATCTGAGCTGCTGCTATCATCTGAACTGCTGCTATCATCGGTAACATTTATAATAAATTTGTCAACCGTTTTATCGATAGCGTTATCCAAGCCTCTCATTTTTGTTTCCTCTTTTTTAACGTGTTCCACACAGTTCTTCCATTTTTCTGGAGTCACTTGTTTGAGACCATCTTGGAGCAGTTTTTTCAAATCTACGAATTTGAATGTTGTGTTATTTCTGGCCACATACCCTTTGACATCCGCCCATATCAACTCAATTGGGTTGAGTTCGCAGTGATAGGGCGGAAGTCGGAGTATGGTTACTCCTTTGGCTTTGGCCATCTCATCAACCACATAGGACTGATAATCATTTTTAATTAATTTAACCTTTTCGATCAATTGAGCTTTTGTTTCCTTTTCTTCCACGGTGATATTCTTGGATCGCAGCCAGTTCTGCATTTCTGCTTTCCTCCAAGACATCGTCGGTGTTTTTTCGATACGCCTTAAAAATACAAACGTTATATAAGCAATTTAAAATGAACACGTCAATACAATGAATCTGTCAAAAGTTTATAGGTACTACATTATGTTTACCTGGAATGATAACTGGCGTTGTCAAGGACAATGACGTCATTTGGTCGTAGCTTTTCTATAACTTTAGCTAGCCAGTCTTCGAAGTGTGGGGCGTCCATGTTCTCGTGGTAGTCTCCGGTCTTCTTCGCCTCAAACACCCAGTCGCAACCATCTATAAATCCATTTTCATTTCCTATGTGGACGACGATTAATCTTTTGCCTTTTGAGGTAGGATCTTTGGCGCCTGTTGAAAGTCCGTCTTTGTGCGCGTCTCTGGCACTTTTCACCTCGGTATCTACCCAGGTTTTACTTACGGTGTGACCTGTAATAGAAAATAAAAAATTAAATGCATTTATTATTCGGATTTTATGTAGGAGTTTATATTTATATTATATGTCATACTAGCGGTCCGCCCAGCGGTTTCACCCGTTATCTTATCTGCCCGTTTCCCGTAGGAATAGGATCTTTGCCCGTTCCACACCGCAGGATCTTCAAACCTTGGATATCAAAAGCGGTCCAACATGTTGAACAACTTTTGCTATAGTGCCCTATCTGTATCTCCTTTAGTTCAGCTGGGCTCCTGGTGGTAGACCATCAGGTACTCCAGATCCTCGATGTCCATGTGCAAGAAAAAGCTGCTCGTCATGCTGAATAATTTTTGCTTTGGATCCACTTGCATATCTCTAATAGTTTAGCCGTAAAGGGTAATAGAGGCGCAAATCTAGCGGTTTCAACCGTTGTTACCATTTTCCCGTAGGTATAAGATCTGTTCCCGAAGTAAAAAGTAGCCTATGTTAATCAGGGATTTTGTAGCTTTCTAATGATGAAAGAATTTTTGAAATCGGTTCCGTAGTTTCTGAGTTTATCAGTTACATACAAACAAACAAATCTTTCCTCTTTATTATATTAGTGTAGATGTAGACTAGTGTAGATTTACAGCAGTCACATATAGTACGAGTGTGTATTGGAATGAAAATTATTATATAAGTAAACATTTTTACCTGCATTTACCCACGTTTCGTCGGTGTAAAAGATCCTGCGATTCTCTTCCCTATATTTTTTTATTTCGGCTAAATATTTGAGTCGCCATAATACGATTTCGGGGCGATCGATCAGCATGCTTTTTCTATTTCTTTTAATATACTTAAATTTGAGCTTTTTCATTATCAGTCGCAAGGTTGTAACGCCAAAGGTGGGCAACATTTCATCATCTTTTATGGATTGTTGAATTTTTTTAAGAGTCGGTAGCTCGCCTTTTAAATAAAAACTGTGCACTTTTCTTCTTATCGCACATTTGTCAAAATCGTCGAGTTTATCGAAAATATTCTTCCGGTTTCTCTTCCCGTCGGGTTCAGTCACTTTATGGGTGTCTCGGTATTCACTCAATACTCTATAAATTGAACGCTCAGAGTGTCCAGACATTTCTGACGTTTTTTGAACGATTTGGTGGTTCGATGTCAATTCAGGATGAGTTTTTCGAGCGTATTTGTATAAGTGAATAATTGTTTCACGTTCTCCAGCAGTGATAATAGCCCTTTTACGTTTTTTCTGGGGTGATGTCAAAGGTGCCAGCGATGATCCAGAAGCAACTGAGCCTAAAAAAAATACAATGTGATAAAACAAAGTTTAACACGGCGAGCGGCGGGTAGGGTCATAATGACCCGGACTATTTTGATTTGCGAATAGTTTCGTATTATTTAAAGCAATAATAACTAACGTCTCAGTACTATGACTACCTACTTTCAACCCAATATCGGTCAAACAGTTAAGAAGTTGATATTCCGATAGCAGTTGGTACCATCTATCGGGTATAATAATAAAATGGTATATTGAAATTATCCAAATAAAAAGAAAATACATTTTTATTACGTTACATGCATAAAAAAACGCGCCATGATTCTCGTCTTTTTCCTAATTTATAACACGACGTAAGATTGAACAATCATACATACCAGCTTGCGGTTCAAGAATGTTCCGACGGCGGCGCCGTTTACTGGTAGAACCGCTAGTCGAAGAACCGGGTATAGATAGTGACGGTGGTGGCTCCATCACCTTATACTGCACTTCACACAACACAAAAACGCGTACGTATAATATAAAACAATAACAAAACTTAACAGGTAACAGTAACAAACGAAAAACAAAAAAATAATAACAAAACTCGGAGAAAGACTTCCAAAAGTGAACGAACGCAAGCGCAATCCAGAACGGAATGACGCGACGCTCATGAAAACAAAATGATCGTGGGTAAACTGGTGCGGCTGCGGGTGACGGCTAAGGGCAAACATATCTGTCTACCCTCATTCTTCTGCGTTTTTTCGGAACACTTTGGTCACTATCAGTACTCACTCGAAAGTCATCTCGACAACACACACTAACGGTATCGCATGATTTTATTGCAGGTTTAGACACAAACTTATTTTTACACAAGTTTACCACTGGATTCCATTAGGCCTAACATGCCAGGCACGATAAAATCGTATCATGCCCGTTTATCGTGATTCGACGACATATATCATTTATCGACTGTCGTTAACATGCGCGCACATATTTATCACGTCGCTTTGTCAAAAATCGACAATTTTAAAATTTATCGACAAGTCGTAACATGCGCGCCATTTGTTATAGATTTTTTTTTTTAATGAGTTAAATTACTCGAATTTTATCGTCTATCATTCGAGTCCACGATAGCAAAGGATAAAAGGGCGGTGCCGTATTTTATTGATTTAAATACGATTTAACCGGCTAAATTGAGTGTAGCGTCGGACGCTACGGAGGCGTCGGACGCTATAGAGGGTTAGCTGTAGTGTTGGACACTATGAAGGCGTCGGATGCTATGAGAGGTGTAGTTAGTGAAGGACGCTGTGAAATTTGGGGGCTAGCTTCAGATGCTATAAAGGGTGGGGATGGGTTTCACCCTGAAGGGTGTGGGGAAGCGTTGAACGCCCTGGAAAGAGGTGGGTAGCGGACGCCCTGGGGAGCGGGGGATAGCGTCGGATATCCTGAAGAATGGGGGTAGACCCTGGATGGTGGCATGTAACGTTGGTCACCCTGGAGGATGAGGGTTTGCCTCGGATGCCCTGAAAAGCAGGGGGTAGCGTCGGACGCAAAGGAGGTGACGGATGCTGTGGAGGCGTAGGACGCTATGAAAACATTGTACGCTTTAAAGGATGGGGAGTATTATCAAACATCATTGATGCTTCAGGCACTATGGAGGCGTTGGACGCTATCGAGAATGGTTGGTAACGTTGGACGCTATGAAGGCGTTGGACGCTACGTAAGACAAGGTAAGTCGTGGGATGATTGTGTATCAAACAGGGGACTGATTTTCGGTTTAAGCTTATCAAAATTCATTTTTCAATAACAGTACGAAAATACAGCTATTTTTGCTCTACGACGCCCCGTTTTCGAGATAATTGCACTTTTAGTTTGCATTCGTTTTTTATATTAGAAATCGTTACTTTATTGAGATATGATGCTACGCAGGCGTTGGACGCTACGGAGGCGTTGGACGTTATGGCCGTGTCGGACGATACGGAGGCGTCGGACGCTACGGAGGCGATGGACGCTATGGAAATGTCAGTCTTTATGGAGACATTGAACTCTGTAGAGGATAGGGAGTATTGAACTCTGTAGAGACGCTATGGAGGCGTCAGGTGGTATAGAGTCGTCGGGCGCTATGGAGACATTAGAGGCTATGGAGGCGTTCGACGCTATGTGAGACAGGGTAAGTCATGGGATGATTGTAAACCGAATATAGGCCTGATTTGTTTTTTAAGATTATCAAACAAACTATCATCTACAGCGTTCAATGTTTCCATAAAGTCCGACGTTTCCATAGCGTCTGTCGCCTCCGTAGCGTCCGACGCCTCCGTGTCGTCATACACGTCCATAACGTCCAACGCCTCCATAGCGTCCAACGCCTGCGTAGCAACATATCTCAACAAAGTAACGATTTCTAATATAAAAAACGAATGCAAACTTAAAGTGCAATTATCTCGAAAACGGGGCGTCGTAGAGCAAAAATAGCTGTATTTTCGTACTCTTATTGAAACATTTTTGATTGATTATTTTAAACCTAAAATCAGTCCCTTATTCGGAACACAATCATCCTACGACTTGCCCTGTCTCACATAGCGTCCAACGCCTTCATAGCGTCCGACGCCTCCATAGTGCCTAAAGCCTCCATAGCGTCTGATAAAACCCTTGATCATATACAGCGTTCAATGTTTCCATAAAGTCCGACGTTTCCATAGCGTCTGTCGCCTCAGTAGCGTCCGACGCCTCCGTATCGTCCGACACGTGCATAACGTCCAACGCCTCCGTAGCGTCCTACGCCTCTGTAGCATCATATCTCAATAAAGTAACGATTTCTAATATAAAAAACGAATGCAAACTAAAAGTGCAATTATCTCGAAAACGGAGCGTCGTAGAGCAAAAATAGCTGTATTTTCGTACTCTTATTGAAAAATGAATTTTGATAAGCTTAAACCGAAAATCAGTCCCTGTTTGATACACAATCATCCCGACTTAACTTGTCTTACGTAGCGTCCAACGCCTTCATAGCGTCCGACGTTACCAACCATTCTCGATAGCGTCCAACGCCTCCATAGTGCCTGAAGCATCAATGATGTTTGATAATACTCCCCATCCTTTAAAGCGTACAATGTTTTCATAGCGTCCGACGCCTCCACAGCATCCGTCACCTCCGTTGCGTCCGACGCTACCCCCTGCTTTTCAGGGCATCCGAGGCAACCCCCCATCCTCCAGGGTGACCAACGTTACCTGCCGCCATCCAGGGTCTACCCCCCATTCTCCAGGGTGTCCGACGCTATCCCCCGCTCCCCAGGGCGTCCGCTACCCACCTCTTTCCAGGACGTCCAACGCTTCCTTCCTTTCAGGGTGTCCGCCCACCCCACTGTCTATAACGTCCGACGCCTCCGTAGCGTCGAACGCTACCCCTCACCTTTCATAGCGTCCGACGCTCGCCCCAACCATTATTGTAGCTTGTTCCATATAGCGTCCGACGCCTTCATAGCGTCTGACGCTACAGCCCACTCTGTATCTCGCCTGACGACTCCGTAGCCGAAGCTACATCCAATTTAACCAGTTTAATTATACATATTTAATTTTAGTTGGCCTTTGCCCTGCACTGGGACACTGAACAGGCGAAGAAAAAAAAATTTTTTATTTTTAAGTTTATTAAATAAGAATTTTCTTAAAATAATTTAAAGTTTGATACGAACACGATCCTCCCCCATTCTCTCGACATGTCCAAGCCAGCGAAGTCGGGCAGATTTAATTTCCCCGATGACTAACAAGTAATGTAACAAAAATAAACTTATCAAACAATCAATAACCAAAACACCGAAAAACAGTAAGAAAGACTTCCAAACGTGAACGAACGCAAACGCACTTCAGAACGGAATGAGACGACGATCGATCAAAATGAAAACAAATGCGAGCCTACGGGACCGCACCTCTGGCCAGCTAGGGGCTCATCCGGCTCATTACAAAACAATGTAACTCAAAAATTTTTGTTTTAGTGTCAACAATTTTGCTTTATATTTATTTATGGTAAAAATGTATTTTGTAAAGCTTTTTGGCTTCCTATTTGCTAAAATTATAATTGCAACCCAGAATATTTTTTATTTTACGGTATTATACCTTTATTAGAGAATAAATTTGGGCAATATTTTAAAACGTATGTTATAGAATCGAACTCATTTCAAAAGTTTGCAAAAATTATCGACAAATAAAAGTAATAGTTAAAATAACAACTTTTCGAATTGGCTACAAGTACACTCATTTTTGAAAATTTTGGATATACATGGTTGTGGAATGACGCCGAGTTGTGCCGGGGGAATACCCGGAATTGGCCGGTATTATGATACTTTAGCGATGTGAATTCTAGCGATAGTTTGTATGGAGAGCGATAATTATCGCCTAAAAATGTTGTTTTTGGTACCGGTCGTGTCAATGTATGCTATTGCCAAGCTAACGCGTTTTTACTATACACTATTAGTTTCCTTGGAAAAGTTGTAGGTCTTGCTAAGATCCACATTTCATGTGACAGCTGTCAAACTTTAAACTCGTTTATCTCGTTAATTGTGCATGCTACACTACTAGTTTTTGAAAAAGTTGTAGTTCTTGACGAAATCTACATTTTAAGTGACAGCTGTCAAACTTTACGCTCGTTTATCTCGTTAACTACGTGAGTTACACCACTAATTTGTTTGGAAAATTTGTAAGCCTGGATGACATCTACAATTTAAATGACAGCTGTCAAAATTCAAACTCATGTATCTCGTTAACCATGCATGCTACACTACCAGTTTATTTGAAAAAGTAGAATTTCTTGACAAGATCTACATTTTAAGTGACAGCTGTAATTTTTAATGCAGACCTTCGCAAGACCTATAACTTTTTCAAAAAAAACTAGTGATGTAACAGGTGTAGTTAACAAGATAAAAGAGTTTTAAGTTTAACAGCTGTCACTTAAAATGTAGACCTCGTCTAGATCTACAACTATTCTCAAGAAACAAGTAGTGCAACTTGCACAGTTAACGAAATAAACGGGTTTAAAGATTCACAGCTGTCACTTTAAATATAGATCTCATCCAGACCTACAACTTTTCTGAAAAAAACTAGTAGTGTAGCTTACACATTTGACGAGATAAATAAGCTTAAATTTTGACAGCTGTCACTTAAAATGTAGATATCGTCCAGACCTACAACCTTTCAAAAAAAACTAGTAGTGTAGCATACACAGTTAACGAGATAAACGAAATTTTAGTTTGACAGCTGTCACATAAAATGTAGATCTTGGCAAGACCTACAACTATTCCAAAGAAACTAGTAGTGAAGCATGCACAGTTAACAAGATAAACGAGTTTATAGTTTGACAGCTGTCACATAAATTGTAGATCTTGGCAAGACCTACAACTTTTCCAAAGAAACTAGTAGTGTAGCATGCATAGTTAACAAGATAAACGAGTTTTTAGTTAAACAGCTGTCGTTTGATAGGTAAATCTCGTCAAGGCTTACCATTTTTTCAAAGAAATTGATAGCCTAAAATTTATACTTTCCGAAATAAACGGATCTCATTTTTGACAGCTGTCATATGAAAGATCACTTTAAGACCTACCATTTTCTTAACAAACTGATAGTCTAGCATACACAGTTTCCTAAGAAAAACTAGCCTTAAAATTTACAGCTTTCACATTTAAGGTTAAAATAGGGACCGAGCGCGGCGACGTCGCAGTGCGCCGTCAATGTGACAGCGTCGTTCATAGTATTAAGGGCCGGCCGGCGTGCCGCCCGTCTTTTCTGGCATTCCCATATAAAATCATACAAACCAGTCATACTTTGAACGACGCTGTCACGTTGACGGCGCACTACGAGCCGCCGCGCTCGGTCTTTATTTAGACATGAAATGTAGATTTTAACCAAAATAAACCAAAAAAGTTAAATACCGGGAGTAACAGAAAGGGTATAAGAAGCCGAAAAGAGGTCAAGGCACTCATGAAACTGAACAACTTTCCCCTGGACCTCCCATACAAAATCGCAAGAAAATCGCCAATCAGCTGATTGATCTACTACGAGAGGTCCATTTTTTTTCATATTTTCGATTCATGTTCGATGGGGAAAGTTGTTCAGTTTCATGAGTACCTTGACCTCCTTTCAGTTTAAAATACAATTTCCGTTACTTCCTGTAAAAAAAGAAAAAACCAGAGGATTTTACTCACAATTCTGTAATAATTAGCTAAAACGGCAACACTGTATTGTGCAATTTACCAAGACTGAAAGCTGCTTCGCGCGGCGTTGCGCGGCGTCGCGCTACAACAAGCTGCAACGAGCGACGTAGAGCGGTCTTGTGCTCGGCAATTGAACAAAAATGCCGCGTCGCGTCGCTCGATGTAGCGCGGCGTAGCGCTACGCCGCGCGCTGCATCTTGTTGTAGCGCGACGTCGCGAGGCGTCAAGCGGCATCGGGATGCATTGGGATACAATGAGCAGCAATGTCAAGAGGCCGCATAGTGATGACTGACATTGTCCATCAAATAACTGTCACTTTATGGTCTACGAGCTTGAAGTTGGGAAAGTCTTGTAACATTATAGGCATTATAGCATAATTTGGTGGCCCCGTATCCCCATTAGATAAATCTACATCTATAATCGAATTCTGATTGTATTCACTAAATTGAAGTTTTTAGGGAAAAATAAATAGTGATGTGTGCTATCTTCTTGGTATCTTTTTCGGATAAATCGATGATGACCTATTAAATTGGTCATGACAGAAATGCAGATTTTTTTTAGTTTCATAGAAAAATTACGTAATACTTACCTTTAATTTAAAACTCGGCGTGTATAAAAAAATGCAGATTAACCGATTTATTTCCAGATTTTTATATGAAACCTAATAGATATAAAAAACCTCACAAGTACTTTAAGGTTTATTAATTACCACATTTTTTCCTATTTTGTGTAGAAAGGAATTTATTGAACTCCATCGAGCGTTCTTTTACCAAAATATGCTCTTTGTGGAATGCTGTTTTCTTTGTTTTATTAACAGTTAACATGTTTTAGGTATTTAAATAGCGTATTAACAGCTGATCGGGAATTGTACGTGAGGACAAAATTAACATCCACAAAAGATTATTCGGTTTTATTCTCTAACATGCCAGCAAAGTTTTCGGTCACCACGTTGTGCGGCTATAGTCGTAGTATAAAAGTATACGGCGCTGTATTCAAGGGGTGCGATAGACGCGTTCGACTTTCATATAACTATAGCCACACCTGACGAACTTACACCTATACACCCTGTCTGTATACCTACGCCTACCTTCCTCTACAAATGCTACTATCAACCATTTAAACTTAACTTCTTTAGTCATCAGGATCCCACTGCTGGGCAAAGGCCTCCCTCCCCTTCTTCCACTGTATACCATTAATTGAAATACCCGTCGAATTCATCACGCCATCTGCGTCTGGGCCTCCCATGACGACGTGTACCGACACTAGGGCTCCATTCAGTAATGGTTTTAGCCCATAGTTTCGCTTGGCATGCGGCAGACATGACCAGCCCAATCCCATTCAAGATTCGCGCTTGCACGAGCCACACATTTAAAACGGGTCTTCTGAGCTTTTGTCAAAGACCACGTCTGTGCCCCATAAGGGAGTACCGGGAGAATGCACATGTACCTACATGATTTTGAGATTTCGCCTTTCATTTGTTCCTTCATGGAAAAATAGCTCCTCCAGGTTAATTCGATGATTTTGTTACTTCTTTGTCTTTTCGTGCCTGGAAAGGACTATTTATTTGGCTCAGATTTATTTGGTCCCGGATGCTGTGTTACTTAGACGGCGCGGCGGTCGTTAACTCTGGCACCAGAGATCATGTAGTCGTTGGACGTCATGGTGTCCTTGACGAAGAGAAAGATGTAGATAACGCTGGCTTGGCTATCTATCTGTCAGCATTTTTACTTTAAATTTTGAAACTTAACAGTTTGGACATGAGCTAACCTTACTCACCATACTCACCTTGGCAAGCATATTGGCGAGCGAAGTGCAAGGTGTTGGACACACAGAAAACTATACTACATAAAACTGTTACTTATTCCCAGAAATTTAGAAAATACTTATTTTATTTGACTCACAAGCAAACCATAGGTCAAAAAACGACTAAACTACAATATATGGTGGCTTGTACTAAGTGGCTGTTTATAAAGTAGTTATCTATAATATTTTGTATCGTAAAAGTGGCTGTTATTTCAAAAATATACCTATTAAAATAAAATAAAAGAATTGAGGGCATTAAGAGAAACACAGTCTTCCGTTCCGTTCCAATTGAGGCTCACACAAAAGTATCATATCACATAACCTGCACATACATCAAGCTCTTGAACTACTAAAGTGAATTGACAAGCTGACAAGCAGCACCGAGCGGCAGGAAGCGACATGAAGATGCATCGAGCGGCGTCGCGCGTTGCATCTTGATGCCGCTTGAAAATGACATTGCAGCGTCGCGTCGCGTCTCGTCTCGTCGCCTTCTGTGGGAACTGACCCTAAAGTACTCCATTTCTTTTCCGTGATTATCTTAAGATACAAATTACGGTTTGTTTAGTTAACTTATTTATTAACAGATTATTTCGTTCTAAAACTTGACAAAAGAACACAAAAAAGACACTCCATTAAAAATACGACACAACCTACCTAAAACTTATTTCGTGTAGATGCGTGTAGTTACAGCTGACCTACGGAAGTGAGAAAATGCATTTTTATAATTTAGTTTTCGTATAAGTTGACTACTTTTACGTGACGTACTGACGTAAAAGTTATTTTTATTTTTATATAGGTAGTACTTTGTAGAATAACCAACTTCGTCAGCAGTTCTCGACATGTACGCTCATAGTTATATATGTTACAGGCAAAACCCTTAACCAGTCAATAACGTTATTGACTGGAAAAACCAGTCAATTACGTTATTGCCTAAAGGCCTCAGTCAAAACCCTTATTGACTGGTTTTATCTATTAAAAGCAGTCAATAACGATATTGACTGACGTGCCCAGTCAAAACCCTTAATAGGTACTTCTGCCCCGGTAGCAGCAACCTAGACTGGCTGGCTGACTGTCTCGATCGCCGGTTGTTATTCCTGAGGACATGCCCAAGTCGCAGACGGCTCTTCACTATCTAATGCTGACATTAGCGTATACGTGGCTTCACCTCCTAGATGTCATAGACTTCACGACGGTGGTTGTCAGGCTCCCGCCTAGTTCAATCGGCGAGCGAGGCTGTAGGCTTTCTTCTAGCTGCGACCATCTAACGGTCCTGATGGTGATCTCAGACCAGCCAGGCAGTCTAGGTTGCTACCACCGGGTCGGACGTACCTATTAAGGGTTTTGAAAAGAAATCTAACGGTCTTGATGGTTACTATGCAGTAACCATTGCGTTGCGGTGAGTTTATGTGCGATGCGGCGGGTAGCACTGCGTTGCGGTGAGTTTATGTGCAGTGCGGTGCGGAGAGTTTCGGTGCGCGATGCGGCGGGTATCACTGGGTTGCGGTGAGTTTATGTGCGATGCGGCGGGTAGCACTGCGTTGCGGTGAGTTTATGTGCAGTGCGGCGGAAATCAGTGCGGTGCGGAGAGTTTCGGTGCGCGATGCGGCGGGTATCACTGGGTTGCGGTGTGTTTATGTGCAATGCGGCGGAAAGCAGTTCGGTGCGGAGAGTTTCGGTGTGCGATGCGGCGGGTAGCACTGAATTGCGGTGAGTTTATGTGCTTTGCGGCGGAAAACAGTGCGGTGCGGGAAGTATTGTTGTGTGTTGCGGCGGGTAGCGCTGAATTGCGGTGAGTTTATGTGCTTTGCGGCGGAAAGCAGTGCGGTGCGAGAAGTTTTATTGTGTGTTGCGGCGGGTAGCGCTGAATTGCGGTGAGTTTATGTGCTTTGCGGCGGAAAGCAGTGCGGTGCGGGAAGTTTTGTTGTGTGATGCGGCGGGTAGCGCTGAATTGCGGTGAGTTTATGTGCTTTGCGGCGGAAAGCAGTGCGGTGCGGGAAGTTTTGTTGTGTGATGCGGTGGGTAGCGCTGAATTGCGGTGAGCTTATGTGCTTTGCGGCGGAAAGCAGTGCGGTGCGGGAAGTTTTGTTGTGTGTTGCGGCGGGTAGCGCTGAATTGCGGTGAGTTTATGTGCTTTGCGGCGGAAAGCAGTGCGGTGCGAGAAGTTTTATTGTGTGTTGCGGCGGGTAGCGCTGAATTGCGGTGAGTTTATGTGCTTTGCGGCGGAAAGCAGTGCGGTGCGGAGAGTTTAGTTGTGTGATGCGGCGGGTAGCGCTGAATTGCAGTGAGTTTATGTGCTTTGCGGCGGAAAGCAGTGCGGTGCGGGAAGTTTTGTTGTGTGATGCGGTGGGTAGCGCTGAATTGCGGTGAGCTTATGTGCTTTGCGACGGAAAACAGTGCTGTGCGGAAAGTTCCGGTGTGCGATGCGGCGAGTAGCACAGATTTGCGGTGAGATTATGAGCGATGCGGCGGGTAGCACGGCGTTGCGGTGAGTTTATGTGCTATGCGGCGAAATGCAGTGCGGTGCGGAGAGTTTCGATCTGCGATGCGGCGAGTAGCTCTGATTTGCGGTGAGATTATGAGCGATGCGTTGGGTAGCAGTGCAGTGCGGTTAGTTTAGATGCGATGCGGCGGGTAGCAGTACGGTGCGGTGAGCTACGGTGCGATGCGGCGAGTAGGAGTGGTTACTGCATAGTAACCGTCAGGATCGATATATATATATTTAAATAAGATAGGCTCGCATTTGTCTGCTATCTCACCAGCTGATAAAAGGAGTAATCCTAGTCAGCGACGCGATCCCGAAGGTGGAATGGGGATAATCAGGTCGTGGGGCGATTGTGCACGCTCACTGAAATGCATCTTATAGAAGATAGAAGATGGAGGCAGTCAGAGTGAAAGTCTACTTCAGACTAGTTTCACTCGCCGGTGGCACTGAGCCCGAGTCCTCGAGTAACTCCCGGGTGGTCTATGACTTCTGGGAGGGGAGGCCACGTATTTGCTGCCGTCAACATAAGTGAAGAGCCGTCTACGACTTGGGCATGTCCTTATGGAATAACAACCGGCGAGCGAGACAGTAGACTTCCACACTGGCAGCGACCATCTAACGGTCCTGATGGTGATCTAAGACCAACCAGAACATACCTATTAAGGGTTTTGACTAGGCACGTCAGTCAATAACGTTATTGACTGATTTTATTAGACAAAATCAGTCAATAAGGGTTTTGACTGAGTACCTTAGGCAATAACGTTATTGACTGGTTTTGCCAGTCATTAACGTTATTGACTGGTTAAGGGTTTTGACTGTAACATATACAGTGACGTCACTCATGACGTAGTGAAATTGCCGCCAGCAACCCAGTTAAAGTACTCCACTTCTTTTCCGTGATTATCGTAAAATGTGACTAAAAGTGCTCGCCAATCTGCCTGCCAAGCGTGGTGAGTATGGCAATACCCCCCGATAGGGGGAGACTCATGTCCAACTGTGGACTGTTCTGTTGTTGGAGCTGATTGTGGTTGTGTTTTAGGCTACTTTTAGGTGACGGGCTGACGTGAAAGATTTAACAGATTTTTTAGGGTTCTGTGGAGCAACCTACTTCGTCAGCAGTTCTCGACATGTACGTACGCGTATAGTTATATACAGTGACGTCACTCATGACGTAGTGAAATTGCCGGCAGCAACCCAGTTCCTGTATGCAACTGAAATGTTAAATTGTGTGAAATATTCAGCGCATGGACTGTAACTATTACTATTGGAGGGTTTATCATTTACTGATTTTTTTAACAACCTGTCACTTTAGTCATACTCATGTCACAAAATAGAGAGTTTTATGATTTTTTATGATTTTTGATTTTTGCGATTGTTATCTGTTACGTAGCCAGGATTGCTACTGTCAAACATCTCAAAGTATCAAAACGACAAATTCTGATAAAAGAACGAAATATGATTCTGAGCCAATTTTAATCCAAAAAATATGACGTTCAACCCATCTTCTTATATAGTTACCTTGAGCCAATTCATACCAGTAAGCATCAAAATCGTCGCTAGTACCACCAATTAGGGAAACGGCGCACGGGCACGTATACTGTATAAAGGCGCCCTGCGCGCAGCCTCCCCAATTATTTGTGCTCTATAGACAGTTTTCTCTTATCAATCTATGCCCCAAGCTCCACAGAGAGGACATAGAACATGCCCTACGACGCTTGACGTTTGATATCGCAACGCTTCGGCGACGCTTGGAAACGGTTTCCATATAAAATGTATGAAAACGTATTGACAAAGGCACACACAAGCGTCGCTAAAGCGTCGCATCTATGACAGCTAGCGTCAAAAATTAAGAAGAATGTTTGACGATTACTTGTCTGTCAACTGTCATTCTTACGTCCTATGCCCTTCGTCTTTTTGGTGGAGTTTGCGCCTATCAGTCTAAGCCCCAAACTCCACAGAGAGGACATGGAAAGGACATAGGGCGTAGGGCATGACGCTTGACGTTTGACATCACGACGTTTCCATACAAAATGTACGAAAAAGTATTGACAAAGGCACACACAAGCGTCGCCAAAGCGTCGCATCTATGACAGCTAGCGTCAAAAACTAAGAAGAATATTTGACGATCACTTGTCTGTCAACTGTCATTCTTACGTCCTATGCCCTTCGTCTTTTTGGTGGAGTTTGCGCCTAAAACTATATTGAATACACAAAGACACTATAACAGGACAGATTTGCACATGTCATTTGCTTAAAACTTGGCTAAAGTAATATTTTTTTTCCCGTTCGTCGCCAAGGAGACGTACGATCTCATGGCTTCATTCTGTTTGTTTGTAGAATTGCCTCTGAAATATTCTCCTGCTCTGAGGGATGCAACAGAAACGTTAAATCGTGTGAAATATTCAGCGCATGAACTGTAACGAGTATTGTGAAAACTGTCACAATGGGCGGGTCATTACTTGCAGATCCCAGCAGTTATAGAAGAAAGGTGGATTTTAAAATGCAGCTGTCAATATTATAACAAATTATTTACATTTAAATTTATGGTGAAATTTTGCAAGTGACTGATAGCGAAAACTTAGAACCGGCTGCATAGGATGAAACGTGGAAATAAATTTAATCTCCCATACATGATTGTCAATCAGCTGATTACTTACTTGAGCTACAATGGGATCTCCAAATTTCTTTTTCATATTTATCACCAGCCGGTTCTAAATTTTCGCTATTGGTCACTACTACACCCGCGGTCCTAACGCACATTACTTTTCACCCTATAAAAGAAAGGTGGGTTCCAAATGCAGCTGTCAATATTATTTATTATTACAAATTACTTGCATGCACGCGCACTTTGTCGTGTGGTACCGGCTTAGAATAGTATCACCCCGGCACCGTAAGAAGCGTTAGGGTTTTGAGAGTTGATGCGTATCGCAGTTTTAGGCAACATGCTGACAACCTTTCACTATGGTGATACACAGTCTTCTGAATGTCCGTTTTTACAGCCGTTTACGATCTGCCTGCAAGGGATACAATATACAGGGTATTAGAGACGGTGTACCGAAAACTTTGCAGGCATGATCAGACCATCAAACTGAACAACTTTTACTATGGAGCCAATGGTGGGAAACGAAAAAATTTTCCGACCTTCCATACAAAATTCACGATCAGCTGACTGACTTTGTATGGGAGGACGGAATTTTTTTTTATTCCCACCATTGGCTCCATAGTAAAAGTTGTTCAGTTTCATGGTCTGCGCACGCCTGCAAAGTTTTCGTTACACCGTTCCTGTATGTATGAAACCCGCAGGGAAATCCTCCTTCGAACTACATGGCGCCTATATTGCTCTCAGGACTGTCCGATGTAGCATGTAGCACATCTGTAGGCGGCGCTACGACCACGCGTAGCAGTATCGTAGACACTGTGTTTTATGTAGGTCTTTTCCTAAGAAATCCGAAAATGGTACGGTATTAATACGGTACAACACCCAGGGGAGAGATATGTGTTGATGCTATTCTAAGCCGGCACCACACGGCAAGGAAAGATATGGGGTGATGCCATACAATTTGTACCAATCAGAATAATTCCGCTCAGGTTTGGAAAGGGCGCAATTTTTCCTCGATTCATCACAGTCGCCTTTTTGGTTCTTACTAGACCTTCTATAGCAATGGAGTGGAGTGATGCTAATCGAACCCAACTCGGTACTAAATGATTCATCATGTAACAAAAGAATTTGGCAATGTTTTATTCGCGGCCGCCTACCTGACGTTAACCCTCTTTGAATGCTATTGTAGAAGGTATCACCGCCATTATGCGGTGGACCATAGTCGACAAATATTCAACCATAACAGCCACAAAATTCCACTGCTGGACATGGGCCTCCCCCTATCGGGGGGATATTGCCATACTCACCACGCTTGGCAGGCGGATTGGTGAGCGCAGTGTAAGATTTACAGGGAACGCTGCTGCCCACTTCCTGGATGAATATCCTTGAGTCGGTTTTTACGACACCCACGGGTTGAATTGGGGTGATGCTATTCTAAGCCGGCATCACACGGCACAGATACAGATATTCAGCCGATGTCAAAAACTCTACATCGCATTTCACTATGCACCCCAAGGGTACAACTTTAGTACTACATGAGTAAACCTATTAAATAGGACAACAAATCTACCTTCCACCCGACTGCACAAAGCGAAGTAGGTTATAACAGGAAGCCAGTATATTGGTCGGGTTATATTATCTCGAGTCGGCTGGATAGTCTCGTGAGCAATAATACGTGCAATGTAGCTCGTACGGGGATTTCCCTGTGGAGATAGTGGGACTCCGGACAGAGAGTGAACGTATAGACGAGATGATATGGTCCGATCTTGCCGTGTGATGCCGGCTTAGAATGTCATCACCCCATATCTTTTCCGTGGGTGTAGTGGCGACTAAGGGATAAATTCATCCAGGGGTTCAAATCCTGGATGAAATTCGCAATCGCATTACGACATCTTGCATTGCGCTCACCAAACCGCCTGCCAAGCGTGGTGAGTATGGCAAATACCCCCCTACTATAGGGAGAGGCCTATGTTCAGCAGTGGACTTTATTGTGGCTGTTATAGTAGTAGTAGTAGTAAATATGGTCCTATAGCCGGTGAATTGTATAAACTGCGTAATATTTTTTTTTAAATGGAGGCCAACTTTGGCAGGCACCATTTTACATAAACGGCTTTTACACAGTTTAGGGAAAAAACTTCAAAGTCAGTTCTTGGCTCTTACCCAGTTAATAATTGCGTTTACGCGTTGTTATAACGGCAGCAGAAATTAATGGCATCTATAAAAATTACAACTCCCTAGCTACTATGGTTTAGACGGACAGACAGCGAAGTCTCAGTAATAGGGTTCCGTGTTTACCCTTGGTACAGCACACTAAAAAGAATATACTCGAAAAAGTCCTCCTTAGGCCTTGTTCACTGCTTTATCTACCGAGTTTATCTATGACAATAAACACCATATCTGTAGTACCAAATCTTCTCATCTACCACGGCATAATACGATCTATTTGATCTGCCTATGCAGCCGCATCCAGGTCGGCCCGAGAAACAATGTAGCGATAGCTCACTCGGCTGAGTAGTGAGTACTGATTATTATTATACAGCATACACGTACATAAATCAAGCCTTACTCCGTTGTGGGGTAGGCAGTGTTCGACGACTCTGGTCTAACACAACAAAATGTTATACGAGCCTAATTTTTCACAGCCGCAAGTTGTACGTATGATATTATGCAGTAAAAAAAACTTTAGCGTAACGTAATCGTCCGGTGCGCGTTGGAAAAGGTGATATTTGACAGCTGTCAAACCCATACTAGAAAGCGTTTCATCTTATAATTCCTACTATGGCATCATGTTGGTAGCATTGAATATTTATATGTAATATTATGATGGCCGCCGTATAATATACATATAAATTTCCAATGCTACCAACATGACGCCATGGGAACTATAAGATGAAACGCACTCTAGCAGGCTTGTCTTGTCTACAAAAGAAAATAGACCTTTTATGTCATACATAACATTAACATGATTTTAACAGTTGTCAAATATGGCTTATTCGAACGTATTGTAAACAATTGCATTTTCATTTTACTTTTTAAAAGGATTTCTAGAATCACCAATGATTGTTATTGACGTTTTTGTAAGTACCTACAAATACAAATACAAATATGCTTTATTGTACAAGAAACAAAATAAAACATAAAAAACCATGTAACAAAAATGAAAAGACAAAGTACAACACAGGCGGCCTTATTGCTAGAGTAGCAATTTCTTCCAGGCAACCTTTGGGTGGGATTATGCGAATATAGAAAGCGGTAAAGAAAGAAATAAAGAAAGTTCAAATAATTGCATATGCAGTAAGTATGAACTAATAATCAAGAAAGCGGTATCTACCTAGATGTTCAGTTCGTTAGTGCTAACGACTGGACTTCACAAACTTACAAGTTTAAGTTTAGAATTTATTGTATTACAAACAACTACAACAACAAACGGAATAAATTTGGTTGTACCTAGATAATGTCCGAGGCTTCATTGTTTTTGTTCGACATTGTAACGACATAAAATAGAGAGTTTACAGCAGTTTCACTCGTCCACATTTAGGATTTTCGCGAATGTAACTCTCTTTTCGTGAGGGACACCGAGTCGTTCAACAACCCGATGAACCCTGGTGTCAGAGTTTTTCAACCGCCTACTGCAAGTAGCAGGCCTCTGACATGGTTGTGTAACGACCGCCATCCATCATACATAGCAACAGGGACCGACGGCTTAACGTGCCCATCCGACGCACGAAACCATCTTACTTGCGGACAATCAGGTGGTTCAGCCTGCAATATCCTAACCAGCCTAGGAACAATTCACAAAGTGATAAATATCAACTTTGTGAGTGACCCCACCGGGAATTGCACCCGAAACCTTTGCGTGGCAGGCAGGCGTACTAACCACTGCGCACATCGGCAGCGATTGTAACTTGTTATATTACATAGTCAGGGTTGCTACTGTCAAAAATCTCACAGTCTAAGAATATCAAAACAGGAAAATCTGATACAAGAACGTCATATGACGTTCATGGCAACTATCTTCTTAGTTACCTTTATCTTCTTAGTTACCGTCTCCTTGTGATTGTAGGTTGTTTGCTGTCTGGTACTGGATTAGAATAGCATCATAGCATCACCCTATATCTTTCCCGCGGGTGTCGTACAAAGCGCAAAAGGGATCTGAGAGCTAACATATTGCAAATTGCAATTTTAGGTGAAAGGCTGACACCCTGTCAGACTTTTTGATCTTTGCCTACCCCGAAAGGGATATAGGCGTGATTGATATGTATGTACGTATTTGTATATATACGTAATTACTTAGTTCAGTTGAATTCATTTAAACGTACTTGTAAGACAGGAAGCTCACAATTTATTACCCCCAGCGGGGTTTAACTCGACAGTATACATCGCCCGTTCAGTGGGATTGTAACCGCGAATGAAACAGGGATCATAGTATCTAAATACTATCGTACCTATACTATGTATAGCAGTATGGTTTGGCTATAGTAATAATTACTTGTATTGAAGCATCATGCCACAAATTAGGCGTGCGGGGCGCCTTTACAAATAGCTCACTCAGTGATAACGGCGATTTTGACGCTTACTGGAATGAACTGGAATCTCAGAGGAATTCAAGGTAACTAAGGAGTTGTTGCCACGAGCGTACCTATACCTACAAATTTCTTGCATTGAAATCGGCTCAGAATCACATTACGTTCTTGTATCAGCTGTTTCGTCTAATCGTCTAATCTAGCATCCCTAGTTGTGTAACAAGTGACAATCGCGAAAATCCTAAATAGGGCCCAGAGTAAACTCACTATTTTGTGATATGTTTATGTATGCGTATTTACTAACTTAGTTCAGTTGAATTCATTTAAACAAACTTGTAAGACGGGAAGCTCACAATTTATTACCCTCAGCGGGGTTTAACTCGACAATATACATCGCCCGTTCAATGGGATTGTAACCACGAATGAAACAAGGATCTAGTGTACATACATCCTACGTATACACTTAAATAGCTATAGTTTGGCTTTAGTAGTACTAGAATCGAAGCTTCACCCATAGCTACTATTGGTGAATAAATCGATCTTGATAGGTTTCATTTTCCCTTTTTTGTGAGTTTCATATAGACTAACAAAGCCTTCTGTTCAAAAACCGAGTCGTCGCGGTCAACCAGGTACTTATGTACTAAACTGAGTCAATTCAACGTAAAATTAAAGGAACCTAAATTTTTAGTTCGTCCACAAAAGGCGCCCAATAGAGAGAGACAGATACCAGGAAACGTTGTTATATACCTACCTACATGTTATAACTATAACTCTAGGTTTGTGGCCAGAAATAATTATGTGTGGAATTCAACCAGACACAATATCAACAGAGAGGCAAGCAAATATGGAGGTGGCAATTTGGGCACCGACGGTTGAGACTGCTCGTGGTCGAGCACAGTGACGATAACACGGTTGTCATAGATCGATTCTAATCCCACATATTATCATTGTTCTGATTCTATGCATAATAATCTAATTCTACAGCATGGGCAAAATTTCAAAATAATCGTAGAAAGACTGAAAGAAACAAATAATCCGATGACGTAACATGTTTTCTATGGAAATGGCTTGTCACACTCTATTTGATATCTCGCCAGGACTTGGGGCGAAACAGGTGCGAATAGCCTGCGGATTTGATTTCCATACAAAAGAAGCCTGCGGAAAGCTGTCGTTTATCAACATATTACGCCCCCTGATAATATGCTCAATCGTAATTTTTATAGAATGCATACAAATATTTGCCGAGCTTCGTTTCCTCGGTGCGAAGACTTAAAATATTGGTTAATAGGTCTCGTGCATTTTTCAAACATAAGACCTAAACATTGCCTACTTGACCGTGGAAAACATATCATAGAGAAATGCGCATTACGTGTCCGCCGAAGCATGGAACTATCTTTTTTACTAACAATCAAATAGTTTAACCTGCAATGTCCTAGCCAGATTGAGAACAAATTCAACTAGTGAAGTGACTACCACACCGCTTGTCACTATGCCATCTTCACATCTTCCCAGTCCTCGCTAAGCCGTGTGACGTGGCAAATTGACACATAATATGTATAATAGGTAACGAGACTACTTTATTTCGTAACAAATCGAATCAAACAATAGTTTATCTACACTCAGTTCGTAATATTCGTTTTACAGAATCGAAAGTACGAACGTAATGAACTGCATTACGAATATACAGCCTTTAAAATAGTAGTTTATGCAACTGCCTAATAATGAGAGGCTTTAGGATAAGAGTGTCTGTTTATCACACGAGGCGCAGCCGAGTGTGATAATAGTTTGACACGAGCATTCTAAAGCCTAATTATTTGCAGTTGCATACACTATTTTATCTACACTCTACAAGAAAAACTATGAAAATAATTCAAACCTCCGCACTGCACTATGGCGATTGCAAGCCTATCTACTGAACCACCAACTGAACGACTTTTATACATAAGTAACTTTTAACTAAACGTTAAAATGGAGGCTCATAAAACTAAACAACTTTTAAATTAAATAGCATTTATCAGTGAATTTTAATTCGAAAAATGATTTGAAGCAAAGATTTATTAATAAATAAGTCCTCATAATTTCAAATATCGTCCGCCGCGGGTGACACTTGTTTTTTCATTCGACTTACTGATGGCCAGTGTCAAACTGGAACAGATTACAATTTGGTACGCGGTCAATTCGTTTAATTTTTTCAAACTAGAAATCGAGATACTTTATGTAGCTGCCAGTAGTATGAAAGTTTTTTTTAAAGGCTGTATATTGTAATGCAGTTCATTACGTTCGTACTTTCGATTCTGTAAAACGAATACGAACTGAGTGTAGATAAAAAACTTTCATACTACTGGCAGCTACATAAAGTAACTCGATTTCTAGTATTTGAAAAAATTAAACGAATTGACCCGCGTACCAAATTGTAATCTGTTCCAATTTGACACTGGCCATCAGTAAGTCGAATGAAAAAAAAAACAAGTGTCACCCGCGGCGGGACGACATTTGAAATTATGAGAACTTATTTATTATTAAAGATTCGTTCGCTGCTATTCCGTAATGGCGGATGTGATTTGGTTATAATTTTGTTTTTTTCGTTTATTAGAGTGTTTAGTGAATAATTCGGATAGTGTATTATACAGTAAACTATTCTTAAAGTGAACGTTAAATAGAAAATCGTAATTAAAGCATATATCTGATATTGTGTAATAGTGACGAGCGAATTATCACGTGGCGCAGAAATTTTACTATCACGTTTCTGTTGCCACACAAACTGCGCAGCACAGCCCCTAGTCGAAAGACTAGGTCCTCTGTGCTGTGGACTCTCCCTCGGCGTAATGCCAAACAACTTTACAGTTGACTACCTAACCTTACAACTGACTTAACCTAACTTTACTTAAATGGCGAAATACGACTCCATAAATGAGTTGTGAAGCCAGTGGCTCAGCCACGTTCTAAAAAAAAAAAAAAATTATTATTAAATCTTTGCTTCAAATCATTTTTCGAATTATATTCACCGATAAATGCTATTTAATTTTAAAAGTTGTTCAGTTTTTATGAGCCTCCATTTTAACGTTTAGTTAAAAAGTTACTTATGTAGAAAAGTCGTTCAGTTGGTGGCTCAGTAGATAGGCTTGCAATCGCCATAGTGCAGTGCGGAGGTTTGAATTATTTTTCATAGTTTTTCTTGTAGAGTGTAGATAAAATAGTGTATGCAACTGCAAATAATTAGGCTTTAGAATGCTCGTGTCAAACTATTATCACACTCGGCTGCGCCTCGTATGATAAACAGACACTCTCATCCTAAAGCCTCTCATTATTAGGCAGTTGCATAAACTACTATCCTACTAATATTATAAAGGCGGATGTTTGTGTGTGTGTTTGTTACGACATCACGCAAAAACGGCTGATTAGATTGACATGAAACTTTGCAGAAATATAAAAGGGCATCTGGAATAACACATAGGATACTTTTTACCACGGAAAAATGTCTCATTCACACGGGATCACGCATTTTCCAATATTTTTGAAATAGGTGGCGTGACTGAGCCGATTCGCGTTTTAAACGTTTTCGCCGAAAACTAACAGCGACATCTCTCGGCGAATAATGCTTTTTTCCCGCGGAATAATAGGTTGCAGCGGGTGAAACCGCTGACGGGCAGCTAGTTATTAAATAAAATTAGTCACGATCACAGCGTAAAATGGAAAAGTCAAAAGCACAGTTGCGGAATTTCGCTGATTGGTTGGTATAACGTCAAATTTCTTTAACTTAGCACTACGCCCTCTGGTGTGATTTTAAAACACTGACTCAGAACTGTCAATAGAAAGTTGTCCATTGTCTTTATATTTTCGAAAGATATTTTATATGGGGAACTGTCTGTAGATGGCGCGTTGCATAGATACTAAGAAGCCGGTGATATAGGTATTACAAACATTTTAGTTATAAACTTTTTGATTTATTAACACTATGGGCCGGTCAAAGAGTTTACATAACATAGCTGAGAATTTGTGAATCAAATAGGTAGGTACCTAAACTATGAAATATGTAACTACGAGTGTTTGAGGGCATCCAATCTCATCTTAATAGACATTTACAAACAGTAGGCGTACAATATATCAAACACATTGTTTATCTGTGAAACTTTCGAGTCTCTTTGCATCGCGCCATCTATACACGATATAAAGAACGTAGTCCTGAGAGTTCCTCATTAGTAACTATGCCACCTCCACATTTACCTAGTCCTCGCGAAACCTGCGTGTGACGTGGCAAATTATTGTCCTCTATTTAGTGACACCAGGGTTCATCGGGTAGGCTTAGAAGGAAGGACCTGGAATCGAACCCGGAACTTTCTGTGTCACTGACGCACTACCACATAGCCTGTCACTATGCCACCTCCTTCCTAGTTCTCACCATATTTTTTTAATGTTTTGACCTATGTTCCTTAAGAAAAGTTGTTCCTTATAACCAGCCCGTCCTGCATGTTCGCTATTGGTCACTTGTATTCACCCAGTATAGTGAGTGCGTTTCATGAAATAGTTCATCTGGCGTCATATTGGTATTATTGTAAATGGGTGCTTTCTCAATTCGGGCGGATTATGCGACGGCGTGCGGATCAACATAGTTGCCGTACCTATAACCCGTCCGGATTAAGAAAGCGCTCATTTGCAATGCTACCAACATGACGCCAGAGCAACTATTTGATGAAACGCATGGTATAATAAGATACTCCGTCTGGTATTTCATTCTGAGACTCGTGAACCACGTGACTAACACTTGCCTACGTCATCATGCTTGTGGGTTACCAGTTTTTTTTGTAAATCATATAAAATACTGTTAACTAATAAATACAATTTAAGTGTTGTTGTAAAGTTCAAGTTAATACACACGTAAATATAATTATAAAATTATTAAGAAATATTTTAACAAATTTTTCTAAGATTGAATTTACCCCATTACGTATTTTATTGAAATAAAGTGGCAATACTAGTGACGTAGGCAAGTGTCACTCTGGGAATGTAAGACCATGTTTTATTAGACTATGATATTTTCAATTAGTAACTATGCCACCTCCACATTTTCCCATTCCCCGCCAAGCCTGCGTGTGACGTGGCAAATTGTCCTCTATTCAGTTGCGAAATTACCAACGCCGACGCCGACACGCCGAACTAATTTCGCCGAAAATTACGCCGAAATTCGCCGGAATAATTCATGAGCAATGCTGCCAAAAACAAAAATTGAAATACCGGTAGAGGTAAAAATCGGTAGAACTCGATTTATTCTATTTTGTTTTAAAATTAATGGATTTATGTTCTGATTTAGTAGGTAACGGATTCTTCGAAATGAAGTGAAAAAATATACAGGGTGTAAGGGAGAGCCCTCCGAATACTGAAAGGGTGCATTCAGACCATGAAACTGGACAACTTCCCATAAGTAATTACAAGAAATGTAATTTTTTTTTTGACTTCCCATATTAAATGCAATCAGTTGATTGACAGCCTATGGACAGCCGATGTGGCGCAGTGGTTAGTATGCCTGCCTGCCACGCAAAGGTTCCGGGTTCAATTCCCGGTGGGGTCACTTACAAAGTTGATATTTATCACTTTGTGAATTTGTTCCCAGTCTGGTTAGGACATTGCAGGCTGAACCTCCTGATTGTCCGCAAGTAAGATGGTTCCGTGCTTCGGATGGGCACGTTAAGCCGTCGGTCCCGGTTGCTGTCTATGATGGCGGTCGTTACACAACCACGTCAGAGGCCTGCTGCTTGCAGTAGGCGGTTGAAAAACTCTGACACCAGGGTTCATCGGGTCGTTGAACGACTCGGTGTCCCACACGAAAAGAAGAAGAAGTTGATCGTGATTTTGTATGGGAAACCGAAAAAATTTATTTCTATGGCAAGTTGTTTAATTTCATGGTCTGAATGCACCCCATTAGTATTCGGGGACGGTCCCTTACACCCTGTATATCAACATTAAATAAAATATGTTGCGCCGGCTTCAAATATAATTCCGACAAGGGCAGGCAGATGATCATCAGATGACTAATAAATTAAAATAGAAAATATTCTAAAAATAACCGATATAATACTTAGACTAGGGCAAACATAAATTAAAGAAATTTAGGTAACGTGCTGTATTGCAGTTGCAGTATTGAACTTAGTAGGTACAGTGCAGCAAAAAAGAGTGGAAATTAAATAAAGTGGAACAAAAAAAAACATACTAAATTGTTGCCACTTAATTTTGAAATTTCATACAAAGTGGCGCCCTCATTTTTTGTCTACTCTTTTTTGCTGGACTGTAGATCATTCTACCGATTTTGACCTTCGTCTACCTTTGATCATCCAATTTTTCGCGCCCCGCCTTCACTCCGTGTTGCTGGCCGATTTTTGTTGTTGAAAGAATAAAATTATAAGCGAAAAGATAACCGTTCTGTATTCAAATTTTCTCTAATATTGCTTTAAACTGAGCGCCACGTGTGCGGTGCGCTTAAATTGCTCGAAAACATGGCGTTTATCGTATAGTTAGGCTATCGTAAGAGGACATTAATTTGAAAGTCATATATTCGTACTGGCCGGAAAAACTGCAATTACTATTCGCAGAGGTATCAAAACCGGAACCACCTTGCCTTGCCTTGCACCTGGAGATCCTTTTGACTTGTAAACCCTTTTTGTGACTCCCGGTATATTATGATGCAGTCGCAGTCGATACCACAAAATAGAAAGATTACAGAAGGTTCACTCGACCCCTGTTTGATTCCGAAGCTGATCTTAGCGCAGTGGAAGCAAATTAAAGTTATCTTAAAATCTAAAACTAAATGGTCGATCAGCCTCGGAACAACATTTGACTACGATTCGTAGTGCTCTTTACTATAGCTAAATAAAATAAATTTAATGAGAGAATTTTGTTCCGGAAAGTTTCCGGCCGAGAAATTCTTGTTTCCAAAATCTACTTAAACAGGGCCCAGCAACGAATTGCTTACCGAGCGAACGATGACGCCGTTTCTTTGTGAGTTTAAGTATGACAGGAATCAGGTATTCAGGATATTTGAGGAGCACAGGAATAGGAATAACCTAAACTCACGGCACTGGAACATCCGCTCGTTCTCGAACTCCTTCCTCCAATTTGCACTATAGTTCACAGTTCGACATCACATAATGTTTTTAACACAAAATAACTAAAAGATTTCTCTCCGAATGAGAAATCGGCCCCCTCAATCATTTATAATTAAAATACGGCAGCCACGACGCGAGCCAACGAAAAGTGAGGTTATATTTTGCCGGCGGTCGCGTGACTCTCAATCAAAGCGCCGGAACCAAAATCACTTGGTTCACTTCCCCACCGAACAGGGAAACCACACGAGAAAACCGAACACTAAATTACACCATTTATAATTAAAATTCGCATCAACGATGCGGGCGACGGCAGAGGACGACAATGACAGAGCAGTGTTGCCAGCACCGCGCGCCCATTTTATACGAAAACTAAACATTCACCCGCCCTGGACCGACCCATCGGTCCGCTCTATGCATGGCAGGCGTGATAATGTAGCTACTGCTCGCTTAAGGACTGAATCCCACCTGAACTTCTGCAACTCAAGGAGTGCCATCACTACCCGGAAACAGGTTGAGAATGCGCCCCGGCGCCAACGCAGTGGCGGTAGGTTGGCATCCTTAACCAGAACGAGATCCCCAATGCAGGGGTTCAGTCCTGTCCGTCCACTTAAGGCGTTGCTGCAGAATGTGCAAGTACTGCGACCAACGCTTCAAAAGTTTTGAGTCATTTGCTGCAACAACTGATAACGCGACAAACGATTGCTATTCACCTCCGTATAGGGATATTCCGGCAAGGCGTTAAGTGGGCGGCCAATTAAGAAATGCCCTGGCGTCAGGGCCTCTAAATCATTTGGGTCTGAGCTGAGCGGACACAAAGGACGCGAGTTGAGTACAGCCTCAATTTTACAAAACACGGTCGCCAGCTCCTCGAAAGTCAAAATTGTTAACCCTACAACGCGCAACAAATGCGTCTTAGCGGACTTTACAACCGCTTCAAAAATACCACCCCAGTGAGGGCACGCTGGTGGATCGAACACCCAGGTAATGCCCTGACGGGAGAGGCCCGTGCTGATGGCTTCTTCGTTCTCCTTAAGAACGTTACAATTTCCTTCATACACCGATCAGCACCCTTAAAGTTGGTACCACAATCCGACCTGATCAGCGCTGGTCGCCCTCGTCGCGACGTAAATCTCTCCAGCGCTGCCAAAAGGCCTCCGTAGATAGGTCGGCCACGAGCTCCAAGTGGACGGCCTTGGTGGCTAGGCACACGAACACGCACAAGTACGCCTTGATAGACTTTGCGTTCCGTAGGCGTGATGCCTTTACCATGAAAGGGCCTGCAAAATCCGTTCCCACACCTGCAAACGTCCAGGCCTCCGTCACCCGGTCCGGTGGAGATCTCCCATCTGTGGCTGCATTGTGGCTGCCTTCAAGCGGTAACAAGGCAAGCACCTAAACACAACGCTACGTACCGTTCGTCGTCCCGATAAGATCCAGAACTCGCGCTGTAGGATGGCCAATAGCGCATTACAGCCCGCGTGCGAGTTTTTCTCATGACGATCCCTGACTAAGAGCTCAACTAAGGGTCCCTTTGGAAGTAACAGTGGATGCCGAGCCGAAAAGGGCAGGCTAGCGTTCGAAGTCTGCCTCCAACCCTGAGCATACCTTGCTCATCCAGGCATGGGTTGAGGCGCACAATTCCTCCCTTCAGCTTTCCACGTCCATCCCTGAGCAGCCTGACCTCCTCTTCAAAATGTTCCGCCTGGACGACTCTAACCAATGAGCATAGAGCGCATCCGCTCCGCAGGCGAGGAGGACAGGTGTAAAGTTCCGTTCTGCTTGAGGCTTCCTGCAGTTGTTCACGAACCGCTTGATCCAACCTGTCACCCCAAGAAGTTTGTCGAGGAGCTATACCGTTCCAGCAAGAAAGCTGGGTTAGGCTTCGGTACGAGTTGCCCCACGTTCACTGCAAACCTCGATCAGGTGGCCCAAGCGGCGCCCTGCACTCGTTGAATGGCCATTCCTGCGGCGACTCAGTCAGCCATTGAGGTCCCCACCACAGTGGGTGACTCACCAAATCAGGTGCCCTGCACCCGCGCGAAGCGCAGTCCGCTGGGTTCCATTCTCCCGGTACGTGCCTCCACACTAACGGAGTTTCCGACCCCGTAATCTGTGACACCCGATTTGCCACGAAAACCTCAAGTGTATGTACCGACGTCTGCAACAGCAGAACTATCCGACTGTCAGTCCACGCGTACACCGTTTCATCCAAGTTGATGGTACCACGCAGATTGCAGGTTACATGATTTAGCAAGCGCGCTAGAAGAGCTGCCCCTGCCAATTCCAATTTGGGGATGGTCCATCTAGTTCTGACTGGTGCCACCTTACTTTTGGCCATAACCAGACGCACGTGCACAGTTCCCGTTGAACTTGCTGTCCGAAGGTATACAGCTGCCGCGTACCTCGCCCGAGGCGTCACAAAACCCATGTAGGGTAGCTTACATCCCACCGATGGGACTAACTTGCGGGTATCGCGATGTGCACGATCCCTGGTAGGGTGGTCACAAACTTGAGCCAATCCTTCAACAACTCTCCGGAGAGTTGGTCGTCCCATCCTAAGTTGGCTAGCCACAACCTTTGTAGAAAGCACTTCGCCATGAACGTAACCGGGGCGATCCATCCGTTAGGATCGAACGTTCTAGCGATTGTCGACAGTACCGACCGCTTAGTCCAAGTTTTCCAAAAGGTCGGGCTCGATCTTGTACGTGAATACGTCTTTTGATTGTCCGGGTTCTCAAAGAGGTGCGGGTCCTGATGGAACTCGCCTGGCAAACCAGCCAGGAGCTCTGGGCAACTGGACAACCATTTCCGCAACTCGTAACCTCCTGAACCCATGATCGCGATCAGCTCGTCTCGTAGAATTAGCGCCTGCTCCACGCTATCAGCACCCGTGCAGATATCGTCCACGTAGACGTCGCGATCCAGTACTGCTGCGGCTCGAGGATATCTTACCCTTTCCTGTGCGGCCAACTCTCGCAGCGTACGTACTGCCAAATACGGACTTGGCTTAAGTCCATACGTCACCGTGTTAAGTTCGTATGTGACCATCGGCTCATCTGGGCTCTCACGCCACAAAATCAGCTGATACCGACGGTCATCCGATGTATCATGGTTTGGCGAAACATCATTTTGACGTCTGCGACGAACGCTACCTGGTGTAACCGAAAGTCTATGAGAATGTCCACAATGTCCCGGTTCAATTTAGGACCCGCGTGCAAACATTGGTTCACAGACACACCATTCGAGGTAGGAGCAGAACCGTCAAACACCACCCGTATTTTCGCCTCAGGTGACTTCAAGACAGCCAGGTGTGGAATGTAATAATGCTCGACACACCTCCAATCCAGGCTGGACACCGACATGTGGCCCAATTGAATATATTCCCGCATGAATTCTATATACTTCTGCCGAAGTGCTGGGTCTCGCCTCATCTTCCGCTCCATTCCGAGTAGTCTCCGTTCCGCGAGCTGTCGCGAACTACCTAAAGCGGGGCGGTTTGGGAGAAAAGGTAGCCTGGTCACGAATCTGCCTGACGGGCATCTCGCAGTGTTGTATTGATAGAACAACTCGCACTCGTCATCCTCTGGCTTCCGTCTGTCCGCCGTGGGCGGCTCTTCAGACTCCCAAAACCTCTGCAGCACCTCTGACAGCACACTACCATAGAGGACCGATCCCTTCTGGTAGGTCCTGAGGTCTCCAAACTGGGCTGAAAACAACATACCCCCTATATCTACGGCCACCAAACCAGTTTCCTGGAGTACCTTCTTCCTACTGCACCATAATCTCCTGAGGACGTCTGACCTGAGAAGTACGTCCACCGTACCAGGAGTATCAAAATCAGGATCAGCTAACTCCAACCCTGTGGTTAACCCTCGTACCGTTGGTGGTAACCTAACCTGAGGGAGTTTCAACCACTTCATCCAGCACCACGGCTGAGACTTGATAGCTGACCCTGTACATGTGCTACCTAACGAACTCAAAGTTCGTCTGACCCCGAATGTCAGGCACATTTAGGCCCCCGATGCCTACAGCTTCATCCTCACTTTGCCGTACATTTAGGCCTAGCCTACTCACCAGCTTACTCGATACAATACATCCCTGAGCCCCTGTATCCAGTAGGGCTCTTACTTGAATGGTCCGGCCACCGTATCCCCATACCCAAATCTTAGCTGTTGGCAAAAGTACCGTGATTGGACGGGCCGAAGCTGATGAGTAGGCGGCGATTACCTAGCGGGAATCTAAACGCGGTGGAGGCCGCGTCCCGCGGGGTATCCCCCACCACCCAAACCTGTGTATGGGTCCCACTCCTGCTGGTAGGAGGTCTGCCCATAAAGGCCATGGCTGGAGTTCTATAGTACCCTGACGGCAAACGTCCGTACCGAGGTTGCGCCTGTAGCCGCGGGTACTCAGGCATAGGCGGAGGCATGCGGGTCTTGAGACCCAACCAGGTGGCTCGCCCGCAGAATACTGCCACCCTGGTGGCTGCCTAGCCCCCTGACACCCGCCCGTTTGATCCCGTACCTGGGATGGGTGTCCTTGGCCATGTTCCGTGTCGTTCCTCCCCAATCCGGCACCTGCTGCCGTGGTGGAGATCGTCCCGTCCGGTAAGTGGGTCCGATCGTTGACGTCCCCTGCCTGTCCCTGTGACCGATGCGGAGGTGGCCTCTCTTGGAGGGGTGGAGCGTTGCTCCTCCCTGGTGGGCAGGCCCTTCGCTGATCCGATCCAGCGCTGCCCCGGCGCCTCCGGAGCGATTCATGCAGAGCAGCGGATGGTGTGCACCCTGGCAGTACCTACAGTTGGTGTTTGAAGGGCACTCGCACCTGATGCGGCCCCAGGCACCGATAACACCAACTCCTCTGCTGTGCCACACCCTGTCTCCTGAACCCGCTGCGCAGCAAACTCTGACACGCTGTTACCCTGTGGCTGTCTCCCCGCAGTAGGCACACCCTGATTCCAATGCGGCGTTGTACCGCCTGGGTTGCCTACCGTTGCTCCTCGCGCCGGTGCACCCGGCCGTTCCGTGGCGAGGGGCAGAGGTCTCCTTGCGGGGCTTCACCAGCCTGGACGTCCACTCGCCTGCTTTCGGCCTCGAACGACTTCAGATCCTCGTCGTAGGTCGGGAGGTGGCCCGAGGACTTGCCCCATGGAGCTGCTCGAATCGAGCGACCATTTCGCTCGGCAGGCGGCGAAGCACCGTGTGGACCTATAACCGTAGCCCGCCACTGGCAAACCCTGTCGCTCCAGTGCGCTGACCGCGACGCTGACCGGGTGGAAGATCTTCTCGCGGAGGTCCGTTCCTCGCGTTATGGTTGGTATTGACAGCCACTGGTCTAACAGCCTGTCTACAATCAGGCGCTTGTTCCGATACCGGTCGGTAAGGATCGTCCACGCCACCTCATAATTGCTATCCGAGACCGCCAAATGCGTCAGCAATTCATGAGGCTCTTGTAGCCTGGACATCAGCTGAGCCCATCTTGTACGCTGGCGTTATGTCCGTCCCGGACCACGCTGCTATACAGGTCCTCAAACGCCGGCCGTCCGTAATCGCCAAAGACTGGAACCGTAACAGGCGGAAGAGGCACCTGTAATCCTTGTCCCACTTTACCACGGAATGGCTTTTCCTTTCCGTCACGTCGCCTAGATATGTCCGCAGCTGCCTGCTCAATGTCCTGTGCCAGCTTCAAGCACTGGTCTACATCGGCCTCGACCCGCTCCCGATCCTCAGGGTTAGGAGTCTCCTCAAGGAGCATGATGCACTCTGTGAGGTGTCCCGACACAACCCGAACCCGTTCATCTGCCTGTAGTACTTTTCAAGAGCGCGTCCTCCCGGTCCTCGCGGCCGATCATTGCCGCTGTGGTAGTAAACCACCTTAATTCTGTCTTTATAGCAGCCTTATACCTGGCGATCGAGGAGCCATGGTACCAACTTTACACACTCGACTTAATAAAACGAAAAACCAATAAACAAATACCACAAAATAAATGTTAGTTGACTGGCCTAGACCTACTGATAAGGTACCGTTCACTAGGCAATCAATACAGTCACAAAAAAAAAAACAGAAACAAAATTTTCAAAAATTAAAAAAATATTTGGTAATATAAAAACACGCTTAATACTAAATTACGGCTAACTATGTTGCAATAAAGCAACCACGCTCTGCTACCAAAAAATGTTTGATTCCGAAGCTGATCTTAGCAGTGGAAGCAAATTAAAGTTATCTTAAAATCTAAAACTAAATGGTCGATCAGCCTCGAACAACATTTGACTACGATTCGTAGTGCTCTTTACTATAGCTAAATAAAATAAATTTAATGAGAGAATTTTGTTCCGGAAAGTTTCCGCCGAGAAATTCTTGTTTCCAAAATCTACTTAAACAGGCACCAGAAACGAATATCTTACCGATCGAACGAAGACGCCGTATCTTTGTTATTTTAATTATCACAGGAATCAGGAATACAGGATATTTTAGGATCACATGAATAGGGAATAAACTAAACTCACTGCACCTGAACATCCGCTCGTTCTCGAACTACTTTCCTCAAAAAAGCACTATAGTTCACAGTTAGACATCACATAATGTTTTAACACAAAATAACTAAAAGATTTCTCTCCGAATGAGAAATCGGCCCGTTGGCCTCAATCATTTATAATTAAAATACGTAGCTATCGGCAGCCACGACGCGAGCCAACGAAAAGTGAGGGTATAATTTGCCGGCGGTAGCGTGACTCTCAATCAAAGCGCCGGAACCAAAATCACTTGGTTCACTTCACCGAACAGGGAAAACCACACGAGAAAACCGAAAGCACACTAAATTACACCATTTATAATTAAAATTCGCATCCACGATGCGGGCGACGGCAGAGGACGTGACAATGACAGAGCAGTGTTGCCAGCACCGCGCGCCCATTTTATACGAAAACTAAACAACCCCATTTAGGATTTTTGCGATTGTCATTTTGTAGCCTTTGCCAATATGGTCAGGGTTGCTACTGGCAACAATCTCAAAGTAAAAGAATATTAAAACAGTAAAATCTGATACTAAAACGTCATATGATTCTGAGCCATAGGTATTTAATCCAAGAAATATAACGTTCGTGCCAACCGACTTCTTATAGTCCGACAATTTCGTGCGCGACCTTCCCTAGGGGTGACAGACGTTGGGGAGAGATGTCAGCGGGTAGCGGGAGGTGTAGTGGGGAAGGGTGACGCGCGCATCCGCGCCGCACGTCATATTAAAATGACGTGCTTCCTCGCCCCCCCACCGTCTGTACCCCGCAGGAAGGTCGCGCACGAAGTTGTCGAACTATAGTTATCTTGACTTCTCTTGGGATTCCGTTCATAAGTCAGTTAAGCTACTCGTGACCATGGAGCGTGCAACCGCTCCGAAATATCGAGGTAAACCAAAACCTAATCACGGTAATAATCCCGTTGTAAACAATAATTTAGGTAAGTCAGTTAAGCGTCTAAATCGTCGCTAGTTCTGAGTGAACCATCTGTATAGGCGCCCCGCGCATCGTTTTTCTAATTTGTATGTTTTATCTTATCACTCCATACATTGTGTAGGTTCTGAGTTTTTTCCCGTAACACCTAGCTAAGACATTCCCCAGTCAAATATTCATCTATTTCTGAAAAACGCATCAAAATCATACCAGTGACTTTTGAATGGTCGTTTTTTACAGCCGCTTACGCTCTGCCATTCTTTTTGCTCCTAAGGGATTCTTTTTTTTTTTTTTTTACAATTCGGGTTTGAGTAAGAGGTCAGTGTGCGAACGGTTTACTCTAGTTACTTACTTTAGTTAGCTTAGTTAACGGTTTACTTTAGTTAGCTTGGTCGACTACTACTATGACTCTAGCAGTGAGAGTGTTAAAGCAAGCCCCATATTGTTTAGACCTGGTGACGTATACCAATAATTGCCAACTAAATGATGGCTTGGCAGCTTGGTGGGCTACTACTATGATACCAGCAGTGAGGGTGTTAAAGTAAACCCCTTGTTTAGACCCGGTGACGTGAATCGCGTAACTTGCATGAGTTATGCCGCTACTTGCGAAACAAATGTTCATTTGTTTGTAAACAAGACATAACTATGTACTTACATACATACTTATAGGGTGAAATTTTACTAGTGACCGATAGCGAAAACTCAGAACCGGCTGGTGATAAGGAACAACTTTCCCCAAGGAACATAGGTAGAAATCCGAAAAAAAAAATTTGGACTGACCGGTTCTGATTCTGAGTTTCCGCTATTATCACGCCTGACCTCTCCCCGTCTCTTTATTTATTCCTTTAACACATATTTAAAGGAATAAATAAAATTTCACCCTATAAGTATGTATGTAAGTACATAGTTATGTCTTGTTTACAAACAAATGAACATTTGTTTCGCAAGTAGCGGCATAACTCATGCATGTTACGCGATTTACGTCACCGGGTCTAAACAAGGGGTTTACTTTAACACCCTCACTGCTGGTATCATAGTAATAGTCCACCAAGCTAACTTGACGACTGCCAAACCATCATTTAGTTGGCAAGTAGCGGAATAACTCATGCAAGTTGCGCGGTTCACAATAATGCGAATACGGCAATGTTTCCTGTGAATATCTGCAACATCTTGCACTGCGCTCGCCAATCTTTCCAAAGGTGGTGAGTACGGCAATATCCCTGAATTGGGAGAGGCCCATGTCCAGCAGTGGACCTAGTAGTTAGTAGTAATAGTATTATAGGAAAATAACAAAGCTAAGTTATCTCACCACTAGCGACCCGCCCAGCGGTTTCACCCGCTGATTCATACCTACCTGTTTTCCCATAGAAATTGGATCTTTGCCCATAGTAAAAAATCCATTACTCCGTTCCAGCAGCACCAACAATGTGCGAGCAGAAGCGGCCCGTCATGCTGAATAACTTTTACTTTGAAGCCATTACCGTATCTCTTATAGTTTAGATAGGATGCTGGTGGTCTTCATCAGGTACTCCAGATCCTCGATGACCATGTGCCTGAAGAAGCGGCCCGTCATGGTGAACAGCTTTTTTCTATGAAGCCATGGCCGTATCTCTTATAGTTTAGATGGGATGCTGGTGGTCTACATCAGGTACTCCAGATCCTCGATTACCATGTGTCAGCAGAAGCGGCCCATCATGGTGAACAACTTTTTCTATGAAGCCATGGCCGTATCTCTTATAGTTTAGATAGGATGCTGGTGGTCTTCATCAGGTACTCCAGATCCTCGATGACCATGTGCCTGAAGAAGCGGCCCGTCATGGTGAACAGCTTTTTTCTATGAAGCCATGGCCGTATCTTTTATAGTTTAGATGGGATGCTGGAGGTCTTCATCAGGTACTCCAGATCCTCGAGGGCTGACAAAAAGTAGTCCATGTCCATTTTTACTATGCTAGTAATATCAGTGCCAAATTTCGCGAAGATCGGTAAAGAGGTTTGGCTAATTTGGGTAATATTCGCTGTATTTCCCGCTTTTCCTGCTGCTAACCGTTTTCCCGTGGGAATGAGGAACTTTCCCGTGGTAAAAAGTAGCCTATGTTACTCAGGAATGTTGTAGCTTTCTAATGGTGAAAGAGTTTTGTAAATCGGTCCAGTAGTTTCAGAGTTTATCGATTACATACAAAAAAACAAAATAACAAAAAAACAAAAATCAAACAAAGGTTTCCTCTTTATTATATTAGTGTAGATTAGGGGTTTCTAGTTGTAAAATTCTCCAAATACCAAAAATTCTGACCTTCTTTGTGCCTCCTCCACAACACGCAGCCTCGGGAAGGTGAGGTATTTTGGTTGGTATATTTGTCTCCCAAGGTTTGGTATATTTGTGGTTCAAGATTTCTCAAATAGAACCATTTATTTACCACTCTATACTTTGGACACAGAAAGATATCAAAACTGGTAAAACCTTACCATGTTTGAAGTCATATCTGTATGATCAGGAGCTAGCTCAAAACCTCACTACTACTACAGACTAACTATTTGATTGAGACAGATTTTTATATACCGCCATAATAGACTATTTTTACTATTCAAGACCTACTAAGTATTTGTGTAAATAAGCTTTGTTGGTTCGCAACAGTCCACTATGTCTGAAAATAGAAAAATTCCATTATAATGTAGGTTAAGCAAGGCCGGCCAACCGCAGGCCCGCGGGCCTAAAAGTAGGCACGTCAAGGAATTTGAATGGACGAGATCAAAGGGTCAAAATATTGCACTTAAGGTACTTCTTGTGAATCTACGAGAAGAACGACGGACAAAAAGAAATGTTTTGAAGCACAAAGAAAAATATGTCCCAGCAGCGCACAAGTAAACAAGCATTTCGGCCTCCTGCAAAAATTTGTTGACCTGTCTTGCCTTGCCTTGAGATGAATAATTCGATCATACGATACCTCAAAGTTTGACCTGCCGGGGGAGCCCCGACAGCCCCATCAGCCCCGTCGCTTTTTCCAAGTATAGTCTGTAAACAAGCATAATTATTAAAAAACAAAACCCGTCTGCGGTAATTTCAAATTTTGTGTTCAAAATGGGCTATTCTGATTTCTCGGTCGGATATTTTTTTTTTTCAAGTTAAAAGTCTATGGGACCACCCGGCATTGAACATGTTGAATGGCTTAAACTAAACTTAATGGTAAAATCGTTACTATCGCAGTGATAAATGGCGGTTGCTAACGACTGTTTTGTATCAATTTAACTTCGAGTTTGAGTTTAATTTGATGGAAAAGTTTATTTCGACACGCCCAAGGTAAAACAACGTATCTCATTTTTGACAACTTTACAGTAGAGCGATTTTAAGGTTTTAAAAAATTCTCACGCTTTTGTATTTTTATCAATTTAAGTGATTGTTTGTTTTAAAGAATACATGTAACGAGTTTTAAAAGTTGTTATATATGTTTTATTCATAATAATTTGCTTTCATTGAGTTTTATGACTTACAATGAAGGGCTACGATGCATATTACTTGCAATAACAACAAGTTGAGATAGTGAATCTTCAATGATAGAGATATAACGGTAAATTCCAGTGTATGTCTGAGTTACGTTTGAGTTGTCTTATGTACTTGTTACCTTTGACGGTTAAATCCAGTGTATGTCTGAGTTACGTTTGAGTTGTATTGTGTTTTTATAACCTTTTGGCCTAAAAGTAATCCAAGTAGCGTAAGTCTTGTATGAAATTTACGAACCATAATGCAATGAAATAAAATACTTTCATAAAATCTTATATTTTAATTTTTTTCCACTCATCATCGATATACGAAGGGTAAAATCAAAAAGGTTGTAACTAAAAAAAAAAAACTTTACACCAGAACCGAAAAACTAAAAAAATATCACCAAAAATCATAACTAGACATCGTTATCTTTGGAGCACGAATGACGTTGTCATGTCATAGAGATGAGTTGCGGACTTTTATCGAAACACAAGTTATCGATGTTTTCATGCTCCTAACATATAAACATGGCCTTGACATGGTGTAAAACAATCCTTGAAAAAATATTATACTTTTTTAGATATCGACCTATTTTCCTTGGGGAAAGTTGCTCAGTTTCATGGGGTGGTTCACCCTTTAAAGTGTTTGCAGTCGTTTTTTTAGTGGAATTAGATTTTTAAGTTAAATCTTATGTTTGTTGCTCTTCTTATCCGTTGCAATTTTAAACGGACGTATATTTTTATAAACTCTTTGGTTTCGCTTTGACAGCAACTAGGTACTTGAATATAATCTGTCGATACCTAAGGTGTCGATAAAGTACGCCACCTCTACGAATTTTTTGTTAGTGCTCCAAAGATAACGATGTCTAATCATAACACGAAACTATGCGTTATTTGGAGATTATTTTTAGGACCATGTTATTCATTTTTGAGCATCCTCTATAACAAATTAATATTTTCAATCTAAATATTACGAGAAGCAGACTTTTCGCTAGTTACACCCTTTAGTTTTTAATTTACTGACTGCAAAAAGGTCGTAAATGGTTCACACTTTTGTGTGTAATTGCAAGGATTTATTTATTTTATGACGTGTAAAACGTCATATTTATGATACTATACAGATTTACGAATGAATAAAGGGGCATGTGAATAAAGAAAAATACTTTTACTCGACTTTTGTCGTAAATTGCAATAACTTCTGAAGACTAAACTATAAATAACTAACCCACTTTTTATGAGTTTTTTAACCGTGTATTGCATTATTTATTATCAAAAGCAAACATATTAAGCTACAGCAGTCCACTTCTGGATCTTGGCCTCCCAGGGTATGTCATTCATAAGTCATGATCTCCAGTTTTTGCCATCCAGCTACTATTCATCATCGTGATCATCATCAACCTACATCAACTCACTACAGGTTATAAACCTCTCCTGTTTTGAGCTAATCTTCACGGTCCTGTGCCAATCTTATCAATTCAGACCCGATCGATTTGATGATGTCATCTGACCTCCGCACTGACGGTCTGCCCACTGGTCTTTTTGCTCCCTTTCGGTACTACTCTGTGACTGCTTTTGTCCATCGTCCGTTATGTCTATTGGACAAGTGTCCGCTGTCCATCGCCACCTTAATCTAGCGATTCGCTTACCTAATAGTACGTCTTGATTTTTAGTCCTACGTCAAATCTCGACGTTTGATACATTAACGAGGTAGGCGCGCTCCGTTGCTTTCTGTGCTTTTTTAATCTTAAACTTATTATAGGTTTAACCTTAAGTAAGTATCAGCAGGATTTTGTCATATACCTTGGTCTTCAGGCATTGAGATAGTTGGACTTGAAGACATCATCCAGCTTCCCAAAAGCAGCCAAGCCTAACCCAATTCGTCTTTTCATCTCTTATTATGATCTACTGGGTCGAAGGATAAAAGATGCCCAATGTCATTACCTATGGTTATATTACGTACGAACACGCAAAGAACCTTGGTCTTGGATACAAATGTTCATTCTCAGCATGATCCTAAGATAAGCTTTGTGAAGTACTGTGAGCATTTGTTGGAGATTTGAATGATGCAGGTGCACATGCACCGAAATACAGTCTCCATATCAATAAAACGAGGTGTCTGCCAAGGTTACACTCTCTCGCCCAAACTCTTCAATAATGTCCTTGAGGATATCATGAAGAGTGAGAAATAGCAACGTCAATGCTGGCATGTCGCAACTGAGGATCATGTTTGTGGATAACCTCATCGTAGTGGCGGAATGTGTCTGAGATCTCCAATAATGCTCGCACTTTTCACTCACTATTAGCCACACTTTTTATTCCATCGGTCCGTTTAGTTGTAAGATGTCTATTGCTACGCTTACCAAGTCGTGACCTCCAGTCAAGAACTTCCTTACTCGTTCTATGACAGAATCGACCAGCCAGACAGCCACTTTAGTCTTCAAGTGGTAATCACACTCTGTAATTTAATCCTTTAGTAAAACCCCTTTCCATAGCTTTCTGAATGACAGGTAGCTGGTGGACCAGTTTTAATGCCAGGTTTCAATGTTCAGCTCCTTAAATCATAAAAGATAGCACATATCGCACACCATGATCGTAATATGGCAAGGATGTCTCTAGAATATGACGCAAATCCCTAAATGCTGCCCAGCCAAGCTACTTCAGGTGTAAAGTTTATCATCGGGGATATGACATCACCCTGACTTATGCTTCGGAGTAGCAGTTTATTGGGTCTTGCTTGATGGTTCTAGACTTAAATAGGCTTCCCTGCATTTCAGTAGATCTACCTACTACATATTGTCAGTCAACTTGGCAGCGCTATAAGACAGTCAAGAGAGTACTCCAAAACAGTCCAGGTTTCAAAGGAGACAAATGTTTTCTTAAAATCCATGTAAACCATACACAGCAATTGGTTATAGGTGGAGGTGTTGAAGAGATTTTTTCCTATTCGTTCATAATAAATATGTACCTATTATATTTTATATATTATATATCTTGCTTTATCATTGTATGGAGTATTAAGTAATTTTAATGTAGGTATATTTTATGTAAAACACGTTTTGTGCACTATCCTGCTTTCTATCTTTGCATTATCCTACCCAAAGGTTGAATGCAAGAAATTGCTACCCTAGCAATATGGCCGCCTGTTTTGTACTTTGCCTTTTCATTTATGTTTCATTGATTTATTTTGTTATATGTATACTCCTCTAACTTCTATATAACTTGCCGTTAGGTATAAAAGTGGAACTCGGTTATCGATGACGCTTTCATGAAACCTGGCCTATTCCGGTGCCTGAAAGGCTGCAAACCTAAATGTTAGAGGGCTTTAATGACTCTCAAAGTCAGCTTTTATGTGCCTTTTTAGGTAATTTATATTATTAGTTTGCCGTGATGCCGGCTTAGAATAGCATCACCCCAATTCTAACCATGGGTGTCGTAAAAAGCATTAAGGGACTAAGGGATATCCGACTAAGGGATATTCATCCAGGGAATAGGCAGCAGCGTTCCCTGTGACGTATCGTGCTCCATGTAAAATACGGAGAAAATCAACGTAACTCAATTTACAATCTTTTTGCATGTATAGTCTGATTTTTATTCAGATGGACTAAACTGACATTTGGTGGGTTGCCACGTTATTGTATTTAAAAATGGTAAAAAAATAGTGTTGTACCCAAATGATTAAGTTATGTGATTCAAAGATTGTGATTGAATCTTTTGAAAATAAATTTAGTTAGTTTCAATTTTCATTAATTAATTGTTCTAAAAGACAAACTTACTATTTTGTAAAAACAAACAAACTAACTTCATATTTATTTCCTGTCTAACGACCGACCACATCACGTTTTTGTCGTTATTGTCAGAGGATTTGAATTTATTTATTCACCAGGTTCACTAGCAAAGTAACTTGTAAAGATTGTTTACCTTATAGGTAAACGTTACAGTCTTCTATCTGACCTACCTACAGATTTTTGAAAATCTGGTGGAAAATGTACGAAAAAGTAAAAAAAAAACAATAAATTATCTTAATTACTATTTATTTCTGAAGAATCGGTATCGGAATCCGAATCTGTGACATTGATAATAAAAGTTTCTGTCACGTTATCAATTAGGTGATCGAGCTGCATCATTTTGGTCTCTTCCTTTATAACATGATCAATACAGCTCGACCACCGTTCTGGTGTCACCAATTGCAGCCCTTCATTATATATCTTTTTGAAGTCGGCCATTTTAAAACTTTTATTATTTCTCGCGACATGCCCCTTTACCTGTGCCCATACTAACTCTATGGGATTCAGTTCGCAATGGTAAGGGGGCAGTCTTAAAATGGTGACACCGTAAGCTGCAGCGAGCTCATCGACAGCATTTTTTTGGTAAGCAGCAAGTTCTTTTGGGCACTTCTGTATTTTTTGCACAATTGGCGAAGTTCAAAATGGCATCCGTTGTTCCCGGCCCGGCATAAACCAGAACTGGTTTTAAGTAATTTCACATTCCACTCGCAATCGTCTTTCTATCACCTTATCCCATACTTTTAACGTTTGTGACATGAGCTTTATTCCTCGATAGTTGCCACAGTCCTGTACATCACCCTTGATACAGCCCCTAACATTTCATAATTTAAAATCTAATTTATAAACTTAATCTAATCATTATAATATAATAAAACTAAGTTGATAAAAATGTACTTGCCGATAAAACTTTAAAAGGATTTCCGGTACTATTAAGGGACTTATATAGTGCAATAGCCCTTTATCTCCCTCAAACAAGAAAGTTCCTGTTTTAACTTAAAGGGCGTATTTTTAAAGTTATAAGGGCTTTTTCTATCCCTCAAGTAGTGACGCCATCTATTCTCAAGTAGTCGAACTCCACCGTTCGTGATCTTTGATGCAATCTGTTTCAAAATTTTGGATTTTAAATGCAATGTATTTAAATCAATTTTATTAGACCAAACAGATAATACCGCGAGTGGAACCGTGGGCGGAAAGCTAGTTTTTAAAATAAAATCTAATTTATAAACTTCTTCTTACGGAAAAATCGATAATAACTTGACATCAGACCTCCTACACCTAAGGAGAACGCAGCCATGTAGTAACTTTGGTTGTAACTCAGACTTTGACTGGGGAAATTCAAATCAACCAGATGTTTTTATAGATAGATAGAACATACACCACAAATGATTAAAACAACAATACAGAAAACTTACAGCCAGAAATAAGCAGGCAGCTTTATCGCTTGCAGTTGCAGCGATCTCTTCCAGGCAACCTTTACCTTGAAAAAGATAGTTGAAACAAATTTACAAGTAGTTGCACAAACAATTTAATTTTTATAATTTTATTTTCATAAAATAAGAAAATATTATGCGTATAAATATAAAATATACGCGTAATGTAAACTCTTTACGTAAAATAAAGATGCGTATAAATACGCAAGTATTTATTAAGCTATTATTAACGAAAACAAATACATCGAGGAATCATGTCACTAAAGTTCAAAGAATCAAATGAATGAGTCAAACCACAACACTACGTAGACAAATGATTGCAACATTTAAAAAAAAATAGGTCATTCTTAGCTGTCAGTTGAGTCCATCTGAATAAAAATCAGACTATAAATTAGTTTTCGAAAAAATACGATCAAACATCGTAAATAAACATGCGTTGTTATATTTTTAAAAGAGACAATATTTGATCCGTAAAACCAAATTGTAAATCAATATAGCATGTTTTATCCGCCGAACAAATTTTTTTTGCAGACGGTAACCACAGGTTACGTTGTTGTGATTCTCGCCAACTTCGGTTCTATTGTACTTAGAGATACGTTTGTTCGACACTCGTGTAGAGAAAATTATAACGAATAAGGGTATGTAAAAAACTCATTTTTGTCGTAACTCAAGTTACGTTGTTTTACCTTGGGCGTGTCGATTTGTTTTGAGTTTGTAATCGATGACTAATTGGTTTTTATAGTTGATCCGTTGTTTGCATTGTTTCAAGCGAAATTGTTCAGGAAGTTCTACTAACCGACCAAAATTACACCTGTCACAAAGGAAATTTATTTTTACCCGACTGCCTCAGAAGGAGGGATATGTTTTACGAGAGTATGTATGTATGTGTCTGGTTATGTATGTAGGTATGCGGACAAGAAAATTCTTATTACTGGCGACTGACAGCCCAAACGGCTTGGTGGATTTTGACAAATGAGGTGTAGTTAGATTCGTCTCAGCAGCGCATGAGACACCGGCTTTATAAAAATTTTATAAATTCATAATGGCGAATTTTAAACACAAAACATATAGGTATTTGAAATTACCGCAGTCTGGTTTTGCTTTTTAATTAATATGCTTGTTCTGGGTTTCGTACCGGGTTTAATCGAGAACCTAGTACTAAAACTTCACTGTGTGTTTCATTTATTTATCAAGCTCTATCTCATAAACCGTAATAGTTAGTCAGTTCTAATTCTCACAGTTTTTACCCGACTGTTTCAGAAGGAGAAATATACTTTTCGAGAGTATGTAAAGTATGAAAGTATGTAGTATCTAGGGACAAGAAATTCTTGCCGCGGATTTTAAAATCTTGATATTATGATGTGTCGTTAGATTTATCTCAACAGCGTTAGTACACTAGCCACAAAAAAAATGTCATAAATTCAAAGTGGCAGATTTTTTACGCACAATATAACTTTGAAATTACCGCAGTCGGCTTTTTGTTTTTAAATACCACACATACTGAAACTCAGAATTTTATTACTTATTCTTACAATAAACGTGATTCTGTAGGAATTTTTTTGGAGGTTGTATGTATCTCATTCATGATTTTATAATGATTTTAATGCCATGTTTGTAATTTATGACTTTTTTTTATAGTTAATCCGTTATAAATAACTAGGGAATGCAATCTCGACCTCGCGAGATCTTCAGCAATTTTACGAGATCGAGATCTCGATAAAGGAAATCTCGTTTCAAGATTTGAGGTTGTAACAAACTCGAACCCGGCCTATGAAGGACTATACGCCTACAGGCGCAAGCCTCGGTTGTTATGAAGATGTTGTCTTGAATTCTAGATTTCATAGAAACCCATACCTCAAGCATGGCTCGTGATATAAGAGTGATTGTCTAGTTAATTATTGACCCATACGTTGTGTTTAAATAAAGTAATATGTAACCCAAAATTCTTTTTAAAGGTAATTGAGACATCTCTGCACAAATTATTGTAATAAAGTGACTCTGATGAACAGGAGAGGGAAAAGGGCAGGAACTGAGCTCCAAACGGGCCCCAGAACTGCATCGCCTGAGGAATGTGGAATCCCACTCAACTATACCTATTTGTATTCATAAACACTCTGCAGTCATCTTCACATAACCAATTTATGTATGTAAAGGTAACTCTTAGAGTATTTACCAAATACAAATGGTAAATTACCTGATTCCCCCAGAAGAAGGATAAAAATATGGTGAGACCTGCCGTCTCTGCTAATAGATGCGTCAGCGACAGACGCTTGTGGTGCAAGCACCAAGAAGAAGGATAGGTGACCAGATTCAGATGTCCTTTGCAGAACAAATGAAGTAGTTTAGAATAAACAGTCTTATGACTGACCAACTGACACCCAAGTGTCTAGTTGGTTAAGTAAGTATGTATGTTGTAAATAGGTATGTTATCAGTCAAATGACATGATTTCAACAATTATCTTTAGGTTTCCCTAAAGAGGTACCGGCAAGGCCAGTAAAAGCACCGAATATGAAATTGCACTGGTCAGTCAGTCTCCACCCACATTTAACTCCTACGGAAGTCAGAATATAATATGAGAATGCTTTATGCAAGTCCCAAATCACATGTGAGCATACATTCTTATCAGTTGTAGACGAGAGAGCAATATTTTGCCCATCCCAATAGAGAGTAGATAAGATATGTTGATCACATGAACTTCCTGAGAGCATGTGGGCTTCCATGACCAAAAGCTGCCATTACAACCATATCGAATGCTAGATAATAAATAGATAGGTATTCGATGCAGATATGATAAAAGTTGTCCCATGACATTTGATGACAACCATTGTAATCAGTAGGGTTGTAGTCATAGTTTTACTATGATGGACACCATTTTAGCCAGTAATAAGAAGAACTTTAAGAACTTCATGACTAGAATATTACTTTAGATATGATTCATCTGAATCTGTTATAGGATAGGATGATAGGAAAGGATATTATCCATTCTACCAGCCATACACAGTACTTAACAACATAGCAAGTACTATAAAATAATATTGTTGTAGATAGATGTCGTCTACTGCCGGACACATGTCATTCCGAAGATAACAAAATTATAGTTGTAGATAAATGTTTATCCATTGCTGGACACATTCCAATACTAAAGACAGTATTCTTGTATGGAAAAAATACTGTTGTATGATTATTTATCCACTGTTGACATAACTAAACAGAAATAGATATCTAACAATATCTACTTATGTGTACTTCATACATAGTAACATTAGTCAATTAAGTCCATAGTCGCTCAGCAACCATAGTACAAATAGAAATCTGTCCACTGATGGGCTAAGCCAAACAGTAGGTAAGTAGATACAACAGGAACTTTATCAAGTGAATCCTTAATCGCTCAGCAATCATAGAATAGTAATTTATCCACTGATGACCACAGCAAATAATAAACAAGTAGATATCTAACAATATCTACTTATGTAAGTTTTAACCCAAGAACTTTATCATGGTCGCATAGCAATAATAATTAAAGTAAATTATTTTAATTGAAGCTACATTAATTTGTTATTAAAGTAATAAATGGCTGGCAAACGGATAAGCAGATAGGAATAATAGGATTTTACAGGTTATCCTACCTACTCCTAAATACTAAGATGAAAATTAACCTATCTAACGACACTAATTAGCCCAGATTTCCCTAATAAAAGATTAAATGCGAATACTACAAAGTTTATATGAAACAATCAGAACGCAGGTTCTTTAAAACATTTGGACCGACAACAAAACAAAGTTATTGCAATAAAATGACCTTAGCACTAAAACCAAAGCATAAAACCATGTTCCTAGTCGTATCAGCATTCAGAGAATATAATTTGAACAAGAATCCACGACTCCAAACCTCAAATAAGGTACACCTATCGCTGATAAGACAAGGAAATATTGAAGATTGTACTTATCCACCTGGAACTCGAAGTCGCCAGCACGCGAAGAACCAACTGTAACGTTGTACGTTATTTAGAATCAAAATACTACTAAGTCTACATAAATTACTAACATCGATAACAATAAAAGATCATTACGGATAATCGGCAATCGATCACCGTGCCACTAGCACATCACTAGCTAAAACTGGTCTAACGGCTCCGCGTCCTTGTTTGACCGCGGCCGGCCAGCATTCACTATAATCGTTCCACGCAGAGTGCATGTCTGCCGTCGAGACGCTTTACCGCGCAAACTACATTTATGCGTTTGGTAATAAAAGCCATTCTGGTTTACTCCGTTTTTCTTTGCTAATAAAGTTTCATCGGTGTTTGGATCCCATAACAGGGGTGAGTTTTCATCGTTATTGTATAGGATGTACCTTGTGACTAACCTTTTGTAAGCAAATCTCTAAGATTTTGTGCCGCTAGTTTAGTGTTTTAAAAGTAAAGTAGCTACTATCAATAGACTATCCTTGTAATCCAACGGCACAAAGATCTTGGGAATGAAGAACGACCTCTAAAGTCTTTGTTCTTCTGGGAATTCCAGATCCAAGTTACGGCTTAGGTCAAGCCTACCCTTGTACCTAAGCGCTTGGTACCTACCACCAAGTCTCCACTACCCGGCGACAACCTACGCGTCGCCGCAGCATTCTACGGGCGACGAACTACACGTCGCGTCTGGTCACAGTCTCACCGTGACCGGTTGTACTGCGGTTTACCTCCTACTGTGGCACTTTTGGTGCAAACTGCGTGCGTGCCGGATTATTAAGGCCAGTCTATTCCTTCTTAACTAAGTGGTGCCTAGCTTGAATTGTAATAGGAAGGAACGAAAATATAGGCTTTTTAGTTTAAACTTACCTTTTGTTTAAATTAACGAACCCATTCTACCTACTTCTATTCTGTGACGCCTACATGTCACAGTGGCGCCCTTTTCGTGGTTTTTTACGTTCCGACCTATTGCTTTTCTAGTTAGGTATACCAGCTAACTTTTATTTTTTCAGCACTGCACGGCGGCACACCCTGTTAGCGGAAAGGTGACCTTCGGGTGTCCTTTTAGTATATTTTTGTGCTGTCCCTTCTTCTTGCCTATTTGCTGATTATTTTTTTCTTTTCTACCTATGATCACCTTTTCGTTTTAGTTTTTTCAAAATTTGTAAAGATTTGCATTTATTCCTTTCTTCATACTTGTAATTTATTTATTGTCTATATACATCTACCTACTATTTATTTTTCTACTGTTATTAAACGGTGGTAGGGTCTGTGCAAACCCGCCTGGGGTAGTACCACCACCACGCCTATTTCTACTGCCTAGTCTTCAGTTTCGGTTGAAGGGTGTGGGTGCCAGTAAAACTACTAGCACAAGAGACAATCCATCTGAAGTCTCACAGTGGGCAAAGTTATTGCGGTTCAGTATCTAGCTACCTACTTACCGTATCCAACTTGCCACTGGTTTTCTTTTATTTTGTTTTTTTTTTGTAATTCTTACTTTGTAACTTAAATTCATATTTGACTACTGTAACTTAATTTTCAACTGCCATCTTATTCTAAATTTTAATTTGCATCTACCTACCGCTTATTTTATATTTGTGTCTACCCACTTTTGGTATAAGCTTATTTTGCACCAACTGATTTTGTATGTGATAATTGTTTCTACTGCATTATTAACTACTGTATTCGGCTTAATTGCTACTCTAACGATGAACACTCAACCGGTTATCAAATATTTTCTTTGAACAAAGATGAACTAACGTACGAAATTTAATTCGTGGCATTGAGCCTGCGTCCAATGTCATTGAGCTTAAAAGACAAATAGCTAAAATTGTACCAACGCTTCCTAGCCAAGACATCGGAGAGTCTGGTCTCGATGTTACTACTGATTTGAGTGAGGTAACTAATTCTGTAAAGGAGTTAGCAGGACGCAAAATCTCTAGAGGAGAAATTTGAACAGAGCCCTTCGAACAGCACGTGCGCTCGGCGCGCATATCTACTATCGGCTTAATCGCATTACTGCTACTGACGCTTCTAGCACTGCTTCGTACAATTCAGTTTCTACAACCTTAAAACGCTTTTGCTAAATTGAACGCTTTAAAAGAAACCAGAACCTTCTCAACCTCAAACATCAACTGCCGGCAACCTACCAACAATTGTCGTCAATTGTGATCATGGAGTGGATACTAAAATTCCTCACTTCAACGGTGATGGTTGTGTTCGTGTTTTTCTACAAGATCTTAAAGAGTATTGTCTTGCTAAAAACATTTCTAATGATAAGCTGTTATCAAGCGCTCCGCAGCTATTCTTAGGGAAGGCTAAGCATTGGTTCCGTAGTATTAAAGACACTATAAATACGTGGGCAGAACTTGAAAAACAATTGATTGCAGATTTTTCGCTGTTCGATCATGACTACAGACTATTGAAGGAAATAAACAGTCGTACTCAAGGCAAATCAGAAAATATTGTTATATATTTGGCTATAATGTCACAGATGTTCGCTAGTGTAGAATCAGACCACATTTAGATAATTTAGACACTTTATTCCATTTCAGTTACAGAATATATTTCATTAAACTTGGATTATAAGAACAAAGTTTACGTATCGACTATACAAATGTTATCCTTTAAAATACGACCTAACGCCTCCAAGGCTCAACCAAGACTGCCAGCCAGCCCTACTGCGACGTACGACCCCCTTCCCTCTACCGAGGGAAGTGTGCCGCACATCGGCCAATGAGAGTGGCTTTGACGTGATCGGAAGAGTATTGGACTATAGAGTCAATACAACAACTTATTTTAAGACTAAGACCGTCAGTTTTACAGTAAAATTAATAATAGTATGGCCATAATTTTAGGAGGCTAACACTAGATTAATAGACCCAATCTCTGAGAAGGAGCAACTTCAAATTTTGCTTCATAACATAAGACCCTGCTACGCTAATGTCTTATCTTCTAACTCCGCTAGCACAGAATCTATTTCTGAACTACGTTCTGTTTGCCAGAACTATGAGAAGATCAAATGCATGACTTCTCAGTTTCATGAGCCTCCTAAAATCTCAGAAAACACTATTGCACCTGACTTAGCTTTCAATTGTTCACATGAGGACAGAAATAAATTTGCCAAAAAGAATTACAATCCTAACTATAATAAATACAATTCTAGTTACAACAAATACAATTCTAGCTACAAGAACTACAATTCTAACTTCAACAGAGATTATGCTAACAGGAATGGTTCCAGCAATCAAAGTCAACCATTCAAAAATGATAAACAAAACGTTAACGGTACTAACGACAAGTATAATAAACCGTTTGAACGCAATCCGCATTCGCATAGTTCTCCAGTTGCATCCATCCAATCTAACAATGCACCTAAATTCTGCCCTCGCTGCCGTTCTTCTAGTCACCTATACGAGTGCAGACAAGATCGCTACCCGATCTGTTTCAAATGCGGCAAGAAAAATGTAACATATCCAAATTGTCCTGTTTGTCAAGCTAACAATTCAAAAAACTAGTCACGGATGATTGTCGCAATGAACTACCTAAATTTGATAGAGATGTTTGGAATGACTGGTTGAATACAATTAAAGTTTATTTTTCTAGTTATTTCATTGCTTCAATCATCAATGATAAACCTACTAACGATGACCGAGCTTATGCTACTGTTAAGGTTCGCGATGATGAATGTTATGGTTTGCTCGACTCTGGTTCAGCTGTATCCGTGTTAGGTAGCAACTTCCATCAACATTTTCTAGATAATGGATTTACACTACAAGAATGTGATCAGCCACAAACTTTTACTGCTGCTGGTGGTCAAAATCTATCTGCTATTGGCTACATTCAACTACCAATCTCGTTTGAGAAACTAAAGTTTTATGTAATACCTGAAATCCAATCTACAATGATCCTAGGCATTGATTTCTGGGATAAATTTGGTCTTTTTCCTAAATTGGTGAAATCTATTTCGTTTTCTACAACTACTAAAAATCAAATATCTGCTGTATCTGCAATACCTAAAATGGTTCATTCCTATGACGAACTAACTACTCATCAGCGCACTGCTGCTGATAGCATCATTCAGCGATTTGAGGACATCTCGACACAAAAGCACGGTCTTGGTCGTACTACCTTAGTATCTCATCGCATTGATACTGGCGGTTTGCCACCTATTAGACAAAGATACTATCGAATGTCTCCTGAGAAAATTCGTGTATTATGTTCTGAGCTCGACGAGATGTTACAACTGGGTGTGGTTGAAAATGTGAGAGTCCCTAGTCTTCCGGTTCTACTAATTCGCAAAAAGGATGGATCCTTGCGCTTTGTTCAGACAGTCGCAAGCTGAACTCTCTAACTAAGAAGGATGCATACAAATTGCCTATATTTCTTCAATCTTAGATAATTTGAAGAATGCTAAATATCTAACTAGTATTGACCTCTCAAAAGCATTTTGGCAGATTCCGATTGCAGAAGAGTATCGTGATAAAACGGCTTTCTATATTCCTACTCGTGGTACTTACAGATTTGTGACTATGCCATTTGGTCTCACCAATGCTCCAGCTACTCAGCAACGACTTGTTGACAGTCTCTTCTATGGACCTGAATTTGAGAACTCCGTATTCGTTTTCTTGGATGACATTGTAATTGCTACTCCAGACTTTGAGTCTCATATTAGTATGCTTGTTAAAGTTCAACAGAAACTTAAGATGGCAAACTTGACCATCAATCTAGAAAAATCTATGTTTTTCGCAATGAGCTCAAATATCTCGGCTACGTTGTCAATTCTATGGGTTTACAGGTCGATCCTGGTAAGGTCGACGCTATTCTGAAATTGCCTACTCCTGCAAATAAAAAGACGTAAACGATTCCTTGGTACTGCATCCTGGTATCGTCGTTTTGTACCTAATTTTAGCTCTATTGCTGGTCCGCTAAATAAACTGACTTCGACTACTAAGAAGTCTGGCGGATTTGTTTGGACGAAAGAGGCGGAAGAGTCCTTTACTAAACTAAAAGAATGCTTGATATCTGCACCGATTCTTCGACTTCGAGAAGGCTTTTCAAGTCCATACTGATGCCAGTGACTACGGTGTCGGTGCAATGCTGACACAGACTATTGACGGTGTTGAGCATCCTATTGCTTATATGAGCAAAGCACTATCTGCTCAGGAAAAGAACTACAGCATTACCGAACGCGAAGCTCTAGCGGTTCTGGTTGCTTTGGAACACTGGCGTTGTTACTTAGATAACGGACATAAGTTCACGGTCTATACAGACCATTCTGCTCTTAAATGGTTTCTGAATCTAAATAACCCAACTGGGCGTCTTGCGCGCTGGGGTGTCCGTCTTTCTGCATTCAATTTTGACATAAAACATCGCCGAGGCATCGACAATGTTATTCCTGATGCTTTGTCTCGCGCTACTCCTATATCTGCTATTGATTTTACACCTACGCCTTACTATGACCCAGTTTCTACTACTGACTATTGGTATCGAAACATCTACCAGGGTTGCCAATCTAGTCCCACGTCATTCCCAAATTACATGGTGAAGAACAATCGTTTATATCGCTTTATGAAGGCGAAATGTACCTTACAAGACGATTTCCAATGGAAAGAGGTAGTTCCATCTGAGGCTAGATCGGAAATAATTTTACAAAACCATGCTATTCCAACCGCTGCACACTTCGGTGTCGCTAAAACATACAGGCGCCTTGCCTTGAACTACTACTGGCCGGGTATGTATTCTGATGTTGTAAAGCTAGTTACATCCTGCGACGTCTGTGTTTCTCATAAACACCAAAATCATTCTCCACTAGGTGAAATGGGCGACCCTAAAGTCTGCTCTAGGCCTTTTCAAATGATCAGCGTAGATCTCGTTGGACCTCTCCTCCAACTAGAAAACAAAATTGCTATATTTTGTGGTTACTTGTTGTTTTAGCAAGTATTGCTTACTATTCCCAATTAGACGGGCTACTGCTGAAATAATTACTAGGATTCTGGAAGAGGATATTTTGCTGGTTCATGGAATACCATCTACTATTTTAATGGACAATGGTAAACAATTTGTAAGCGCAACATTAAAACAGATGCTTGCTAAATACAAAGTCCCTAACATACATTTCACGCCCAAGTATAGTCCTCACATTAATACTGTTGAGCGCTATAACAAAACGATCATGACCGCGATTTCTACATTCATTGGTGATGATCAGCGTGTATGGGATCTTCTTGTACTTAAGATACAATTTGCTCTAAACTGCTCTGTTAACGAGGTTACAGGCTACTCGCCCTCGTTTCTTGTCCACGGTCGTGAGTTGATTACTTGCGGATCTATTTACGCTAATGCCGAATTCGATGACGAGGTTATCTACCAGCCTCGTGATCCTTATGCTGTAAATCTTGGTGCCCTATCAAGTGTGTTTGACAATGTGCAACTTGCTTACTTCAGGCGCATACTAAGAACCGCACTTCCTATAATCTACGCAGAAGAACTGCTGAGTTCAATGTGGGGGATACTGTGTGGAAAAGAACATTTTATCAGAGCGATAAAGATAAATATTTCAACAAAAAACTGGCACCTAAATTTGTAAAGTGCACAGTTATAGGTAAAAAATCACCACTTGTCTATGAGCTTGCTGATACTAACGGCAATTCTCTAGGATATTGGCATATCAAAGACATTAAATTAATTAACTACAAAGACTAGTACTTCTGCTGCTTGAATAATATTTTGTCAGCTTTCTATCTTTCGTTGAGTGTTTTATAAAACGTATATAAAAAACTCTGTGTGTTGAGTGATATTTCTACAATGTCATCTCTGGTTGTAAGGTTGAGGGATATTTTTTCAATATCATCTCTAATTGTAAGATGTGGTGTGATTGAGGATGTATATTAAGTCGAGGTACGTAAGTTGAAGCATGTTGTGTTATCGTAAGATAGATTTTCAGCCGGATTTTTCTTTCAGGAGCAAAATCCTTCGTCTTTTCGGCGGGTACTGTAACGTTGTACGTTATTTAGAATCAAAATACTACTAAGTCTACATAAATTACTAACATCGATAACAATAAAAGATCATTACGGATAATCGGCAATCGATCACCGTGCCACTAGCACATCACTAGCTAAAAACTGGTCTAACGGCTCCCGCGTCCTTGTTTGACCGCGGCCCGGCCAGCATTCACTATAATCGTTCCACGCAGAGTGCATGTCTGCCGTCGAGACGCTTTACCGCGCAAACTACATATGCGTTTGGTAATAAAAGCCATTCTGGTTTACTCCGTTCTTCTTTGCTAATAAAGTTTCATCGGTGTTTTGATCCCATAAAAGGTGTGAGTTTACCTCGTTATTGTATAGGATGTACCTTGAAACTAACATTTTGTAAGCAAATCTCTAAGATTTTTGTGCCGCTAGTTTAGTGTTTTAAAAAGTAAAAGTAGCTACTATCAATAGACTATCCTTGTAATCCAACGGCACAAAGATCTTGGGAATGAAGAACGATCTCTAAAGTCTTTGTTCTTCTGGGAATTCCAGATCCAAGTTACGGCTTAGGTCAAGCCTACCCTTGTACCTAAGCGGTTGGTACCGACCACCAAGTCTCCACTACCCGGCGACAACCTACGCGTCGCCGCAGCATTCTACGGGCGACGAACTACACGTCGCGTCTGGTCACAGTCTCACCGTGACCGGTTGTACTGCGGTTTACCTCCTACTGTGGCACTTTTGGTGCAAACTGCGTGCGTGCCGGATTATTAAGGCCAGTCTATTCGTTCTTAACTAAGTGGTGCCTAGCTTGAATTGTAATAGGAAGGAACGAAAATATAGGCTTTTTAGTTTAAACTTACCTTTTGTTTAACCCCTTGAGTGTTTCTTGTACACACGGGTGCTCAAGAAATTTGAGAGCCCAGCGTGTCGCGCACATCACACGGGTGCACGCAGGGCTCTCAAATTTCTTGAGCACCCGTGTGCACAAGAAACACTCAACGGGTTAAATTAACGAACCCATTCTACCTACTTCTATTCTGTGACGCCTACATGTCACATCCACCCACCAGGCCGATTCCAGTGCACACTGATGCACGCATCCTCCTTTTCAAACACCACATTTTCACGTGCTACATGGGTTCAAAACACTTTTCACAAATCAAACACACTCGCGAATCAAGGGGTGACCAGTCAAACGTCGAAACTCCCTGGCCCACGGCGCGACTCCACCAGGACTGATAGGTAAACTAATCACTGCACTAGGTATTCCTTTTCTGTCCTGGGAGACTTCACGATTAGAACTAAACTGCCCGCAGGCCGTATGGCTCGCTATTTTATACCAAAAAGCTTCGAACTTACGAGAAGAATTATTTTCTAGAAATCCGCTTCTCATCAAGAAAGAAGATATCCTCCTCTCTTTCATACACATTTTAGAAGACATTCGACTATTCTAGAATTTTTTAGAATGTCTTGTGTCGCTACTTGTTGCCAGACACCAATTCAGGGGGTGTCCCTAGGATCCACGACCCATCCTGACATCCAAGAAAGACTTATAGTGTATATTAAGTAAACCACGGTTTTACCAATATTTCTAAACATTTTACTACTGGTTCATAGAATTTTTAGAAAATACATCAATTTTCTATAAACCGAAAATGTGACTAATAAAATAAACCTTAGGTATTTCAGTCGCTATGGCACTATAATAGGCCTAGTAGGGCCCTGTCTAAAGTGACACTTTGCAGTTTCCGCTACTCGACAATAGATGGCTCTAAAAAAATAGCAAAATGTTATGTCCTGTATCATATAAGCACGAAAAATTATAAATGCTACTGCAAACGCTGTGCAACCATCAGACCAATTATCCAAAATTATTTAGACTTGCAAATATGATCGATATAAAAAGAAAATAAACAAAACATTTCAATATTGCCTCACGCACATAGCACCATCTCTCAGCCGCATTCCGAACCTCCATACCAATCTTGACAGAACAGAACCAAACCCTAAAACATTCAACACAAGTATTGAATCGCATCCCACAGCGGCGACACCAATAGATGTCGCTGTCCCGAATCTTTATAATTAATAAAGACCAGGATACAGGCCTTACAATTCGCCCCCTATTTTATGTAAAATTTAGCTACTTGGAGCTTAATTGAACACAAAATATCAATAACATCAAACACTTCCCGCCCCCAACACTTACAAAACTCCATAAATGTGTATGCCTGAACTAAATGTCATGGAGCCCTAATAGAATTTAAGCTAAAAACTGTATAAGTCTTTTATTGGAAAATTACCTACGCCAAATGCTGCAAATTACACAATTTTACGCTGAATGCAGAATTAACAATTCTCACGCCAATGTGCTAAGTTACGCCAAGTGCATGAAAAAAAAACGCAATTTACGCCAAATGCATAAACTAAAATAAAAACTACACAGTTTATGCTTAATGCAACTATGCCTACGCCAAGTGCTTTATTACCAGTAATACTACGCTAAACGCAGCCAAGTGCTTTTAATATGATTATTCTACCCAAAGTGCTTGTGCCAATAATTACTATTGTCATTCCTGAAAATCATGGGTGCTTCATAATAAAGAATTATACAGAGAATCTGAATTGAAAAATGTTATAAATTGAATTTAAGCGTTTAAACCAAATCTTTGTGCAATCTGTTGTGTGTAGGTTGATTGCAGATAGATTTACTAACAGAAACCTATTGCAACCTCTTGTTTCGTCTGTAAATTGGCCTTGTTCACAGATTTTCGCACGAAAACCTGCTGTGAGTTTCTGCTTGCAACATTACTATAAACAGCGAACCAGCTGAAAGCTAGACTTCATGCTGAACCAAAAAATCCAGCCTCTTCGCCAGCTATCTGCCACAGTAATGACAGAGTAATGAATGATTTGGCTTAAATCAGACCTTAACTCAAAGTAGCTAAGATCTTAATTCGCAAAATCAGAATACATATGTAATTTAATTAAAATAAGGTTCCCTAACTCACATCCATGACATGATAGAACCAGAAAAAGACATATTAGAGAACTGTTCTGATCAAATCGTGACATATGTTGTGTGTTTGGACCAACCTGGTCCTAAATGTTCAGTCTGCAAAATTACCATGTTAACACGTTCCCGGACAGAACGGTCATATTATTCGCTTTTGCACTTGGTCTAGTGACAGAACTGCTAGAGCCTACCAAATTGACGGTCACTTTTAAGCCAGAGCTGCCCATACATGCGCTCCATTCATACAAAATAAGGAGAGCATTTTTTAGTGTCACTGGGCAACTTTTTCCAATATTGTCAGTGTCAATTAGAACAGTTTTTACAGCTGTTCAAAGTTTCGTGTTACCCGTCTCCCCCTCATCCCCCAAAATGACAGAGCGGGTATACCATTCCCGGATGTATGAAAGTTTCCTCAGTCGGCTGGCGTGTGTCATTTTTAGCAGACGTGTCTATGTGACCGTTTTCGCGCCAAATTTTAAGGATTTCTAATCGATGCCAGTAGCCTGTTTTTAGCTTTATAATGATGTAATAACATTAGATTTGTAGTGTAAACTCAAATACTCTATCCTGAATTCAATTTTATAACCTAAACACTTAAAATAGGTAAAGATCACAGTAAGAAACTAACTAATTAATTTTGTAGTTTATTTGTGTGTATGTTATCGATAATTTCCGTAAATTCCGACCAATTTCAAAATTCTTTGACTAATAGAAAGCTAAACTAACCCTGATTATTATGATGATTTACTTATTTCCTCGAAGTAATACCTAATTTCTAAAACAGAAATTTGCTGAGCATCCCTCTTGTACTAACTGAGTAATATTTTAAGGGTTTGAACATGTGTTCTTGATACTTATTTAAATCCTTATGGCTTGCAGCTTGGATAAAAACAGGAAGATAATAAATAGGTAGCTTTTTACCACGGAAAAATGGCTTACTTCTACGTACTTGTAAATCCACACTAGAGCATTATAAAATAACAAATGTCATAATTACCCTGATAAAAAAATACTTTATAATGACAACAAGATAGAAGTAGAAATATCAACGTTGATCCACGGTCCTCAAATCGATATTGTGCGATGCGAATCTTCCAAAGGTCCTGCCGAATCAATTTATTGTAGCCACCTATGGTCTTATCTAAAGGAATCTCCTGATCAATAGCAAGACATGTCTAACCAAAACAAGATATAAGTTGAAACATAGATGATAACCCATGATCCGCACTTCAATATTGGGAGACGCCTATCTTTCCAAGAGTCTGGTGGTAGTAATCAGGTCAGCTGTTAGAACAGTTCTGTCGCGATTTATAGCAACATCTGACTGCAGCAGGTGACAGAACTGCATTAACATTCGCTGCTATAGCCGTTCTGCCGCACTTAATAGTGTCTTCTCACTATTGCATATGACAGAGCTGCGGTAACAGTCGAAGGCTTTAGCAGTTAGTGTCATAATTTAATAACGCGTATTGCAACAATATGTGACAGAACTGCTATAGCTTTTCATACAAAAAAGTAGTGTCAAAGTCGTGTGACTTAGTGTCCGGGAACGTGTTAAGAAGAATACACTCGTATTCTTCCCTTTGTGTTTTTGCTAGCAATACTACCTCTAACAGTGAAATTACGCAAACATATCTTGCCATTGTGCTAACAAAATATGCCTGCCATTAAATCACTGCAGAAGTAAATACAGAGTGTCGTGAGATGATTTGATCCTGAACCTTTATATGAAAATAACAATTCTAGCTAATTACTTTAAAGTTATAGAAAAAAAAATCATATCAAGTATGGATGGAGATAAAATTCTAGTGTTTTATCACAGTAAAACATCTATAAGCAAGTAAGTCAGATTTTCAGGAAAGTAAAAGACTTCTGTGCTAGTTAAACCACCAGAAACTTATGGCAGCTACAAATTGAGCAGAACAAACATACCACTTATGCAAAAGTGCCATCTAGTTCAGGCATATCTCATTATCAAAAATGTCGCCCCCCAAATTATTCAATTTTAAGAAATATTTGGTAAACTTTTCCGCCCCCAACCATGTTTAGTCCTTGTTTCTAAGACTATCAAAAGTTCTTCGTTCAAGAAAATCCCACACTTCATCTTACACACCAAGCAGCAACAATTATACCCCATCTCCTATCAACAATCTATTTAGTAAGCAATGAACCAACAGAATTATATCTACCCCAAACATAAACAATAACTCCTGTACTATAAGTTCCAAATCATTACCTCCTGGACCACAATTTAGTCGACACCTCCTAGACTACTACTATCTCCTAGACTATAATTTGTCATCACCTCCTAAACCATATCCAGTCATCAGCTCCTAGCCTACAACCACTTTCCCCTAAACTATAAGTGGATATCACCTAGACCTAGACCTACATCTATACACAACACTACCGAGTCCATACTTAGTCATCAGCTCCTAGACTATAATCACCATCTCCTAGACTATAACTGGATATCACCTAGACCTAGACCTACATCTATACTAAACCATATTCAGTCACCAGCTCCTAGACTATAATCACTATCTCCTAGACTATCATTACCGTTTCCTGCAATCTACTTATTAACACCTTCTAGACCTCGATCTATAGATGTGATATGACCCAGACCTCTATTTAATCATCGGTTCCCAGACTACAATCTATCATCAATACTGCTTGAACACTAGATAAAACCTATACTTAGACACATACATAATGACCTCAACTATCAACTCGCAGTCTACCAGATAAAATTGGACACCGCCTCCCTTACTACATAATCGGTATTCCCCAGATTGTAGACCTGCAAGATAAGATTAAGTTTAGTTTATTCAAAATAATTAAATTGAATAACATAATCATTGGGACACTTGCTTGTAATATCTTTATGTCTGCCTTTGATCGCTACAACCCAAAAATATTAGTTGTTTTATAAAACAAAAACATGGGTTGCAACCCACAGAAAAGAGTCTCCCTGTCTGCTCACATACATACATACATACATACATACATACTCATAAACATTCTCGACAACACAACCCTACCTTCGAGGCAGTCAGGTAGAAATATTTGATTTTCTTCTTCTTCTTTTTCATTTTACTAGTTATTATCAATATACTAATCACTTTCACTCAAATAAAAGCAGATAAACATCTTAAATTACATACATACCTATTACACTTACATCTACATCTTTTACAATGTGAACAGGCAAATTATATACCTAACTACTAATTTGTAAGTAACTGGGATAACGGCAGGCAAATGATGATGACATTTGTTTTGTTGTCGAATAGTGTCAACAAATAATCCCTATAATACTTAAAAAAAAATACATAATTTTAGTAATTTTAAGTAATTTAAAAACTTGGTATTCATTTTTATACTTAATTACACTGATAGTTTATGTTTAATTTTATTCATAAAATATCCCTCCGCCCCCTAGTATATCAAATAAATTATCATCATGATAAATTACCTACTTTGATTTACCTAATAAAGGTTTTTGGTTTGAAGCAAAACTAGCTTTTTGATTTCTATTTATATACCTAAAGTCAACTAAATCATCTAATAGTTAACATGTAGTGCGTTCACAACGTCCCGCTTCTCAAATCAAAACAAAGTGTTTCAAATCTCGGATTGATCTAAATAGATTTTTAATTAAATGAAGAACAAATACTGATGATTCACATAATGTATTGTGCGTTCACAAGTAGGTCCCATGTTTAATCAAAATAAATTGTGTATTATTGTTTGTCAAATTTTCAATAAATACCTACACTCTACAAGACTAGTTTTATGACTCTCCGTTATATACACCACCAACTTCAAAGAAGTACCGTCTCTTCAACTATTTAGGGTAAAGCGACGCTAAGCACATACAAAATCTTCAAATTCTATGGGAAATAAGCTACAATAGCCGTAGTAAGATATTTTCCTACCTATTAATTTTGTTATGAAGTAAATAATAAATAAAGGGTATATACAACATTAACTTAGTACGGCCAAAACTACCAAGAGGCAAATATTTTCATATTGAAGGGTAAATAACCAATTCTTAAATTCCAACTTTCTTAGGTCTAATGCCTAGATTATGTTTAGCTCAAAGCATTCCTATGACCCCAAACAATACCTACAATATCTAAGATTGTTCAAAATGCAATGCCCAATTGTACTCAATGGATTTCTTGCACAATTTACAAAAACTCAACAAAGTTTTGTAATAATATTCAAGAATGTGTTAGTGAATGATTTTAACCTATGTTAAACTTACTTGAATGTTGTCTTATCCTTTCAAGTGCATTTTTATCACAAAAAATCACTAAATCAAGACACTTCACTGATTCCAAAGGAATCTTTAGAACTAACACTAAAAACTTCACAGCACACACAAAACTTACTGAATCCATTGTTGTTTCACAAAACTTTATTTATTCACTAGGTTTTTGTCTTAAAAACACTAAAGATTTCGCGGATTTTATTCACGTCGCGATTTTTTCCAAAGAACTGTCAAAACATAACCAAAAACAAACACGTACTTTTTTCCCACACATTCTACATTAATCATAAAGTCGGAGCGAGATAGCAAGACACGAAAATACTACTAGTATGACAGGCTGGCTGCGTCTCTTTCTTAAATAGAATTTAGCTAAACAAGCGAAAAAATAAAGCATCAGGCTGACGTATCAAGGGTGCGTTCATGCACGTTCCTTCTGCATCACTTTTTTTTTCGTTTTCGTTCAAAAACTTATCTCAATGTTATTTTTAGATGGAAAAATGTTTTACAAATTTACCATTTAAATTATAATAGCATAAAAATAACCTAACTAATGATTATTCTTACACAAATATTGTAAAATCTACGCGTAAATATAATTTGCAAAGTTCCTAACATGAAATTTCTTGGTTTGAATTTTGACGTTTTCAAAAATTATTAGACGGAACCTTGTCGTGCGAACGCACCCCACTTTGACAATTCAAATACGTAAAATTTATTTGCGTATTAATATTTACTTATTGGAAAATCGCTTGTTAATGGATGCATGATGACTCGGAACTTCGTCATAGGCACGCAAAGCCTAAAATCACAGCGCAAAACCTACCCAAGGGACCCCACGGAACCCAGAATCCAGCCCACCCTCACCAGTTCACAAAATCACAACATGTACATGAAATGTCTCAATTTTGGGACCTTTTCATCCTGGTCACGGCACCAAATGTAACAAACTCGAACCCGGCCTATGAAGGACTATACGCCTACAGGCGCAAGCCTCGGTTGTTATGAAGATGTTGTCTTGAATTCTAGATTTCATAGAAACCCATACCTCAAGCATGGCTCGTGATATAAGAGTGATTGTCTAGTTAATTATTGACCCATACGTTGTGTTTAAATAAAGTAATATGTAACCCAAAAATTCTTTTAAAGGTAATTGAGACATCTCTGCACAAATTATTGTAATAAAGTGACTCTGATGAACAGGAGAGGGAAAAGGGCAGGAAACTGAGCTCCAAACGGGCCCCCAGAACTGCATCGCCCGAGGAATGTGGAATCCCACTCCAACTATACCTATTTGTATTCATAAACACTCCTCCGTAGTCATCTTCACATAACCAATTTATGTATGTAAAGGTAACTTTTAGAGTATTTACCAAATACAAATGGTAAATTACCTGATTCCCCCAGAAGAAGGATAAAAATATGGTGAGACCTGCCGTCTCTGCTAATAGATGCGTCAGCCACAGACGCTTGTGGTGCTTAAAAGCACCACGAAGAAGGATAGGTGACCAGATTCAGATGTCCTTTGCAGAACAAATGAAGTAGTTTAGAATAAACAGTCTTATGACTGACCAACTGACACCCAAGTGTCTAGTTGGTTAAGTAAGTATGTATGTTGTAAATAGGTATGTTATCAGTCAAATGACATGATTTCAACAATTATCTTTAGGTTTCCCTAAAGAGGTACTGGCAAGGCCAGTAAAAGCACCGAATATGAAATTGCACTGGTCAGTCAGTCTCCACCCACATTTAACTCCTACGGAAGTCAGAATATAATATGAGAATGCTTTATGCAAGTCCCAAATCACATGTGAGCATACATTCTTATCAGTTGTAGACGAGAGAGCAATATTTTGCCCATCCCAATAGAGAGTAGATAAGATATGTTGATCACATGAACTTCCTGAGAGCATGTGGGCTTCTATGACCAAAAGCTGCCATTACAACCATATCGAATGCTAGATAATAAATAGATAGGTATTCGATGAAGATATGATAAAAGTTGTCCCATGACATTTGATGACAACCATTGTAATTAGTAGGTAAGTTGTAGTCATAGTTTTACTATGATGAGCACCATTTTAGCCAGTCATAAGAAGAACTTTAAGAACTTCATGACTAGAATATTACTTTAGATATGATTAGTAGTGTATTATTGTATCTTCTGCGTCAAGGTCCTCGCTGCGCTCGGACCTCAACGCAGAAGATACAATAATACACAACTTTTTTCAGTATTTTCCTAGCCGAACTGTATTGAGCAACAGCTCTTTAACACCAGTCAGTTGAATAGCAAGCAGGCAGCACTCAAATCTTGACGAAGAAACTTATCCTACTTTTAATCAACTAACAAATTACACCTCCTTACTTTAAGGCTGCAAGTGACTGTCCATTTGTATGTTACGAATTCGCATTTATACAAACATTGCCATGCTTGATCATATGACTCACACGTGCATGCGCTTGGCTACTGTGGATCTTTCATTGATGTGCGAAATACGATGCGGCCAGATTGGCTTATTATTTCATTATCATTACTCACTACTCGTACGTACCTCGCTGGATTATAAACAAGTACACTTAGCCACATACGATCCGGCTATGAGTTTTTAGGTCCTGTGACACTAAAAAAATTAGAAACTCAAAGGACCATTTTCTCAAGACTAAAGATAAATGTTTGTATGTAATAGGATGCAAATAAAAATAAGTAAGTAATTACTCAAAAAATTTATTTTTCACACACCATTTTTAAACATGTTACATTTCTAAGAGCACATATTGTTGGGTGATAAATACAGCTATACACATCATTACAATTTCTATATTCTTCATACAAAGATAACAAATTAGGACAACGTATATCTTCTACATTAATAACATCAGAATGACCTAATATATTTTTAATCCACATAGCTTTTTCGGTTCCTTTGCAATAAATAGTTTTTCCGATTAGAAATTCGTCAACGTACAATATGTATTGATTATAGGTATAAAACCATCATTCCAATTTGTTTTTCTGTTCCTTTCTATCCACTTCACTTGCTTCCTTTCTGTGGCTGTAAGGTTGTGGAATGGGAAAGGAGGCTGAATTAAAAGAACTTGAACTTTATCACTTTCCAAGATCGCAATTTCTTTTAAAATAAACTGGTTATCTGCTGTTTTAAACCCTTGAACGTCTACGATGACAATTGATTTCATGTTAATTTTCGCACTATATTACTCAAAGGTCTATACTCCACCAAATGATCGTTTATAATCAAACAATAAGCACTTGTGTTATCTGGGAACTGGGAAGAGCTTTCTATTTCTAAGCGAACATCAACTGGACCAGTTTTTAAATTTTCGTTCTGTCTTGAACAATCGATTACGAATAATGGAGCTTTTGCCTTAAAACTATTAAAATCAAGCAGCGGATCTATAGGAAGATTATAGAACGACTGGCGAAATCTAGCATACATGTCATATAATATACTGTATTTGTTAGCATCAAATTTCAAGTTAAGAGCGTCATACGGATAATAGTAAGAATTAAGAAAAAGTGTTATGTTCGTAATATTGCAATGATCAAATGATGCACTATCATTTACTTTATTATTTCTTTTGTTCGTTTGTAAACCAAATATAACATAACGAGGCTTTTCTAATTGAGAAGTAGTTTTAATAGACCATGAATGTTTAGTAGTCTTTGGTAAAATAGGATATTCATATAAATCCCAGTTTCTGAATGCAATTTGGATAGGTTTATCCTTTTCTAAATGTTTTAATAAAGTTAACCTTTGATGATCAGATACTTTGACATGAGGCATACGCCATTGAATTTTATTTAAACTGAGTTCTATAAAATCATCTTTATCACACATAACACTGTTGCAATTTGTGCTGCTCCTGTTCAGTATTAATTCGTGTTTGCAGTTGATAATAATCTTCCTATAGTCTTCCGCAAATCCCAACAACTTATTCAGTGGTAAAAGAATACTAAATTCACCATCATTATCTTTAAATCCATCTACATTCCAGCCCCACATTTCAGAAGCCTTGCTTTCTCCAGCGTTCATAGAAACTAATGATTTCATTGTTGTAGTTATACCTGAATTTCTTATACGATCAATTTCAACTCCATTCATTTCATATCTAATATCTTGAAAAGAAAAGATACAGCATTATTAACTAAATTAACTTTTTAACTTTTAATACACCTGTTGTAGCTTCTTTGAATTTTACGAGAAATCTTCCTTCAATGTATATTGCACTAGCTGAAGGCAATACATAAATATCCTGCTGATGAATAGGTATCCGTATTTCATCATTTTCTTTAAAACTGTTATTGTATGGGTTATATGTATGGATTTCATAACTTTCGATAGTATTATCAAATTGCGGGTAATCAGATATCTGAAGGATACTCATATTTTTAAACCAAGAGCGCGAAGAAACTCTTGATTTTCTTTAGTAATTTTTGTTTTGTTTTACGTCTGGAACGTTTGACGCTTGTTTTAGTAATGGTTGTGTTTTTATTTTTGCAATTATTTTTGTTAATTGTTGGATTGACATTGAAAACAATCATTTTGATTTTCGTATATGAAGACACAGATTTATATTTTCCTTCCTAAAATTAATTAAGTTCCTTGCAAATCTGTAATTTTAATTGAAATTGAGGAAATCTCTTTCTTTCTTACAGGTAAATAAATAATATTTTTTGGCACTTCAATAAGTTGTTGTCCTGGAGGAACGTCAAGCACAAATTCATGAATTATGTGAGTAGGTAAACCGTTTGTGTAAGAACTTTGGACTAGATCACATTCGATCCGTATCACTGATACTGGAATAATGTTAACAGGGTGGGCTGATTCATGCCATTTATTTGATTCTAAAGTTTTCGATGGGAATCCCAATAATGAACCTATGCTATTATCTACAGTGAAATCAATTGGTTGGGAAGAAAACAAAGAACATGTGAAAGTATTATTATTGGGCTTGATTATTATATCACAGTTTTTAGCATGAGTTTTGAGATATTCATATAAATCAAATAAGTCATATGCGCCACAAGGGATTATCAGTTTATGATTTTCACCATAAGCAAATATATTGTTATTTTCATTGATATTGGATATTGAATTAAAGGTTGAAAAATATAATAATCCGCACTCAAAGCTACCATCCAACATAAGCGGAGGTATAAATTCTGATTGAAGTGTAGATTGACTGCCTGTGACTGTTAACGTTATAGACATGGTGATGTAACTAAACTTTATTTATCACGTATTCACTATTTATGACGAGCCCAAAATGACTGTAGAAATTTTATACATAAATGACCGCATATGTATGGATTATGTTGTTGTTCATTAACGTAATTATAAGAAATATTGGATCCCATATACTTGATCAATTCTTGAGGTGGTTTTAAATTCCCATAACTATCGAAATATTCAACATATATATTTTTTCTTGCATAGGCTACCCAATGAGTACCAGAATTTTGAGAGCTATCAAGATTAATAATACCACATTCTTTGTCAAAAGATTGTTTTGTAATTCATCTCTCATGAATACTCCTCTAAAATAGGGAATATCCTTACAAAATTTAAGCAAATCTATGTTTGTAAGTGCTCTTTTAGGTAGCCTACTAATTAGTTTTTTTTGTTTGTTACATAGAGCCCCAAACCATTTCCTAATTCCTTAAGTTGAAGCCCTCTTCCTATATACATCGTTTCCATTTTCTGATTATGTCTCTTTAGTTCTTGTAAACGTTCTTTAGCTGCTTTTATAGCATTTACTGCTCTAGCAATCCCAGCCGCTCCACCGGCTAAACCTCCTGCGGCAGATAATCCTGCAAATATAGGCACTAAAGGTAGAAATCCACCAACTTTTGGTACAGGTATAACTCGTGGTATGTTCACGGATGAATTTAAATCTGATGTTAGTTCTTTCACAACAGCAATGGCTAGATCAATAGCTGCTTTCTTACATTTCGGCTTAAATTTTTTAATATGGTTCTTGGTAAGAGAGACAATATTATGAAATGATTTTTTTATTCCAGCACCACTTTTAACATTGTTTCTTCTTTTTGAATTATTATTCAAATTATTCTTTTGATCATTGATTTTCTTAAATTTTTTCATGATAATAAATTGTTTTGTATTTATTAAAATAAAATTAATAATAGGTAGGTAATTACAACACTCTTTCTCGCTACAGTTACTAATTAGAAATGATAATATTATTATTACTGTCTTATTTATAAAACATTTGATTTATTTATCCAACTGTTTTCTTCTGATGGTAAACCTAACCATTTCACAAATAATTTATCCCCCTTCTTTTTTAGTATTTGCTCAACAAGGTAGATATTTGGAAATTTAGTTTTTTGTAACTCTTGTGGATAAAATGATCCTTGGATTGGACGATGTTTAGCATCTTCCAGAAAATATGTAATAGGACTTGTGTTGTTAACTTTATTTACAGTAAAAATTTCAGTAGACCAATTTGGAGTATACCCTTTTCAAACGTTCCTTTATACTTACTAATTCGGACAAAATCTCCGACTTTGAATTTAGCTTTTTCTTTTTTGTTGTTTTGTTGATACATTTTTTGGTATTTCTCTAACACTAGACTTTTATTTTTAGAATTTACTTCGATAGGTTTAAGTCCAATTGTTCTATGTTTTGTATTGTTATACATATTTATTAGTTTAGGAAGCATGCCGATCCATTCATATTTTCCTTGCATACTGAAATGTTTATACAATATACCTTTAAAGGTTCTTATGAATCTTTCCACTATTGAGGCTTTTTTCGATGAGTAAGTAGAATAATGATTTATTTTATAAGCGTTTAAAACCTTTCTCAATTTTTCATTATAGAATTCTGTGCCTAAGTCAGTTTGTAAATTTTTCGGAAAACGACCCGTTTTAAATAGCTTTTCAAATTCTTGAGTAACATGTTCTTTACCTTTTTGTTTTAAAGGAAACACCCATGCATATTTTGAAAAAGTATCAATAACAGCTAAAATATATTTAAAATTTTTGTTTTTTCCTGACATCGATTGCATATCAATAAGATCAGCTTGCCACAGATCATCTATGTCTTTCATAACAACATGCCTGCGAGGAAAATTTTTTCTTGCTTGTTTGTGTATTTCATTGACGACATTTTCTTTACTCATTTTTTTCTTATTTTGTTTGAAAGTGTATCAATGTTTTGTTTAATGTTATTTAATTCTATTTGCATTTGATCAAGGGATTGATGTAAAGATTTGATATTATTATTTAATTTACTAGACCAATTATTAACAGATTCATCAACATATTTCTTGGTTGCATAATTAATCGAATGTATAGAAATATTTTCTTCAATGCTTTTAATCAAACTCTTCACAGTTTCATCTACATATTGCTTATTCACACAGTCCTTCGATTCTACTGGTAACCCAACATGTTTAATGATCCTATTTTCAGCATCGAAACAAATGCTATCCATTAACATAGTATTTGGTCGCAAATCATTATCATGTTTATGTTTTTTAAAAACATTATGTCCAAACTTGTCAACATTCATGGTCAGCTAACTATGATCAAATACAATTATTTGTTATTTTGCACCCTTTTATTCCTTAATGACGCCAGCTTCAGTCAATTCTTCTATAATTGAAATAATTTCATTGTCATGGTTTGTGTTTCCGGCGTCCTTGGAGGCAATCAATAGTTTTAATCTGTCAACTAGTTCATTAGGATCATCCCAATAAACTAAATCTGTTTTGGATTTGTATTTTTTTAAAATTGGCAAGTTTCCACCTAGCTTTACGCTTTTTGTATTATTTTCCGAGAATAAAGGTTTGATGATTTGAGAATATTTCATTCCTGAATTCCCCTGTATCTGGCCAGATTCTTCAAACCCTCTTTTATGCGCGTTTGTGTGAACCAAAATATCTTTATACGTTAATTTATCTGTTTCAGTTATCAACTGTATATCAGGTTTACTTTGAAATAAAAGCTGAGACAAACCAGGCGTCATTTCATAGCTATTATCTTTTAAAGTCAGCATTGAATAATTATCAGAACCAGAATCTTCTATTTGTTTAATTGTTATTGGAGCATTTCCAATCATCAATCTATCCCCATCATCTCTTATACCATAAGGCACGCAAATGTTTTTGTAGGCATTTTGGATAGGCAATGTGTTAAACTTTATATCTTTATCTTCCTTGACAGGAGTTTTAAAATCATTGTCATCAAAAGAGTCGTTACTATGAGATTCTGGTTCAATATTTCGGTCACATGTATCTTCATTTTTTTCAGCATTCATGTTATCAGCTTTAATATGATCCTGACATTGTTTATTCAGCGTAATCATTGTTTCCAGCGGGTCGGTTAGTGGTTTAAATATTTTACGTCTTTTTAATTCTAAATTATCTTCTTTTTCCGCATTTGTTTCAATTTGCTTTTATATTTTTACTGATTTTATTAATTGTTCTTTTATGTTAGACTCCATATTAAGAAAAAACACTTCTACCAACTTTTATAGTATGATCTTTAATGATATGAACTGAGACTAGTAGTCTCTATTTGTAGCATCAAACTATTCAAAATTGACGTACACGTCAAATGATTTCCTGTATCTTCCACTATTTAGCTCACACTCTTTATTGATTGTTAAACATGCATACGGATCTGCCCATATGCTTGAAGCTAAGGACTTAAAATTCTGCCAACTCATATCAGAATTCACATGCTCATCATAGATGTGCTTTAAGTTAATATCATCCTGTTTAAATATTATAATAAAATTTACATTATCTCTTATTAAATGTTTTGGTATTTTCACATATGTTTGTGATAAATAAAAACAGTCTATTTCTTTATGTCGCCCCATAGAAAAATAATTACGGATATTCATTTGTTTTTCACAAGCCACATCATCAAAAATAAAAACTGAATTTTTCAAAGCATCATCAGGTGATATGACATCCTTTTCATATTGAAACATGAAAAGTTTAACATCTGGAATTCTCCTAATAACTTCTTCCAAAAGCAATATTTGGGTTGAAAAGTTGTTTTCGAATAAATGTAAATATTATGAAATTTCAGACCATTTTCTTGTAGTAACAAGCTTAACATAGTATTCGTTTTGCCGCAATTTGAAGGACCGCATATTATGCAGCGAATAGAATTGGGTAAAAGCGTGCTATGTTTGGAGTTTTAGAATATATAATATCAACATTAATTTTATCAATTGGCAAAGATACGAGTTGCTTGATTAGCTTCATTTTACTTTCTGTTAACTAATTGGTTTTATGTTTTATTATGTAGATGCATTTGAATCAATAGTAGATAATATCATCAAATCTTGTAACATCTTAATACTTTATGACTTTTGCTTCATGATGATCCCAATAAACTCCATGCTTACTTATTTATTTATAGTAGGTATACTAGCTTGTTGGAAGGTGCACGGAAAAAAAACCTATGTCCTTTTTTACCGTCACATGTTTGTGACAAAATTCATTATTACTAATATAAGTACAGTCTCTCGCGTTAACTCATGAACAATTCCATTTTTAATGTTTCGATTTTCTTGTGATTAATACCGACAAGCCAGACAAAAATTATGTTAAGCGATTCAATAAATGTTGTTGCATCTAGAAAAGTAACAATTATTGCTGGAAAATATTACAGCCTGAAAAAAAAAACAATCCTCGCATTTTGAATTGTTTATAAGTGAGCGGGAGTGACTGTACCTACCTACGGATATGAAATAAAGTGTTTATGTAATGTTAATCTACATGACCTTAACCCACAAGTAGCCAGTCAGCAAAACAATATTCTAGGCCAATCATTGTAATGCATCAGCATATTTCAGGCCAGTGGTTCTAAAACTTGAGTTGTGGGGTCGCAACCTACTTGAACCCTTCTACCAAATAGAATCATACGGATGGTTCATTTAATGTCAAGTTAACTTCTGAATGCAACAGTTTGGGAATGATATCTATTTTTTAATAATAATAAAAAAAACTTGTGATGAAAAGGTATAAAAATAATCAGAAACGTTTAGTTTCTTTACAGACTTCAAAGGAGCACAAGTGTATCTCAAACTTCTTCAACAGTTACGTGTTTACTTATTAAATAATTTTTCGGATTTGAAATTGGTAAGTACAGCTACTTCTATAATTTTAAATCAATGTGATAGTCTTTCATAACTAAGTTTAACAATGTGTAATGTCTATGCCTTTTTTTCAGATTATTGCAGGCTCACAGCCCAATGAAAAAGAACACTTAGACAAGCCATTCTTTTATTCGCAAGGTTTAGATGTTGATGCGCTTCCATATTCCCAAGATTTGGATGCTTACCTCAAATATCAAGATACTTATAGCTCAATTCTGCTTCCAACTGCGATCGCAGGAGAGCAAGAAACAAATCAAACAGATCGAAAGAAAACGCAGAAAAGAAAAAAATCATCTGAGCTCACATCTCATATAATAAAGAAGGTGAGAAAAGGAAGACGTATAATTAAAATCAGTATATCAAATCTTGAAGATAGTGCTGATAATGATGAAGTTATGGTGCAATACATAGTTAATGAGCAATATGATGAAATTTTAGATTCAGCTGAAAATATTGTAGAGCGAATTGCTAGGAAGATAAGTCGGTCTGATGAATTGTAATAACTTTTTATGTTTGCTTGTATTTCTATTTTTCATTGTGAAATTGGTATGAGCGACTGGTGTGTGTACGATTTGGTGAGGCGAGTTATTTACGCCTTCGCTTTAGTTCTTAATAAATTTAATTTAATTTTGAGAGTAGGTGTGATCTAGTTTTATGTGTAACTATAATATTATTGAAATTATTAAACGACTTAGTAATGAATTACATATGTTGTTTTCATTTTTCTTTATACAATCCGCTCTGAGAAAAAATTGGATCAAGTTATACTAGTACTAAGGAAAAGAGTAAACAAATTTTCAATTTAAATTAGAATTTTATGTACTATCAGCAGCACCTTGATTTATCCATTCAAGAGATCAAAATTAATTGGCACTATATACAGTTATCAAGATAATATGTGCAGGTTAAGTAAAATAGTTATCTCGAACTGCTGTCAATAGTACCTATTTACCTAATAACTACATAGCTCATGTATCGTTAGTTTTTACCCGAATTAATATTGGTAAACCAATATAATATGATACATGACACATTTCTAAAGTTTGATAGAGTACATAGACTTACCTTTTTAGATTTTCGTCTCGAATATCAGAGGCGTATCGTCGCCAATCTTTTAAGGGTTGTGAGTGCACACATAGCAAAGATGTTAATACAATAATAAACTCTATTTACTTCTACCGAGCATAAGATTTTGAATAACTTATAATTATTTCTGGCTCCTTGTTGCATTAAGTTCAACACATGTAAACTATTTTTCTATAAATGCGTGAAGTGCTCTGGAGTGATCAAACAGTCGGGTCGAGTCTTCCTCAGTGCCATCTCCAGTCTCAGAAGAAAATATATAGCTCCACAAGTATGTAAGTATTTATTTTTTACATGTTTTTTTAAATGCACATTTTCTATTGTAACCTATCAGGATGCAGGCGTGATATAGACGTGACTATTTCTCACACCTCATTTCTTATTTCGGTTTCATATTTGTTTCTAAATAGTTATGTTTGATTTCAGGTCATCTGCCCCTTTCAACCCGTTTGACTCGGACGCAGAAGAGCGTCAAGCAGGTGCCGTCCAACCTAAAAAGAAAAGCGCTGGCAGCAAACCCGCGGCATCTGCATCGACTTCGAGCGGTAAACATTCGAGCAAGCCCAAGTCGAATGCTAAGAAACCGAGTGCGCCGCCTGCTTCACAACCAGCACGCTCGCTGCCATCGGTTCAAGATTTGTTTGGAGATATATCGGACAGCGACTCCGAACCTGAAAGCATCAGTGCCCCTGCTCCCGCTAAGAAGCGCAAATCAAAACAATACATAGAGGTAAGTTTGTTTTTATTCATCGAGTTATATGATGTGAATGTAAAGTGATGAGTGTAACACAACTTTAGTTTATTACAATCTAATGCTATTTTTTATCGTTTGTGTCCATCGTCTCCGTGGTCGAGTGGTTTAAGCCTTAGGCTTGCGACCCGGAGGCTCGGGTTCGATTCCCGGTGAAGGATAAGAAAACATAGTAGTGATGTTTACTAGTTTGTATGATTATTTCCATACTGTCTAAATTTCGTTGATCGTTCCTTACACAATCACCTGTGTCAGCTTAAGAACCCAGTTAAGTTAAAAAAAAAAAAATGTCATTAACATGTTTGCTTTTCAATTGTTTCAGGAGGAAGAGCTGCGAGAACAGGAGCCAGTGCGTGCGTCAGCGCTGCGAAGCTTTTTTGTCTCGCCGGACTGGCTCGGGAGTATCGTTTCAACGTGACTACACGCGCCAAGGAGAATATTATGTAGAGCTGCGCGTGTACAGCGCTCGAGAGGCGGAACGGCTAGGCGCTGATAGATGGAAAACTGCTTTGATATCATACAAGGGTGCTCTTTATCCGGATTCACCCACTTGGAAAGCTACAACGGAGTTGGTGAAGGCAGCTAAACGAGAATTTCAGAGCGTTCAGCCTATTTTGTACCCGAATCAAGTAATTTAGGTCACATTTTCAGAAGGTCATAATCAACTTAAATAATTTGTGTATAACCTTAAGATACATTATAATCAATTTACATACCTATTTATCCTTGTTATACGACATTTTATAAATAAGTACCTACCTATACCTAAAGTTGAAATAATAAATACTTGCATATAAATTGCAATTTATTTTCAGCACTCTAACACTGTTAAATAATTTTGTTTTGCTCTAAACAGGTCAAACAAATGTCTTGATTTTTGGTACTATCAGTATTCTCGGTTTTCAAATTCTGAATGATCAAAGCCTGTAATAATGTTTTTCTGTAACTCTTGCAATATACCAGTCTCGAAATATTCTGCACATAAAAAGTCAAACTTGCATAAATCGAATTGTTTATTACGCACTCAATTCGATGATGTATATATCATAGCGACTGCTTTTAGAAATCGAATAGTTAGCTACAAAATTAAACCCAAGAAAACTATTATTTTACCCGAAACTTTCATGAAACAAGTATCTCACACCGTATGCCGTCTTATAAAAAGTTCTTTGAAAAACACACTTCTATTAAAGCTAATGTTGAACTATTTGTTAACTACTTGCTGCCGAAAAATAATGAAAAATCTCTAAAATCTTTTAATACGAAATATGAAGTAATACTACAAAGCACAGACATATCTCTTTTGTATAAAGAGTTTTCCGATAAGCTAGTTTGCAAATCAATAGACTTTGAAATGGCTGAATCAGGATGGGCAATTCAGACAACAAGTCATTTAGAATTGAATATAGTTAAATACAATCCATTGCGAGCTGGCACATACTTGCCTCTACCTAAGAGTATTGTTAATACCAAGTCATGTCTAAATATTCGTAATACAGATTCACATTGTTTTCTTTGGTGTATTGTAGCACACATGTATCCTACACAACAAAATCCTAACAGAGTAACTTCATATCCTCACTATTCAAAACTGCTCAATACTTCCAACATGTCCTTTCCTCCTAGTTTTGAAGATATTCGGAATTTCGAAATGAATAATGATAATATAAGTGTAAACATTTATGGAGTCGATTACAAAAATACTGTTACAGGCCCATTGTACAAAACAGCAGCAAGAAAGTTATATCATGTTAACTTATTATACATTAGTGATGGGGATAAAAGCCATTTTTGTTTGATAAAAGATTTTGAGAAACTTGTTCATAAACAACTTACAAAACACACATCTAAGATACATTTATGTGACGAGTGCTTTCTGTATTTTGACAGTAACGAAAAATTAACTAATCATGAATGTGCAAGAGTTCAAACTATTTTGCCTGAGAGCGGAACGAAGCTAAGATTTTCAAATTTTGAAAGAACTCAAAGAATACCAATAGTAATATATGGTGACTTTGAATGTTTATTACGAGAATATTCTGATAAAACAAGTCTTCATTTGTGGAAAACATACAAGTTCATGAAGCTACTTGTTTCGCTTACTATATTTGCTGTCATTCCAACCCAGAGCTTAATACTCTTGTCTCCTATAGAGGTAAAAATTGTTCAAAAAAATTTGTAGAAAGTTTGAGTAATGATGTAGTTCGATTACATGAAATACTTTCTGTTAACAAAAATATGATTCCGCTGACAGATGATGAATTGAATTCATTTAATATGAGTACCGAGTGCCACATATGCAAAAATAAATTTAATAGTGATGATGTTGTTGTTAAAGATCATGATCATTTTACAGGCAAATATCGAGGTCCAGCTCATAATACTTGCAACCTAAAAGCGAAAACTTGTCCTTTTATTCCTATTGTATTTCACAACCTTGCAGGTTATGATAGCCACCTGTTTATTAATGAACTTTCTCACATAGCTGGTAGAATTAAGCTAATACCAAGAAACAAGGAGAAATATATTTCTTTTACAAAATTGATACCTGTTAACGATGAAAATGTTGTACAAATGAAGTTTATTGATTCTTTCAATTTTTTAAATTCAAGTCTCGACAACTTAGTCAAAACAATGGAAAAAAGCGATTTGAAACATTTAAGATCGTTTTATGAAGATCCTTATTTATTTCAATTGGTGCAAAGAAAAGGAATCTATTGTTATGATTATATTGATTGTTGGGAGCGCTATGAGGAGACTGAATTACCAGATCGTTCAAAGTTTTTCAACAAGCTTACAAATGAACCTATCAGTCAAGAAGACTATAATCATGCTTTGAATGTTTGGAACGCTTTTAATATCAAAAATTTAGGCGAGTTCACGGACCTGTATTTGAAATGTGACTGTATTTTGTTGTGTGACACAGTAGAAAAGTTTCGATCTATGAGCTTAAAAAACTATGATCTTGATCCATGTTACTATGTTTCATCTCCATCTTTAAGCTGGGATGCTATGTTGTTTCATACTAAAGTTGAACTAGATCTTGTATCAGATATAGAAGTATACCAGATGTTAGAGAAAGGTATAAGGGGTGGTCTGGCGCAATGCTCACATCGATATGCAAAAGCCAATAATAAGTATTTACCTGATCACACGAATGCCGAGCCTAGCAGCTTTTTGGTTTATTTGGATTGTGTGAACTTGTACGGATATGCTATGATGCAAAAGCTACCAACTGGAGATTTTAGATTCCTAAATAATGATGAAATGTCGAGTTTTGATATTATGTCTATACCGCTGGATTCGGATACTGGTTTTATTCTAGAAGTAGATATACATTATCCTTCAAATTTGCATGATAAACATTCTGATTTACCCTTTGCTGCTGAAAAGTTTGCGCCAGTTGGCAGCAGACAGCATAAACTAATAGCTAGTGTTTATGATAAATACAAATATGTTATCCACTATATTCATTTAAGAACATGCTTAAAAAATGGGTTAAAACTTTTGAAAATTCATAGAATATTATCATTTACACAATCACGATTTTTGGAGCCATATATATCATTAAATACTGCGCTCAGACAAAAGCAAAGACCGAATTCGAGCGCAGCTTTTAAGAAACAGAACAACTCTGTTTTTGGTAAAACTATTGAAAATAAGCGAAAGCAAGTTGATGTTAAGTTAGTGAATATATGGAAAGATAACTTCAACAAGACCAATAAGATTTGTGGTGCTGAAAAATATGTTAACGCTCCCAATTTTAAAGACTTGTCAATCATATCAGATTCATTAGTATCTATACATATGCACAAAACAAAACTGATTCTTGATCGTCCTATTTACATTGGACTCAGTATTTTGGAACTATCTAAAAGTCATTTGTATAATTTTCACTACTCTGTCATGACACGAATGTATGAAGATAATATTAAACTTTGTTACACGGATACTGATAGTCTCTTGTATTTGATATATACAGAAGATTTTTACACGGATATGAAAAATAATCTGCAATATTTTGACACAAGTAATTTTGAATCCAATAACATCTATAACATGCCGAAGGTAAATGATAAGGTACCCGGCTATTTCAAAGATGAGTTAGGTGGAGAAATTATTTCAGAATATGTTGGTTTAGGAGCAAAACTTTATTGTATTGAATCTATGAAATCTTCTATAAAGAAAGCTAAAGGTGTAAAAAAGTGTGTAACTAAAAAACTTGACATTCAAAAATACAAAGATGCTTTACTACATGATTTAATGCTTCGAGATAATATGTGTATTATTAGATCAAAAATCATAAAATTTTACTCAGAAAATCAACAAGTCAATTTTTACAACTAAAGATGATAAGAGACAAGTTCAGGAAGATAAAATCTTTACATATCCTTGGGGCATTATAAAACAGTTTTTAGATAAGATATACCTAACTTCTCTTATGCTAGAATAATACGTGATATTATACGTGTATTTATACTCTATTTATAATTGTTAATTGATAAGTAACATGCTTGTATCCTGCATGAACTTTTGTAAAAATACCAAATAAATATTATTTAAACAATTACTTTGATTCTTCTTTTTCTTACCTTTGCTCACAGACACCTCCCACTAATAAAACATCTATTTAATATGCAGCTGAATGAAAAAAAAAGAATTATAATGCAGCGCCATAACGTTTTACTCAAATCATATGAAAAGATAAATCATCATAATATTGAAAACTTCTTCACCAGGTCAGAGGGCTGTCTGATTGCTATTTAACTGACTGGAACATGTTGTAGGTATTTTGAAGGAGCTGACACTCAATACGATCCTACAGTTTGATTGTAACACAAAAAAAGTTGTGTATTATTGTATCTTCTGCGTTGAGGTCCGAGCGCAGCGAGGACCTTGACGCAGAAGATACAATAATACACTACTATGATTCATCTGAATCTGTTATAGGATAGGATGATAGGAAAGGATATTATCCATTCTACCAGCCATACACAGTACTTAACAACATAGCAAGTACTATAAAATAATATTGTTGTAGATAGATGTCGTCTACTGCCGGACACATGTCATTCCGAAGATAACAAAATTATAGTTGTAGATAAATGTTTATCCATTGCTGGACACATTCCAATACTAAAGACAGTATTCTTTGTATGGAAAAAATACTGTTGTAGATGATTATTTATCCACTGTTGGACATAACCAAACAGAAATAGATATCTAACAATATCTACTTATGTGTACTTCATACATAGTAACATTAGTCAATTAAGTCCATAGTCGCTCAGCAACCATAGTACAAATAGAAATCTGTCCACTGATGGGCTAAGCCAAACAGTAGGTAAGTAGATACAACAGGAACTTTATCAAGTGAATCCTTAATCGCTCAGCAATCATAGAATAGTAATTTATCCACTGATGACCACAGCAAATAATAAATAAGTAGATATCTAACAATATCTACTTATGTAAGTTTTAACCCAAGAACTTTATCATGGTCGCATAGCAATAATAATTAAAGTAAATTATTTTAATTGAAGCTACATTAATTTGTTATTAAAGTAATAAATGGCTGGCAAACGGATAAGCAGATAGGAATAATAGGATTTTACAGGTTATCCTACCTACTCCTAAATACTAAGATGAAAATTAACCTATCTAACGACACTAATTAGCCCAGATTTCCCTAATAAAAGATTAAATGCGAATACTACAAAGTTTATATGAAACAATCAGAACGCAGGTTCTTTAAAACATTTGGACCGACAACAAAACAAAGTTATTGCAATAAAATGACCTTAGCACTAAAACCAAAGCATAAAACCATGTTCCTAGTCGTATCAGCATTCAGAGAATATAATTTGAACAAGAATCCACGACTCCAAACCTCAAATAAGGTACACCTATCGCTGATAAGACAAGGAAATATTGAAGATTGTACTTATCCATCTGGAACTCGAAGTCGCCAGCACGCGAAGAACCAACAATGACGACATCCACCCACCAGGCCGATTCCAGTGCACACTGATGCACGCATCCTCCTTTTCAAACACCACATTTTCACGTGCTACATGGGTTCAAAACACTTTTCACAAATCAAACACACTCGCGAATCAAGGGGTGACCAGTCAAACGTCGAAACTCCCTGGCCCACGGCGCGACTCCACCAGGACTGATAGGTAAACTAATCACTGCACTAGGTATTCCTTTTCTGTCCTGGGAGACTTCACGATTAGAACTAAACTGCCCGCAGGCCGTATGGCTCGCTATTTTATACCAAAAAGCTTCGAACTTACGAGAAGAATTATTTTCTAGAAATCCGCTTCTCATCAAGAAAGAAGATATCCTCCTCTCTTTCATACACATTTTAGAAGACATTCGACTATTCTAGAATTTTTTAGAATGTCTTGTTTCGCTACTTGTTGCCAGACACCAATTCAGGGGGGGTCCCTAGGATCCACGACCCATCCTGACATCCAAGAAAGACTTATAGTGTATATTAAGTAAACCACGGTTTTACCAATATTTCTAAACATTTTACTACTGGTTCATAGAATTTTTAGAAAATACATCAATTTTCTATAAACCGAAAATGTGACTAATAAAATAAACCTTAGGTATTTCAGTCGCTATGGCACTATAATAGGCCTAGTAGGGCCCTGTCTAAAGTGACACTTTGCAGTTTCCTACTCGACAATAGATGGCTCTTAAAAAAAATAGCAAAATGTTATGTCCTGTATCATATAAGCACGAAAAATTATAAATGCTACTGCAAACGCTGTGCAACCATCAGACCAATTATCCAAAATTATTTAGACTTGCAAATATGATCGATATAAAAAGAAAATAAACAAAACATTTCAATATTGCCTCACGCACATAGCGCCATCTCTCAGCCGCATTCCGAACCTCCATACCAATCTTGACAGAACAGAACCAAACCCTAATATTTATATATATATTTGTCGAAGATCATCAGGAAGGGGGCAGGCACGAGCGGGAAGAAGGGCAGAAGAAGAAGCCCATAACAAAACAAAACATAAAATCTTACGCTTAGTCAGGAATGTCAGGATATAAAACCAACAGCACGTCGTGGGCGTATACTCGTCGAGTACCTGATGGATACTTGATGTATACTGCATGGTCAACTGCAGACTCCTGTCAGGATACTGCATCGTCACATGCTATCTCGAACCACTGCCACTATAATGATAAACCACAGTATACTCACTATCACGTAGTCAGCTTTCCATCCTGGCTGTTTCGGGCTGGCAGCCCTCTTCAGGTATGGTGTAACCATACGACAGCATTTACACCACACCTAGAGGAACAATTTCGGAACCTTAGACTCACGCTAATCCACGTCAGCACTTCTTCGCCAGTCGTCAGATCCCGTTAATCACCAATCTTCAATGCCAGACACCGTTGGAGTCCTCTGCCTGCAGCCCTGCATGCCTACAAGGATAGACCACCAGTTATTATCACCATTCGCGTAAGATTTCTGCACTTCACTAACGTTTCGCATACCAGTAACCTTCCGAGGGTAAAACGATAACAAACACTTCATGATACCCTAAAATATTCCACTAGCCTTACAAAGCTAGGGCTCCACTATAGCCTGGAGGCACCGGTTCCTCTAAATACACCAGGATTACCATGATTCTATCGGATTGCGAACGTAACTTCGAAAAGACACAAAGAAAACCATACCTTAGCTGAAACTGTCACAATCTCCACAAATATTCCGTAGCCCATACGAATCTAGGGCTCCGCCATAACCTGAAGACCACAGGTCCTCAGAATACTACAAGATTACCAAGATTTCACCGGATTGAAATCTAACCTCAAAAGACTAGTTAACGGCAGCGCGGCCAAACCGAGAATGAATCAATCGCATTCGACACTCGAGCTCATCAATTCGTCATTCGTCAATCCCACTCGAATGAGTTCATTCGTTCAGTCACTCAATCTTCCACCTTCACTACACAACCGCGATTGTAACCCAAACTGGAACTGTCAAAGTTGTTTACTCAGTTCCGTTTCTTTATCACGAACGCAGCCAACAATGAACTGTGAGAACGAAGTACATCGCCTCTAAAGTCAATCCAGTCTATCTTGCTGTCTTTAGCCCACGGTGTGCAAATAAAGCGCACCGTCTATATCGAGTGTTGCCAGCGCTATGCGTTTCGTTTCTGCAAGATTCAACTAGCAATGGAATGGAAAGACAAATTATCAAAACGCGAACTATCAACTGTCAAATAATTTCACCAAATACCCACAGAGTCCGATCATTCTCCGACATATTTATATATTAAGGTTTGTAAGGGGAAGGCTTGTATGGAGACCATTCGGATTGTGATTAAAGCGTGAAACTTGGCATAGATGTTCTATGGGTACATCTTAGTAGGTAAAGCCCGGTTTCCAGGAGTTCCGCCCCCCGGAGCAGGTGGAGGGGGCAGGAATGTTATGGTCGCCGCGCACCAAACAAAAAATTCTCACTGATAGAATCGAGGTCTGAGGGCAAGTTTGGTATCGTTTTCGAGTAAAAATAACATGAAGAATCTATTTAACGTAGTAAAAAATAATGTTTTCATTAAAAATACAAAGAAATACGCAAAAGAAGGAAAATATACCACACTATTTTCGTCTTCAACACGCTATCACTATAAATATGCTAATATTTAGGAAAAAATAAAATAGCACTAAAAGCTTAGATATTCAGCTTTCTAAAATATATACTTTTGTATGGTTTTAACCAAAATTACACATTAAAAAAATAATAGGTAGAGAGGTGTCAAGTTCAATACTCTCTGCGTACGTACATCTTCTTTGTTTATGAATAGAACTGCAAAATTTAACACAAGAGATAATATACCATTCATATTCTAAAGAAATTAAATTTAAGCTGATCTTGCTGTCCACATTTGAGAAAAAATAACCGCAAATTTAAGTTTGTTTTTCATATGTTTTGTATGAAAAACAAAGTTAACTTTTCAGCTTAAACTAATAACGGAATACGAATTGAACGCAATATGCAAAACCGCACAAATACGGTCCAGAGTACCTACCGAGGAAATTTTGGTGCTATTTAACGTGGATATAGTTGTCCCATTACCATTAGCGCGTCGCCTCCTCACCTCCATCAACAGCTCGAGGTAGATCAGTGTGCGGTAGATCATCCATTTGCCATCTTCAAGTGATCGGTCCATCTGACCGCGAAAGTTGCGCTTATTTTTTCACGTGTTATGTGCTGGTTGTGAAAATCTGCGCCACGTAGCTGGAGAGACTATTTACTAGCAAATAAAACGTCCCTAAAACGTGGATCCGAGGTGTTTTGGCATGGTTTTGAAAAACAGAAGACAAAATGCCCCAAAACTTAGGCGATCACCCGTATGAGCCACAGAGCCACGTCTGTTGTCTATGCTGTCCCCGAAAGACCATTACGAATCGTCTGGCATTACGTTTGAAACCTTCTAGCCAACGAAACAGGTCGGGTTCTGTAATGAATTCAAATACCGTGGCTTGGGTGGACAAAGACATATCCATCTATACTGCAATTACTGCACCATCCATGCAGAAGTCAGAGAAGTAGATCTATTCTGCTCTATTTCGCTTTTATAATCTACGAGTAAGCCTTCGACTCAATTGAAGCCCGGGCCGTGGAGGACATAGTTTTCCCATTACCAGCGTCGCGTCGCGTCCCTCACCTCCATCAACAGCTCGAGGTAAATCAGTGTGCGGTAAATCAGCGATTTGCCATCTTCATGTGATCGGTCCATCTGACTAAAGGACATTCTTTGTGGTCTACTCTTGCCGAGGCGTGACCTTTACATCGGATTTCCATCAGTTTCTTACTCCACATCCCAGCAATTCTGTTCCATTACAGATGTGATCAACTGATCAGCTGACAGCTACTTCTATTTGCCACACATCCAGACTATGTCGTCTGGTAAATTGGTCTTCTCTTATATAACTTAATCCATTAGTGTGATCCCGATCAGACTTATTCAAAAGCTCCTAAGTGACCATGTAGGTGGTAGGTCAGCCAGTTTTACTGCGAGGTTTCACATCTAGGCTCGATAATTATGTTAAGGACGCACTGATTGAACACCATTGTAATGAATTGCAGCTAGGAGTCTCAAGGACCTAACTTCCCAAATACTGCCAGACAAGCTGCACTCTTCTAGTGATTTCACAACCCAAGTTGTCTTTACCCAACTGATATCTCTGCTGAAGGTATGCATATATACTTTTTGATAAATTCAAGGATATACTTTCGGCGAAAACCGGCTCAGGAATGATATATTGATTATATTATATGGCATTGGTTTTGTCCGAGTTCATCCCAAGTCCAACGCGTCTCGAAGCAACATTATTGAGAGGTTTTGCAGAAATCTAGAATTATGTTATTTTTACATTATGTCGTTTTCAAATCGGTGGTGTGTTAAATATTTACCGATGACATTGATGCTAAGACAATCACTGTAGAATCTTGAAGGGGGAGGTCTTTTTCCAGCGCTTTAGTGAAGAGTTGCGGAGGTATAATGTCTTACACCTCAGAGTATTTCGACTTGAACGGACATAGTTGACATTCGGTACTGAATTTCTCAGCACCACCACTTATCACCAGGCGCCCTGGCAGCGCTGCAAGGGTTCTTAAACAGCACGGGCTTCAATAGAGTCGAAGGCTTACTCGTAGATTATAAAAGCCAAACAGAGGAGAATACATCTACTTCTCTAACTTCTGCATCGATGGTGCAGTAATTGCAGTATAGATGGATAAGTCGTGGTCCACCTAGGCTACGGTATTTAATTCATTACAGAACCCGACCTGTTTCGTTGGCTAGAAGGTTTCAAACGTAATGCCAGACGATTCGTAATGGTCTTTCCGGGACAGCATAGACAACAGACGTGGCTCTGTGGCTCATACGGGTGATCGCCTAAGTTTTTGGGGCATTTTGTCTTCTGTTTTTCAAAACCATGCCAAAACACCTCGGATCCACGTTTTTAGGGACGTTTTATTTGCTAGTAAATAGTCTCTCCAGCTACGTGGCGCAGATTTTTCACAACCAGCACATAACACGTGAAAAATAAGCGCAACTTTCGCGGTCAGATGGACCGATCACTTGAAGATGGCAAATGGATGATCTACCGCACACTGATCTACCTCGAGCTGTTGATGGAGGTGAGGGAGGCGACGCGCTAATGGTAATGGGACAACTATATCCACGTTAAATAGCACCAAAATTTCCTCGGTAGGTACTCTGGACCGTATTTGTGCGGTTTTTGCATATTGCGTTCAATTCGTATTCCGTTATTAGTTTAAGCTGAAAAGTTAACTTTGTTTTTCATACAAAACATATGAAAAACAAACTTAAATTTGCGGTTATTTTTTCTCAAATGTGGACAGCAAGATCAGCTTAAATTTAATTTCTTTAGAATATGAATGGTATATTATCTCTTGTGTTAAATTTTGCAGTTCTATTCATAAACAAAGAAGATGTACGTACGCAGAGAGTATTGAACTTGACACCTCTCTACCTATTATTATTTTTTTAATGTGTAATTTTGGTTAAAACCATACAAAAAGTATATATTTTTAGAAAGCTGAATATCTAAGCTTTTTAGTGCTATTTTTATTTTTTCCTAAATATTAGCATATTTATAGTGATAGCGTGTTGAAGACGAAAATAGTGTGGTATATTTTCTTTCTTTTGCGTATTTCTTTGTATTTTTAATGAAAACATTATTTTTTACTACGTTAAATAGATTCTTCATGTTATTTTTACTCGAAAACGATACCAAACTTGCCCTCAGACCTCGATTCTATCAGTGAGAATTTTTTGTTTGGTGGGCGGCGACCGTAACATTCCTGCCCCCCTCCCACCTGCTCCGGGGGGCGGAACTCCTGGAAACCGGGCTTTACCTACTAAGATGTACCCATAGAACATCTATGCCAAGTTTCACGCTTTAATCACAATCCGAAAGGTCTGACCCCTTACTAACCGGGGTATAAAACATTCAACACAAGTATTGAATCGCATCCCACAGCGGCGACACCAATAGATGTCGCTGTCCCGAATCTTTATAATTAATAAAGACCAGGATACAGGCCTTACAAGGTCTCGAACGTATCCGTCGAGATCATGAACGATTGAGTTTGAAGGCGTTTACTTTACATGTTTATTGATGTGCGTAAGCGTAGTCTTCGATATCTGCCGGTCTCGGCTGAGCGCATTATTTATTCTGCAGGAAGAGATTACTGTTGTTACAGATATTGTATGAGATCGGAAAGGAATACTGTACCTTTCAGGAGACAGGATATCTGAGGTAGGATGCTACTGACTGGTACTGCTGGTACTGCGGCAAAGGCAGTTGTAGCTCGGGGAGCCGTGATCGCGAATCTGGGTAACACACCGCACCTTTCACCCCAGAAGCTGAGATGTTTTCCCCGACATAATTAATATTACAACAGTGACATTGCACAAACATATTGATGATTTTTAAAGGAAAATAAGCAGTCTCAATCTCAATATTGAAAGTCCGATATCTCGAGATCTCGAGTTGGTCAATCTCGAACCCTGAGATCTCTACCGAAATCTCGAGTCGTCAATCTCGGCTCGAGATTACAGTATATATAGATAAAACAGTACATACAGAACCCTTTCTGTGCAAGTCCGACTCGCACTTAAACAATTTTTCTAGCTTCATTTTATCTCCAAGGCTTCCTCTATCCAATTATAACCTCTAAGCCCACCTATATCGCCACAAAGTTGGCAACCGCACCGACCGCTCTCCTATTTCCCGGTTTTGCCGCCATTTTGTTTTTTTCCCGCGGTTTTTGCGGCGATACGTCATACCAGCCAGTACCGACCAGCTGATAAGGGCGAGCTCGAGCTGCATTTGTTTTTTTAAAGCTGTTTTTAGTTGAGCGCACTGAAAACGCTTTGTTGGCAAAACGCGTGCGTAAATTGGTGGGAAAATACGGGATGTCAAAAAACTAACTGGAAATATTTTAAAGGGTGAACCAGTCCATGAAACTGAACAACTTTCTCCCTCAGAACATGACGTGTCGAAAACGAAAATAAAAATTGAGCCTCTCATACAATACAAACTGATCCAGCCGCCAAACTTATTATGTTTGAGAGGTCAAATTTTATTGATAGGTATTTCGACCTATGTTCCTAGAGGAAAGTTGTTTAGTTTCATAGACTGGTCCACCCCTTACTGTATTTTCAGTTTTTGTTAATATCCTGTATGTATGTATGTAGGTACCTACACTTTCGGGTCCCAGTTGCCTCTTTCGACATCCGCGGAAAAGGAATAGGGTGATGCTATTTATTGCCGACATCACAAATTACGTCGCATAACCAAATTAATTTCGAAATGTTAAAACTCGTTGGTACGAAATCCCAATAAAAATCGAAATTTATTGCATGCACAGGAATTAAATTTAAATTCGCCACGGTAGGTACTGTTTCGATGTCCAGGTAATTGGAAAACAAATAAATTACTTAACACAATCACTATAAAATTCACAATGAGGTCAAATGGAAAATATTCGATTGTTTATTAAAGTTCTTACATAATTATTTTTTACAAAAACTTGGCCAAATGCGTTTATAAAAATGGCATAAAAATCACAGCTGTTTTATGAGAACCACCCATAATTTTATTGTATTCTACATGTTTTCAAAGCTAACATAAAAATATTCGAACACAGGGTAATCTAAAATGCAGAGGAAAACTATTTAAAAAGTTCCGTCGCAAGAGACGCGGAGTGAAAAATGCTCGCAATATTTCCCAGCTATTTTGAAAGGTAGAATGCGGCTCGAATTTGTTGTCAGTCGGCAGATAAGCGCTCCTTCCTGAATGTGGCACGGGCTTCAGGCGGGACAGGGTAGGGAAACGGGGCAGAGACAGACACAATACAAACAGAAGTTTCATCATCTTCCAGGCCTTCTGGTATCACCGCCACAATGCGGTTGACTGTAGTCAAAAACTCTACGCTGCCTTACGAAACATTCCTTATGTACAAAATAGGTACTTCATTCTCGTTTACCCACATAATCTCCAAAGAAAAAGTGGTGCAGTTGCTCGGTCTGGTCAATCAATTGGTAATAATGTTTGAATTTTTTTTTCTACAAAAATCACTACCTTCCTTTTTGAATGAGACTCTGAGACGACGAACGACTTCAATAATCAGTTAATCACTAATCGACATCTTTGTATCATCATTTATTCATCTAAAAAAATATCCGTCGTTCTTTTGTGATCCCGTTATTATAGTCAAAGTCATCGTCGAAACTTGATATTGGCAAAATCATAATGAAACGCCATTTTTTTAAAACATTTTTTTGGCTAGTTTTCTCTGCTTTACCAGCTGGTTTACGCATCCTGTTCTGCCGCAAGAGCTAGATACATCACGTAAATGCAACTATGTTATACCGTAATACGGGAGCCACTCGTACGTACGGTACACACGTAAAATTTTATGATGCAACTCCAATCTGAATATGTTTTAAGGGGAACACTGATTTTGTGTAGGTAACACTTACTTGGATTGATGAGAGTGTGATATAGCACGTTATTGGTAAAAATCTATCTAAAACTTGGCGCCATGTGGTGCTGACTTAGAATGGCATCGCCCATTTCCCTTGGGTGTCGTAAGAAGTGACTTGAGAGTTGACGTGTATTGCAATTTTAGGCGACAGGCTGACAAACTGTCACTATAGCGATACACAGTCTTCGTAGCTTTAGTTATTGTTCTAAGCAGCCTTCCGAAATACTCTCAATCTTTTGTCAGACGTGGTGTACATGGCCGTTTTTTCAGCTGTTTACGCTCTGTCTACCCTGCAAGGGAAAGAGTCGTGATATATGTATGTATGTATGAAACTTGGCATGGGAACTTATTTTTCTGTTTGCTTCTTTCGTGTTGGACACCGCGCGAACTGATAGGTACCACTTGGAGTTTTTAAACCTTAACTTCTTCTTTTTGAGTAGGACACCGAGTCTTCCAACGACCCGATAAACCCTGGTGTCAGTTTTTCAACTGCCTACTACAAGCAGCAGGCCTCTAACGTGGTTGTGTAACATCAACAAAAAAAGAAGTAAACAGACATCATTTGGGTATCCTTTACTACTACTACAGCCACAACAGTCTTCTGATGGCCATGGGCCGAACCACCTGATTGTCCGAATAGCAAGATGGTTCCGTGCTTCAGATGAGCACGTTAAGCCGTCGGTCCCGGTTGCTGTCTGTGATGGCGGTCGTTACACAACTATGTCAGAGGCCTGCTACTTGCAGTAGGCGGTTGAAAAACTCTGACACCAGGGTTCATCGGGTCATTTCACGACTCAGTGTCCCACACGAAGAGAGAAAGAAAGAGAAATGGGCCTCACCTATTGAGGGGTATTGCCATACTCACCACGCTTGGCAGACGAACGCAGTGCAAAGTGTTGTAGATATTCACAGTGAACGGTGCTGTCCATTCCCTGGATAAATATCCCTGCTTTTTACGGCACCCACTGGTAGAAAAGGGGTGATGCTATTCTATACCAGCATCACACGGCAAGCAAACGGCAAATAAATTGTAACACACCGAAATTATAAAAATTCCTCGTAGTAGGTAAATTTTGTCATTCAACTCGGTTTTAAATGCCGTAAAATTATAATTAAATATCAAGCAAGGCTTTCGCTATAAAAAGCTTTTTATTTATAGCATTTATGCTGAAGTTTAACAAGCGCGCAACAATTTATTAAATAAAACAAATGACGCTCAGCTCGCGGCTTTGTTTCAGTTTTCAGGGGAGCGATTCTACTAAATACAATATGCAAACTATTTGAAATCTGAGGATTTTCCGGAAAATGACAGAGGCAGCCAAGGAGTTTCTTATCTGTGTAATATTTACCTCAACTAGGTTTTATTGGTGCCGTGTGGTGCCGGCTTAGAATAGCATCATCCCATTCCTACCCGTGGGTGTCGTAAAAGGCGACTAAGGGATTGATCCAAAGATTGGGCAGCAGCGTTTCCTGTGAATATCTTCAACACCTTGCACTGCGCTCACCAATCCGCCTACCAAGCGTGGTGAGTATTGCAATACCCCCCAATTGGGGGAGGACCATGTCCAGCAGTGGACTGTTGTGGCTGTAATAGTAGGTATTTTGTATGCAGCAAAGTGCTTGCTATTTTGTATGCCGCAAATGTACTTCGATTTTTACTGTTGTTACTTTTTACCACTACATTTATTAATGAGGGCGCTGAACTGAAAACGTCAATTCCTTCTTCAACTTTAACAGCTACAACAGTCCACTGCTGGACATGGATCTACCCTATGAAGGAAATTGCCATACTCGAATCACGATTGGCAGGCGCACCGGTGAGCGCAGTATAAGATCTTGCATTCACAGAGAACGTTGTTACCCATTCCCCGCATGAATTTGTCCATAGCCGCTTTTTTACGATCCCAATTCTAGGATGAAGTATAATGTCACACGGAAACAGACAAATTCGTGTAAATGTCGATTAAAAACAACATATCACGCCTTTACTGTGGCCTTTATTCCATGCGGGACTGACAGAGCATAAATAACCATAAATAAAAATAGACTTTAAAAATAGGGTGATGCTATCTAAATATTCTTTAGTAGAATTGTATCGCAGTCAGCGGGTTTGTTTCAGTTTTCAGCTTAATGAACCACGTGAAGTAATTTACGCAACTATCGACTAAAAACCACATATCGCGCCTTTATTCCATGCGGTGTAGATAGAGCGTAATAACTGTTAATAATGATCTTATCTGGCCTATGTCATCCTACTGCTGGGAAAAGGCCTCCATATTCTCTCTCGATCTAGTTCTGTCCTGGGTCTCCGTGTGCCAGTCCCTCAAGAATGTGTCAAGCTCGTCGCGCCACCTACGACGGGGTCTGCCGCGGCGTCTGTTTGCTGTGGGTGGTTTGGTTTCCATACAGTAGCTGTTATTGCCACAAAGTAAATATTGGCTAGTTATTGGCCATAAATAATAGCTTTTAAAAAAATAGGGTGATGCTAATTTTCGTCTTAGTAGAATACAATCCCAGTCAGCGGGTTTGTTTCAGTTTTCAGCTTAATGAACCGCGTGCAGTAATTAATTTACGCAACTACCGCCCAGCTTCCGCTTTAGCTAGTTCATTTTCATGGTAAATTGTGAATTATGCCCGACGGGATAAATTATGACCAGGATAAAAGAATAACATCCTTTTAAATGGACTGTTTGAGGGATTTTTCCGGCCATAGAAGAAAGGCGTGTGGTGAAAAGCATCACCTTTTTTCTACCCGGGGGTGCTGTAAAAAGTAGCGTTACTTGTGAATGAAACATCTTCCACTGCACCAAATCCGTTTGCAAAATAGATTCTCATGCACAAGTTCAATGCTGTGTGGTGACGGCTTAGAATAGCAACACCTTTAAAACACTTCTAAGTAGTGTTAGGTATTCAATGTAATGGAAAATTTTGCAAGTATTCCTAAACGTCCTTTCTTTCCCGTGGGTCTCATAAGGGGCGACTAAGGGATTTGAGAGTCGATGTGTAGTTATTGCAATTATAGGCGTCAGGCCTGACAACCTGTCACTACGGTGATACATAATCTTTTAAATGACTGTGTAACTTTGCTGCCGACAAACTTTCTTAAGGTTTGGCAGATGTGTGAATAATTGTAAAAGATTTTTCATTCAAATAAATCTATTTTTCATTTTTTTTTTTTCATTTTGTCAGACGTGGTGTAAAGGCCATATTTTACAAGCCTACCCGCAAGAGATACAGGCGTGATAGGTAGGTACTACATTGTATGTCGTGCTCCCGCTTTAGCTGGTTCATTTTCATGGTACGGGATATAAATTATGACAAGGATAAAAGAATAACATATTTTTAAATGGAATGCCGTGTGGTGTCGGCTTAGAACAGCATCACCCCTTTTTTACCCGGGGGTGCTGTAGCAGCCTTCCTTGTGAATGGAACATCTTGCACTGAGTTCGCCAATCCGCCTGCAAAATGGATTCTCATGTACAAATTTAATTCCCTGTGGTGCCGGCTTAGAATAGCAACACCAAATTTTTAAAACACTTTTAAGTAGTGTTAGGTATTGAATTTAATGGAAAATTTGGCAAGTATTCCTAAATCTCCTTTCCCTTTCCTAAATCTTTCCCATGGGTGTCTTAAGAAGCGACGTTAGTGTGTATTGCAATTTTAATCGACAGGCTGACAACCTGTCACTATGGTGATACACAGTCTTTTGAATGAGTCTCAAACTGAATTATGGCCGTTTTACAGCCATTTATGCTCTGCCTACCTCCAAGGGATATAGGCGTGATATATGTATGTACGCACAATATTCCATGATGTATGGTAGCTAGGTACATATCTACCTATCGACCCTGCAGTTACAAATTAAGGAGCGCGCGGGGCGCCTTTACAGATGCCTCGCTCGGTACTAGCGATGATTTTGACGCTTAGGTACTGACGTTTACTGGAATCTCAGAGGATCTCAAGGTAACTAAAAAGATGGTCATCATTATCACGAACTTCATATTTCGTTATACGTTCATGATTTAGCTGTATTTCGTCCTCTATTAAATTTACCAGCCCTGGCTTTGTAACATGGGACAATCGCAAAAATCCTGAATAGGGTCTAATGATCCTTCTGTTAACTCTAGTGCCTACAGTGTATCTTTAGTACCTACCTACTGACAACTGCACATGTGGTATAGCTGGTGTTATGCTTTAATTACCAGCGCACAGCGTTGATATAGAATTATGCATGTAACTAGCTAGCTAACTGCGATACACACAGTTTAGTTGGTTAGTGAGATAAATATACAGCCTTTATTGCTATGTGGTTTAGAAAAGCATACTAGATATATGATAATACCTAAAACGGGACGGATAATCCGCCTTACTCCATGTACGTACAACCCTTCTCTATGTTCATTCTACCACCCTATCTGCCACCTAATCCACAGGGTGTTTCGTAAAAGACGGCGTAGAGTTTTTGACCTAGAGCTAAACATATGTCGACTATATGGTAATTCGCATGGCGGCGGTGATAATAAGAGGACTGACGTCAGGCAGGCGGCCGGCCAAATGCATAGCAAAATCCTTTTGCCACATGATATTTACTTCCAACAAATCATGCTATGCCGACCAATTCCAACCAATTTGGGGTAAAGGCAGGATGATGATGATTAGGGTGGGCTTAAAAACCAAGCGACAGCGACAACGACGCGCGTCGTTGTCGCCGTCAAATGACTGGTTTGTATGGGTTTGTATGGGGAACCAGAAAAACCGAGCGTCGGCGTCGTTGCGGCGCGCCACGACGCCGTCACGTTGACAACGCGCTGAGAGGCTCACCAGGCCAGTGTTGCCGGATAAACAGAATTACTGCTATTTAGACGTATTTATCAGCAAGGTAAATGTAGTGAAAAATTTAGAACAAGCTTTATGTAAATTCTGAACTATTGTTGCCGTACTACCGATGGTTTAACTATCGATAGTTTTCATTTATTCAGGCCTATACAATCGATAGGCCTAATAATAGTATAGATAATTCAAAATGAAGCAATACTTTCGACAAGGTGTAATACTATCGATAGTTCAGGATATCGTTACTATCGATTGTCTATCGTTTTACAATCGATAGTTCACTATCGAGTGGCAACAATATTCTAAACACATACTTCTTATGTTACAGTTTATCAAATTTTCACAAATTACATGCTGAAATCCGACAACTTTGATGCCTGAGCAGAATTTGCGAAAGAAAATGTAATGTATATTTGTAAATCTCATTTTGCGTTTTGCGGTGCTAAATGTTGTATTTGTTGTTATACATTTTAAGGAAAAAACTGAACTAAACCCATAAACTATTCTACACGAATATTTATATTATTAATTATATTATATTACCTACTTGTCACTTGGTTATGCGTCTGCCAAGATCCCTTTTTTCGGGAACACGTTAAGATATCAACTTGAAATAAAACCATTCCATAGTCACCAACAGGAATGATGATGTTCTCTCCGGCTGATTTCGGCCATGCCAACCACTTTTAATTCTGATCAGCAGCTTCCTAAATACTGCAGCTGCCACACTGATTCTGCTATTCATCTCATCATCAAGGTCACATTAAATATCGAAACTTCTCAACTTGTGTCATCCATCATATCTTCACCAAACTTAATTTTCAGTGTCTCACGACCTTGTATTTCCATTGACATCACTTTTGTGAATGATCTGATCACTTCATGTTGTCGTTACACAATCATGTCAGAGGCCTGCTACTTATAGTAGGCGGTTGAAAACTCTGACTCTGGGGTTCATCGAATTGTTGAACGACTTGGTGTACTACTCGAAGAAGAAGAAGAAGAAGAATACTATCTTTTTGACACTGATCTTCAGGTCAAATTTGCAGCGTGCTTGGGGAGAAACGGTCTTCAGTTGTTGCAGGCCATCTGGGAATTCTGCAAGAAATAGGTCATCGGTATACATGTCGCAGTGCGATGTCAAAAGCTGGCGTATAGCAAAGTTGTAGACTTCCTTCGGCCTTCGTCCGAAACTGATCCAGTTTTTGGCCAAAATCCTTGGATGAAATACTAGATTTGTTTAGTATTATGTTTTTTCATTTCCGGGGAATAAGGAGTGGAGAGGTGAGTTATGCATCTCTCTCCGATTACTAAGGGTAGAGTTGCACTCCTTGAGACGTTAGACACCCTAAAGTTTGGGTGTAGTGTCATACAGCCTCAACAGCAGGATTGCGTCAGACGCTCTGAAGGATAGGAGGTAGCGTCGGATGCCCTGGAAATCCTAGGTTTTTGGCCAAAAACCTGGATCAGCTTAGGACGATGGCCGAAGGAAGTCTACGATTCTGCCATATGCCGGTTTTTTATTCTAGCTGCCATCGTACTGCGACATATAGACCAACAAAGCAGAGTTACAACTAAAGACATTGCTTTCTGCTTTTTCCTGCAGTTGATGAACACAAAAATCCAAAAAATATTTTCTTATCTGAAAGTCCTTCAAGCGGTTTAATAAGGCTCTTGCAAAAGCCTCTCGGCGAGCGATTATTACGGAATACCGCGGTATGACTTGCAGTCAGAAAGGTCACCTTTGTTCTTGAGAGGGCACTAATGCGAGACACTTTAAAACCACCCGGAACTCGCTCTTTCTCTCACATTCAAACAAAAAGTTTCCATAACAACGAGTTTAGCTCCACTCCGCCACATTTGAGTATATCGCCTGATGTAAGGTCAATGCGAATGTCTGATGGCAGTAACAACCTCATCACACGACAGGGGCTCGTGCATTTGGTGGTTAAGGTGAGTTGAGGTAACAATTGTTGTGGTGCCGATTAGCTGTTCGTCTACGTTAAGCAGATCGTTAAAATATGACTAAGAAACAAGAGTATAAACAACCCCAAAAGTTCGAGTTTTAGTGTTTATATATAGGAAAACCTGCTAATAAAAAAAAATGAATTTAGAGCAAACTATAGCAAAGACCCGGCAACACTGTAAATTAGTGACATTCAGATATTTTCTTGTCTTCACCGTTGGTCGTATCACGAAGTGATGTAACCAAAAAATAACTATTTTTAGTTTGATACACAATGACCATAGAATTCTAAAATTATATTTTTTTAGCTTAATCCACAACACGCTTTGTCTGAACTTTTGTCCCAGGAGACGGTAGGTATTTTTTTTTTTATCACGAATAGTCTTAATCGTCATTTAAATAATATATGACGGCGCATGACTTAAGAAGATTTCTCGGAAACTATTAAAGATAGTGTAATTACAGTGACTATTAAAGATAGGGGTGTAAGGGGCCTTACCAACACCTTCGGGGCCCAAGCCAACCTTACCTGCCTCTGGTGCGCCCTGCTGGTCAACGGACCAGGCAATGGCGACCCGTCAACCCGCACTGGATCAGCGTGGCGGGTGACCATCCAACCCCCCTAATTAAACATGGCAGTACAAGTCAAACTATGTTCCTGGCGGCTCCAGTTGCAGAACTGGCGTCGAACGGGCACCGGCCAAGCACTGAAACCAGGGGTGCTAAGATTCCTCGGGCGGCGCTTCTCCATCGAACGGCCAAAGCAAACGCACCCACGGACAACCGACGTAAATTACCACTGATGACATACAACACGCGCTCTTAATGGACCGACGAAAAGCTCGCCGAGCTAGAAGTAGAGATAGGCAGGCTGAACTGGGATATTATAGCTACAGTGTTGTGATGGGGGACTTAAACGCAAAGTTAGGTGAAAGAAGCGGTGATGAGTTGGGGGTGGAGCCATTTGAATTTGGAGATCGGAATCCGAGTGGCCAGAGGCTGGCCGAGTTCCTGGAGAAGGAGAAACTCTACATGATGAACTCGTTCTTCAGAAGGCCGCCTCATAAAGAGTTAGAGCTGGATGAGCCCCGACGGTTCTACCAGAAATGAGATAGACTTCATTATGGCCAGGTATGTCAGTGAATGGTAAAACTGCCGATTTTTGATCGTCAATATTTTCATAACCGTTAAACATGTGGTTATGACATTTGGTATATACTAGGTCATTTAGGAGGTCTGCACACGTTTACTAAATTTGGTATGCCTATCTTAAATAGATTTAAATTTATGAGGGGGTAAAAAGTGTCTCTAAATGGTTTGTGTAAATATACACACGGCCCGGTCCGCCAGTTCTTTGCTTGAACTTAGCTGGACATGCTGGCGCAAATCTTGATCTCCGAAACTCTTTACCAATGCGATGGAAGATGCCTTCAAGCTCCTGGAATGGGAAGAACTTGGCATCAATATCAATGGCGAACACATCACTCACCTTCGTTTTGCTGACGATATCGTGGTCATGGCAGAGTCATTCGAATACCTCAGCAAAATGATACATGACCTTAATCGGGTTTCCCAACAAGTGGGCCTCAAGATGAATATGGACAAGCAAGACGAAAGTCATGGGCAACTCTCATTTAGCGCCCACCTAAATTCAACTCGATACTCGAAGTGGTGGACAAATACGTCTATCTAGGTCAAACAGTCCAACTAGGAAGATCTAACTTTGTGAAAGAGGTCACTTGGCGAATCCACTTTGGCTGGGCAGCATTCGGGAAGTTTAGCAGCATCTTCACATCCAAAATTATTCCTCAGTGTCTCAAGTCAAAAGTGTTTGAACAGTGTGTCATGCCAGTGATGACCTACGCCGCCGAGACGTGGTCTCTAACTGTCGGCTTCCTAAATATACTAGGAGTCACTCAGCGAGCTATGGAGTGTGCTATGCTCGGTGTTTCCTTACGTGATCGAATCAGAAACGAGGAGATCCGTAGACGAACCAAGGTAACCGACAAAGCTAAGAGAGTCAGTAAGCTGAAGTGGCAATGGGCAGGCCACATTGCTCGAAGGACTGATAGTCGGTGGAGCAGGAGGATTCTCGAGTGAAGACTATGTTTCGGCAGGTGCAGCGTAGGATGGCCACCCGCGAGATGAACAGACGATCTGGTCAAGTCCGCGGGAAATGCTGGATGCAGGCCGCTTCTAATCGGACAAGGTGGAAATATTTAGGGGAGCCCTATGTTCAGCAGTGGACGTCCTATGGCTGATATGATGATGATAATTAAAGATAGAATAAATGTGTCAAGGTAAGAAATATTCCTTATAAAATTGTCTTTAAGTGTGTGTTGATAGGACTTATACTTTTCAAAATATGCTTTTCGGAAACCCTATTTCTTTTTTAAGGTGACTTCCAGCTCTGAGTTAGCCACAAGCACCATGCGATGGATTACTCTTTTAAACTTGGTATTGGCATTTTTAAGTTAGGTAGTCTTCAAAGAAAATCTTTATGGCATTCTTTTTGGCACATTTCAATGACGGGAAATTTAAATAGCCTTTCGTGAACGGAGAAACAGATTTTTGTGATCTATGTACATATCTCCTTATAATTTGTTAGTAATATGCAGGTCGCTCTGCTGTAAAGTTTTAAGAAACTAGTTACGCCGTTTTTTGGTGCGACCAGTGGTATGCGGGTATGGATTGCAAAAAAACTGGAAGATCCAAGAATGGAACCATAGAATAAGTAGATACCTATACCTGGATAAATTTTGCTATGGCCTTTTTCAATTCTGGTTACTGTCGCAAAATTATTCTTTGCTTCCAATGTAAAACGCTCCATCCGCATTAGAGTGGTAGGTAAATGAATGAATGGTTATAGTTGGAAAATCCTGAACTACAAAATTAACGACGGAACTTTGTATGGGCTATGAAGGAGCCAAAAATACTCAAATATCTCACGGAAGCGCATAGAAGGTCAGAATTTTGGTTCATCATCATCATCCTCAGCCATCCACCCACTGTGGGGTACAGGCTTCCTCTCTACTAATCCAACCCTCATGGTCCCGTGCCAGCCTGTGCCAGTGATGTCATATAAGCTTGATGATATCGTCGGACCATCGAGCAGGTGGTCTGCCTACTGACCTTTTCACAAATCTTGGCCACTTCTCCGTTAGCTGCTTGACGGCGTGAATGTGATCCATGGTTGAGTATCCACTCCTGAAGCTAGCTTACGGGTTAGTGCTCATCCAGGTTGGCAGTAACTCGGTGACACAGGACAGGACAAGAGAATTTTGATTATCGGCTTTTACTCGAAAACATCGTACAGTGTTGTTATACTAAAAATTAAATCTAATAAAATTCTTTACATTGAGTCTTGATAGTTTTACTAAATCTATATTATATGGGTTGGAATTTCCAAAATTGTTCAGAGCTCATACCTGGAAAACGATTGGGAATAAGTAAAAACCGTCAAACTAAATATTTATAACATTTCTTAAGCTTTCATAAACTAATACAACAGTATTGCATACGATGCAATATTATATCGCATGCAGTATTGTTGCATTAGTTATACAGATCAAAAATTAGGGCTTTCTATGTAATTTCTCCAGGCGCCCAGCCTCTGAGAGGTGACGTGTTTTAATATGTTTGTCTAACTGATAGCCCAAACAAAGTTCCATCGGAAAATTTGTAATTCAGGATTTTCCAACTAGAAACCCTTATCAGCATTCGTATACCACTTTTTTGTCATCAGTACCTTTCCGTGCGAATGACGTAATTTTTGACAGGGTTTTAGAAGCCGAGTTACATCCTAAACGACGTATCTGACATCAACAATTCATAGTAAATTGAGATGAATGTCAAATGTGTTAAGAGTGAATTTTGCTTGAGTGAGATCCATGTCCCAAATAGCAAACAGTTGCCTTAAACAAAACTTGTTATAAAACCCTTATAGGAGCATTCTGTAAAAAATTCCCGGACAGAACCCTCTGGTTTCTAGTAATTCCGTGTAGGTAATATACAATGATATTGCAAATACGGTATTGTAAGTAACTAGAATGCATTTCAGATCTTTCAGATGACAGTTGTCAAGAATAAGATTCGTTTATGTCGGAAACTATAAATCTTAGACTACCAATTTTTAGAAAAAATGGTAAGCCTTGGCGAGATCTATCAAACGACAGCTGTCTAACTATAAACACGTTTATCAACACTCGTTTAGTAATGTTGGTTTTATATAATCGAATGCAGTTTCGTTATGAACTCCTTTATAAAAATGCAACCTTAAAAGCAACTTATCACTACCAGCTACATAAATTAACTCAATTCCAAGTGTGCTTCAAAAAAATTAAATGATTTTGCAACTTTTTTATTTCCAGTGCCAAAAGTAACCCAATAAAAATACAAATGTCACCCGGCGGGATGAGCCTTGAAATAATGAGGACATAATTTATTATTAAATCTTCATTTCAATTAATCATTTTTCGAATAAAAATTTACCTAAAAATACCTTTTGATTTTAAAAGTTGTTTCGATTTCTGAACCTCCATTTGAATATTTAGTCGTTTAGTTAGTGGTTCCGTTGATAGGCTTGCAATCGCCATAGTGCAGTGCGGAGAGCTTAGAATTATTTCTTATAGTTTTTTTTTTTTGTAGAGTGTAGATAAAATAGTGTATGCAACTGCATATAATTAGGCTTTAGTATGCTCGTGTCAAACTATTATCACAATCGGCTGCGCCTAGTGTGATAAACACACTCGCGTTCTAAAGCTTTCCGTTATAAGACAGTTGCATAAACTATTATTATCTCGGCAATTATGCATGCTCGAAAATAAGTTTGTTTTGGAAATTTGTAGGCCTTGTTTTGAGGCCTTTATTTTATGTGGTAGCTGTCAAACTAAAAACTCGTTTATCCCGGCAATCATTCAAGCTAGACTACCGGTTTGTTTGGGAAAGTTGTAGGTCATGGTGAGACCTTCATTTTATGTGACATCAGCCAATCTTAAAACTCGTTTATATCGGCAAATTTTCATACTAGACAATAAGTTTGCTTGGGAAAGTTGTAGGTTTTGATGAGATCTTCATTTTATGTGACAATTTTAAACTGAAAACTCGTTTATCTCGGCAATAATTCAAGCTAGATTACCAGATTGTTTGGGAAAGTTGTAGGCCTTGATGAGACCTTCATTTAATGTGACAGCTGTCAAACTTAAAACTCATTTATCTCGGCAAATTTTCATGCTAGACAATATGTGGGCGTCAACGCATGAAGGGTCCAGTTGTCGGCTTTTAGTTTCCGAGATATTTGCGTTTTTATGAAGTTGGGTGAAAATGTGTCATTTTGAGATTTTGAAAGAATATTATTATACAAACAATTTACTACAATTTCATGTAATCAACACTTTTAAGTTTTGTTTCTAAGTATGTTTTTTTTAAATGATAAAGTTTAGTGAAAAGGTTCCAGATGTCGGCAAGTCTTGACAAGTCGGTGTTTTCATGACTGGGTTTAGGTATGGGTGTAGGACTGGGTAAATACTGTTTGTACTGTCACTCTGAACTGGAGTAGACAACGTCAGGTCAACATAACGATATTTCGACATAATTGGCATCTCAACAGATCTCGACACATGCAATCTAGACACACGCCTTCTTGACACACAGTATATCAACACACGGAATCTTGCCACACGTTATTCCGACACATGTAATCTCGACACACGTTATCTCGACTCACGTTTTCTCGACAGCGTTAACTCTACCACGTTAAACTCAACACACGGTATTTCGATACACGATATCTCGACACACGTTGTCTCGACACGTGTTATCTTGACACATGCAAGGTGTGGCAAGCTTTAGCAGGGTTTGAGCAAGCTTTAGCAGAGTGGGGCATGGTGAGGTAAGATGAGGCAAGGTGGGGCAGGGTGAGGGAAAGTTTGGTGGGATGGGGAGAGATAAGATAAATACAAAATTATTTGGTGGTAGTTTGTACGACTGCCTGCCACGCAGAAAGTTACAAGTGGGGTCACTCACAAAGTTGATATTTATCACTTTGTGAATTTGTTTCCAGTCTGGTTAGGACATTGCAGACTGAACCACCTGATTGTTCGAAAAGTAAGATGGTTCCTTGCTTCGGATGGGCACGTTATGCCGTCGGTGCCGGTTGCTGTCTATGATGGCGGTCGTTACACAACCATGTCAGGGGTCTGCTACGTGTAGTAGGCGGTTGTACTCTGACACCAAGGTCCATCGGGTCGTTGAACGATTCGGTGTCCCACAAAAAGAGAGAGATATGGTGGTCTGGTTCATTTTGTGTTGGAGGCTAGAAACTTTTTTCATATCCCATAAACTTGGTAGGGACTATCAGTTTCTTTAAGGAAGTTGTAGGCCTTGACAAGATCTACATTTTCGATGACAGATGTCAAACTTTAAACATGTTTATCTCGGTAACTATGCACGCTAGACTACCAGTTGGTTTGAGGAAGTTGTAGGCCTTGACCAGATCTATATTTTCGACGACAGCTGTCAAACTTTATACTTGTTTATCTCGGTCACTATGCGCGCTAGACTACCAGTTGCTTGGAGGAAGTTGTAGGCCTTGCCATTATCTAGATTTCTGCAGATATCTGTCTTACTTTAAACACGTTTATCTCGACAACTATGCATGGTAGACTACGTGTTGCTTCGAAAAAGTTGAAGGTCTTGACGAGATCCACAATTCAGATGACCTCTGTCAAACTAAAACCTCGTTAGTTCTGGGAACCATGCACGCTAGACTACCTATTATTTTCTTTAAGAAATTTGTAAGCCTTAACAAGATCTACGATTTAATATATTTTTATTGTGATCTTGTCATTAAAACAATCGACATCGTTATGTCAATAAGGACAAAAATACTTGTACTATATTTTTCGACCCGACAAACAATTTTAAAGCTAATAAAGTTCTCCAAGCAATTTTGATCCTTATTGACATTTGTCTTATTTTGTTTAAACTAAATTTGGTTCTTATTTTTAAATATAATTACACATTTAGTAGCCATGTGGTGCCGACAGAGTAGAATAGCACCACCCCCTCTCTTGCCATGGGGGTCATAAGAGGCGACCGAGGGATAAACCCGACCCAAACAGCCAAGGCCAACAGTATGGTGGCGGTAAATCCACCACAATGAAGCATTCCCAAGGAGGGTTGACGTCTGGTAGGCGGCCGGTCGTAAAATTAAGACAAATCCTTTTTCAACACGATTTTGTGATCAACAAAACGTGTTGCGCCGACCCCAAGTAATTGGGATAAGGGCAGGAAGGTGATGGCATTTATAGAAGAATTTCTAAAACCCGACTTATTCTAAGCTATGTTAATAAGGTTTAAAATCACTTGCACCACTTGTTTCTGTTGGAGAAAAAAATATGGTTTAGGCAATTTTCAAAACACATTTACAATATTGGTAAAAGAAGTAAATAGCAAGATTCACAAAGGCGGACTTAACGTGTGTCGAGATACTTTGTGTTGATTTAATGTGTGTCGAGTTAACACGTGTCGAAATAACGTATATCGAGGTAACGTGTGTCGAGATACCGTGTGGCTAGATACCGTGTGGCAAGATGCCGTGTGTCAACATACATATAAATTAAGTTGTAAGTGTAAAATAATACGTTACGCTATAGGTTTTTTGGGATTTAAGTAAATACCAAATCTCTGAACGCTAGCTAATGTGTAGCATAAAAAAGGTCCACTTGTCGGTGTTTCATAAAATCTTATGGAAATCTATAAAATTTCGTATAATTTAATACTTCATATTTAATCTAACGGTACAAAAGGCAAAAGAGAGTTCTAGGACACCATAGGACTGTTAATATCTGGTCAAAACATTATGTACTAATACCTTGCAATAAAAGGTACCAGAAGTCGGCTTTAGTGTTTTCTGATATCCACACGCTTGATTTTCTTACCTTGATTATTTAAATTAAAGTTATGGTCACATGATTGAATGCACATTAGTGTAATCTTTATGAAAAAATAATGACCTATATAACAAATAAGTAGAACTGTGTTTTTTTTAACCTAAACCTTTAAACTCTATTTTTTCGAAACCACTTTTTTCAGAGTTACAACTTTGGATGTCTGTAAAAAAAATACATATTCAAAATATGGTATTTTTTGTAGTCATTATGATAGAGGGATTATTCTAAATTCCGAAACTGGTCTTAACTCAATACCCTACAACTGGACCCTTCATGCGCGGACGCCCACATATTATGTTTGTTTGGGAAATTTGTAGGCCTTCATGAGACCTTCATTTTATGTGACAGCTGTCAAACTAAATACTCGTTTATAGCGGCAATCATTCGTGCAATACTATCAATTTGTTTGGGAAAGTTATTACCTTTTTCAATTGACAGTGTAGCATAAGTAATTGCCGAAATAAACGAGTTTTTGTTTGACAGCTGTCACATAAAATAAAAGTCTCATCATGTGATACAACTTTACCAAAGAAACTAAGTCTAGCGTGAATAATTGCCGAGATAAATGAGTTTTTAGTTTGAGAGCTGTCACATAAAATAAAAGTATCATCAAGGCCTACATCTTTCCCAAAAACGATATTCTAGCATGCATAATTACCTAGATAAACCAGTTTTTCGTTTGACACCTGTCACCTCAAATATAGGTATCATCAAGGTCTACAACTTTTACAAACAAACTGATAGCCTAGCATGCATAACTTCCAAAATAAACAAGTTTTTGTTTGACAGCCATCATTGGAAATGCTCATCTTATCAAGGCCTTCACTTTTACAGATAAATTGATAGTCTTGCATGCATAACTATATAGATAAACGAGTTTTTAGTTTGTCAGCTGTCACTTCAAATGAAGGTCTATCAAGGTCTACATTTTACCCAATAAAACTGATAGCCTACCATGCATAGTTACCAAGATATAGTTTTCAGTTTTACAGCTTTTATCTCTTATGTAAGAAAGAAAGAAATTAAATTTATTTCGGCCACAGCACAACAAAAATCTAAGATTTAACAATCAACAAATTACATTTGTATATAAGATCTTGTATAGCTGACAACTTCCCTAAGAAAACTGATACGCATAGCCTGTATGACCGGGGTCGGGAGTGTAACAGACGCATGCCATGCGGGCATTTATCCACTAGAGAACACTGAAATGGATGACTACAGAACTCTGGAATGGACGAGTCTGACAAGCCCTTGGTCTTTTTTAAGTACAATAACAACCACCTACCCTGCATAGTAGGTATCAAGTAGAACCAAGTTACTTTCCTAATCTATTTCCTATCGTGTTTCTAAGAGTAGTAAGTTCTTTTTTATCACCGCACCACTGAGCGTGGAAATCAAACTGACAGGCAGCCGTAGGTGACGTCGCCAGAACAGACATTGCAGCGTCGCGTCTCTTGTCGTCTCGGTTTCGTGCGGCTTCAAGATGCATCGAGCGGCGTCGCGCATTGCATCTTGATGTCGCTTTGAACTGACATTGCAGCGTCGCGTATCGTCTCACCTCGTCGCTTTCAGTAGAAACTGACTCTTAGGGCGCAAAAAGATGGTCTCAGTGAGCAGTGTTCGAAAATATACAATATTTATCAAACAGTAAAGCGAAAAGATAAATCGAGCGGATGTATTTATCTCTTATGAGTCAATCATCCTTTACATTTATGTCCATATTATGCAGTATATTATGCTCTACCAAATTAATCATATACCACGCAATACCAAAAACGAAATTAATTTGTACAAAAGAACAAATGTAACAAAAATTATGAGTTTATATTTTTAGAATGAGTGTATCATAAGCAGGAAAAAAGCAGCTGAAAAAATACGTTAATTTGACGTGCACAAAGACAGAGGGTTCTACCATACAACTTACTAGAAGCATGTTTTAAAAGAGTTGTTTTAGTCAACTTTATGGTAATAAAATAATGTATTATTTTCAACGAAGTATCTATGAAAATACACATCCAAAAATAAATATCATCATATCAGGAGATAAATTAATAACACAAGCTATAGGGTGCGCCTAGGGAATGCAATCTCGATCTCGCGAGATCTCGAAATCACCGAGATCTCGAGCAATTTTTCGAGATCGAGATCTCGAAGAAGGTAATCTCGTGTCAGAAAAATCCTTCGAGATCTCGACAGTATCCGTCGAGATTTTGAACGAGATTTCGAGATTGAGCTTGAAGGCATTGACGTGTTTATGTGCGTAGCATAGCTTTCGGTGTCTGCCGATCTACCCCGAGCGCATTATTTATTCAGCAGGAAAAGACATTTATTATTAGACATTTATAAGAAGAATATAACAGGGCCTCAAATCTGTTTTTTTTGCCATTGCAAGCGACACTCAGCTCTCATTCTATTGCCAATGTGATTTTCCATACTAAAACTGTTAGCTAAATCCAACTGTCATGCCATCGGCATCCAACTGAAACGATTTAGCAGAATTCAGGCCCAGATAAAAAGTATAAGAGATGGGATATACTACTGACTGGGGTAGTGAGGCAGTCAGTCGAAGCTCGGGGAGCCGGAGTCGCGTACCCGGGTTATCGGGCCGGTTAACACACCGCAACTTTGGGCCTAGAAGCTGAGATAGATCCCCGAGATGATTAATATTACAACAGTTCCATGGCATGGAGAGAAAGTTTAATTTTGATGATTTTTATATGAGATAAGTCAAATCTCGATCTCGATCTCGAAATTCCGAGATCTCGACCAATAAATCAACGAGATCTCGAGTTGGTCAATCTCGAACCCTAAGATCTCGACCGAGATCTCGAATCCTCAATCTCGGCTCGAGATTGCATTCCCTAGGTGCGCCTTACTGGGTATGAACGGTTGGCACTGGTACGAAAACAACCTTTGTTCATCAGTAGTAAAACGCCAGTGGCAACACTATTATGCATCTATATTTATCCTAAACTTAATGCAGGTATCAACAAAGACGTTCGCAAAAATTGCTAAAAGTCGATTTGGGATTCGTCTATCAAATGCTTAAATTTTGTGCCGTTTTATAAATAAAATTATAAAAGAAAACTTTTTGTTTTAGCTAAATCAATCTTTACTCTTATAAAAAAAGACTAGTAAGAATTTACTAACATTCGTAATGCTACTTGGGATCTGCTGCGTGGCGCTGTCAGTTGATGCGGTCGGGTTTTTCTACAAGACCGCAGCGACAACGACGCCGTCAAAATTTGACGGCGACCACCCACGCGTGTCGTTGTCGCGTCGCTTGGTTTTTAAGCCCACCTTTATGTTCACAGAAAAGAGGATCCGTGTTTCACGGAGCTGTCATAGCCACGTCCCGGGTTAATTAACCGCAGTTATTGTGGCAGCGCCTGCAACATTGATTACGCTGCGTATTAGTGCCGGCTTTGAGTGTAACATTATATTGCTCGTTAGATAATTTCAGGCGTTTGGTATGAGCTTAGCGGTAACTGACCATGGAGATTCTAGGTATATGCTTGTTTTGTTACTTAGAATAGCATCACCTCATATCTTTCCCGTGGGTGTTGTAAGAAGCGACGGGATTGAGAGTTGATTGTGTAGTGCAATTGTAGGCGACGAGCTGACTACCTGTCACTGTGGTGATACACAGTCTTCTGAATGACTCTCATACTTTGTGAGATGTGGTGTAAATGGCCGTTTTTTACTGCCGTTTACCCCGCAAGGGATACAGACGTGATGTATGTATGTTACACCAGTGCAGTGCAATGTCATATGTAAATAGCATCATCCTATTATATTCCCGGGTTAATTAACCGCAGTTATTGTGGCAGTGCCTGCAACATTGATTACGCTGCGTATTAGTGCCGGCTTTGAGTGTAACATTATATTGCCCGTTAGATAATTTCAGGCGTTTGCAAAAGCTTTGCGGTACCTGGCCACCAAAATACTCCGAATAGCATCACCCCATATCTTTCTTGTGGGTGTCCTAAAAGCGACTAAGCTATTGAAAGCTGATGTGTATTGCAATTAGGCGACAGGCTGACAACCTGTCACTATGGTGATAGGTACACAGTCTTCTGAATGAATCTCAAACTTTGTTAGATGTGGTGTAATAGGCCGTTTTTTACTGCCGTTTACGCTCTGCCTACCCCGCAAGGGATACAGGCGTAATAAATCTATGTTATGCCAGTGCGATGCCATATGTAAATAGCATCAACCTATTTCATTCCCGGGTTAATTAACCGCAGTTATTGTGGCAGCGCCTGCAACATTGATTACGCTGCGTATTAGTGCCGGCTTTGAGTGTAACATTATATTGCCCGTTAGATCATTTCAGGCGTTTGCATTGCGGCTTTTGGTATGAGCTTTGCGGTGGCATATTGAAAAATAGCATCATCCTATTCCATTCGGTTTTGTCGGGTTTGAGTGCAACATAACATTGCAGGCATGCATACATACATACATCATGCTTATCTATATCCCTTGCAAGGTAAGCAGAGCTTAATCGGTTGTAAGAACGGTCATTTACACCACGCCTAGTTTGAGAGTCATTCAGAAGACTGTATTACTGACACTATAGGGTTGCTATTCTAAGTCAACACCACATGGCATAGTAATTTGAGAGTCATTCAGAAGACTGTATTACTGACACTATAGGGTTGCTATTCTAAGTCAACACCACACGGCATAGTAATACATGTGCGATGCCATATTTAAACAGCATCAACCTACTTGGTACATTGCGTATAAGTGCCGGCTTTGAGTGTAACATTATATTGCCCGTTAGATAATTTCAGGCGTTTGCGGCGTTTGGTAGGAACTTTGCGTTGTTTGCGGTAACTGGTCATACAGATAGGTTACCTATTCATTTTATTTATACAAAGGTCAAAACAAAATAATAAGAAAAAAGTACAAAGCAGCTAAATAATAAAACTGAGTCTCAGTCAAAGAGGATATAGGATTCACAGAGTCAAACAGATTGTTGCGATGCCATATATAAATAGCATCAACCTATTTCATTTGTTGCACTAATGCAATTTCGGCTTTGAGTGTAACATTATATTCCCCGTTAGATGATTATAAGCGTTTGCGGCCTTTGCGCTAACTGGCCATTGGCCATACAGATTGTGTATTGTAAAACCCTTGCGATGACATATTTAAATAGCATCAACTCACTTGGTTCGTTATTAAAGACAGCCGATGTGGGGCAGTGGTTAGTACGGCTGCCTGCCACGCAGAAGGTTCCGGGTTCAATTCCCGGTGGGGTCACTAACAAAGTTGATATTTATCACTTTGTAAATTTGTTCCCAGTCTGGTTAGGACATTGCAGGCTGAACCACCTGATTGTCTGAAAAGCAAGATGGTACCGTACTTGGGATGGGCACGTTAAGCCGCCGGTCCCGGTTGCTGACTATGATGGCGGTCGTTACACAACCATGTCAGAGGCCTGCTACTTTCATCGGGTCGTTGAACGACTCAGTGTCCCACACGAAGAGAGAGAGAGAGAGAACACATAATATTTTCCGTGAATTAGATAGTGTGAGCTTTGTGGTGCTGGGCATCAGAGCAAAGAATCTGGTTGTATGAAATATGACACTGTATTAAAATAGCATCACTCCATTTTTACCCGTGAGCGTCGTAACAGACAACTTTCGGGATGAATTCACGTAATATGCAGCAGCGTTTACTGTGAAATATCAAACAACAACATAACACAACACATTATAAAAATCTGTAATACCTACATTAAATACAAGGAAATATACAACATCAGAAAAACACAGACAAAAGAAACAGTACAACAAGGCGGCCTTAATGCTAGGTTGCATTCTCTACCAGGCAACCTTTAGGTAAACAAGTAGATGTGTTAAAAAACAAAAAACACGACTGCGGTAATTTTAAAGTACCTAGTAGGTATTTTGCTTTAAAAATCCGCCATCTTGAATCTATATTTTTTTTAATATAGCCAGTCACTCGCGCTGCTAAGACGAATCTAACCACACCTCATATGTCAAAATCCATCTATTTCTTGTCCACATCCACATACATACATACTCTCGAAAGACATAACCCTCCTTCTGAGGCAGTCGGGAAAAAAGAAAGTTCGACAAGGGAAAGGCAAATACCTACTAGTAATAGAAATGTTAAAGAATAATTAAAAACAAAACGTGAACCCGCATCAAATTCGATAGATTTCTAACGTTTTATTGTTGCTATGTGAACCTAATTAACCATTGATAGTAAAAAATTCTATTGGGGTCCAATTTTTAGTACCTACTCATTTACTCTTACATAATACAACAAACGTTTATAAATTTTTGAGAGCAAAGATTATATTCCAAAGGGAACCTCAAAGACAGTGTTCATTCTTTTACTTACATGATATCAATCCAATCAGGCATCTCGATATATTTTGGGAGCATTTCGTCGGTTAACCTCTTCTACCGTGATTAAAAGACATATCATAGAATCTCTTGAGAGCAAAGATTGTCTTTCAGAGGGAACCTCAAAGTAAAATTTTCTTTCCATTAGTTAGGTACCAAATTATAACTCTTCGATTTTGGGATAACTTCGTATCACGTATCATGAAATATTCAGTCCTTTTCTATAAGATATGCACTTCAGCTTGCCTACCCGAACTTTTTTACAGAATAAGGTAGGCACGTGACTTTCAAAAATTGTTCACTTAATAATTTTTATCATAATATGAATCTTGAACTATTTGATGGGGCTAAGGATTAACGTCATATTGCAGATTTCATTGACGTTTATGAACATTACATGAGGGGCTGTTGACGGTTTCTAACCCGCATTGAAAATAAATAATCAATTATCTAGAAAACAAACTTTTATAAATGGAAAAATCCGTTCATTTTTAACTTCATATTTAGCACATGATTTTGGCTAAAATAGGGACTGTCCAGAGCCACGTTATTGAAAAGAAATATATAACAAGCCGAAAGGAGGTCAAGGTACTCATGAAACTGAATAACTTTCCCCATGGAACATGGGACGAAATAATTAGAAAAAAAAATTGGTCCTCCCATACAAAATCGCCGATCAGCTAACTGATTTACTATGGGAGGTCCATATTTTTTTTCATATTTACTCCCGGTATAGATGGAGAATATCACTCGCCAATACTTACTTTGTGTATATCCTTATTTTATTTTATCTATATTTTTCAGCCTGGACACTTTGTCATTGCGATTAAAATTGGATGTTTTTGCAGAAATTCTATGGCACAAAACTCATTGATAAAAAAACAGTCACCTATGACAGTCACACGAAAGACGAAATCCATTTTCATATCACGCCACAAATAAAATAAATAACGCGAAAAATACATAATATATGTCAGGACGGAAATGTTTAAAATAAAAACACATAGCTTACAGTATTTGAAATACTACATACATACATACATAGGTACATATATCACGCCTATTTCTCTTCCAGAGTAGGCAGAGCGTAATCGGCAATTTACACCACATCTGGCAAAAGTTTGAGAGACCTTCAAAAGACTATGTACCACTATAGTGACAGGTTGTTAGCCTGTCGCCCTAAATTACTTCTGAAATACTTAGTAGATATTAAAGTAAATCAAGCAATAGAATGCTCAAGGATCTCCTTTGCCGGCTATTTATTGAAGTTTTCCATTTAATTTTAATACCAACTCAGGAACATAAGTACCTACCTACCGACCATTAATAACATAATTAATGGTCAAGGGAAGATGATTGTATAACGTAATTAAATAAACATGCATAACAATATGAATAAATAAGCCATAATTATTTTACTACAGGGCCAACTTTTAATAACTTGATGTTATTTGTACATATTATATTTTCGTTCTTTTATTTTTATTTTTACATAATATACTATTACCTACAGCATATCGACTGATTCCATTGTTATCGGTTTCTGGTCTGATCATACATATAAATAATATCGTGAGGGACACTGGATTGTACCCGATGAACCATGTCGTCAAAATATATGCATACTGGTTGAAACCATGTTATAATGTAGGTACTATTGTTATTTGCTGTTTCGTGTGAGAAAAAAAAACGTGACAATGAACATTATTAATTACTTAATTTGCTTACACTTAAAGTACATCTTGGTTTATGACCTTTCATCACATTAAGGCCGCTATAGAGGTTTTCACGAAGCCCATACAATTTTCCCTGCCAGACCGCTCGGAGCGTCGTTTTGCGAAAAACATGGGAATGTTTGAATATTTTTTACAGTGATATTATGAACAAAAATAAATTTATTTTTCTGCAATTAGATTAAGTACATCTTCTTAAATAACATATATCGACAGTGGAAAGGCTAAATCGCTTAACCGCCACCTTGGTCGAAAATAAATAATAATAATAATAATAATTGTCTCAATCAATATCCCAGCAACCGGTCCAGCAATTTCCTCCCCATAGCCCTAGTATTCCGACCCTCACCTTCAATAGTCCTTGCATCAGGCTGGTGCTGGCTCTGGGTGTACTCTGTAGCGCAGACAGAGCGAGTATCGGCTTGATGTACACATCACACATTTTAGATTATTTGGTATAAAAAGGCCTCTGTGCTGTTGGCTTTGGCCCCACGCATGCCTTAAAGGACCGGGTCCCTGTGGCCTGTGATTCGAAAGAGTACCAACATAATAATAATAATAAAAACTTTATTTGCCAAAAATCATTACAATCAGACATTAATGTTACTGGAGGACTCCGCACTAGGTCAAGCCTGTGTCGCGGCAGCCCACACGACCTTTACCAGGAAGAACATTCTTAAATTATGAAGAGTATAACACTTATTAAAAACTTAAAACTAATCTTGAAATTCTGTAGTACATAGTTAGAATGTAGCTTACAATAGGTGTAGAGTCAGTGGGAATATAAATGATGATGAATAGTATAGAAAGTATATTATAAAGTATATAATTAAATAGAAATGTATGCATAAAGTAAAATAAATACATATGTATTATATAAATGATAATAACTAGATAATAATAGATAGTAGAGCTTCAGTAGAATCATAATCAAGCGAGTTTAGCCACCTTACCATTTTACGCTTGGCTTCTGCTAGGTTGCAATCTTTTATGCTGCATTTTCTATTAATAACTGAATATATATAAGGAAAGGAAAAACTTCTAAACCGTTGAGCAAAGGTAGAGTTAACTTTAGGCGTTTTTATGTGGTAGACCCGTCTTTGTGATAAAGAAGACTGCTCTGAGTTACTTAACTTTAAAACTGACTTGTGCTGATCGAGACTAGCTTTGAGGATGTACAATTGGCGTATAGTTAATACTTGTGCTTCTTGATATAGTAGATAGGTAGTATATCTAAAAGGCTTTTTATATAGCACTTTTAAAACGGATCTTTGCGCCCTCTCTAACATAATAATAGATGTCTTAGCTGAGCTTCCCCAAAGACCGATACAGTACGTAACTAACGATTGGCATAGAGCAACATAAACCAATCGTAGCAAGCAAATAAGTTATATATATCACGAGAATCAGCGTTTTTTTCTGCGTCGATCTGTTTAGGTTTCGAGCAAATCGGAGCACTTTTGTGGCGCTTAAGCGGCTCAATTTTTAGTAATTTTTCACAGGTCATATCGCTGAAGCGACGTAATTTTTCGTGTATTTTGAACGAACGGCGTATACACCCCTTATTAGTTTGTTGCATCTGATGTTTATAAGTATTAGCGTTTTTTGATTTCTCTTATACTACTTTTTTATGGAGATAAGTGATTTAAAATTATTCCAATAATATGGTCAATGGCAGTTAAGCGATTTTTATTCGAACACTAAAGGCTAACAGACTGGCGCTTTAGCGATAATGCTCGCAGCATTTCATTCCAAGTTGATCAATACGTAACATTTACGTGTTTGTGTTTGCGTCATTCATTGTTGTTTTAGCGAAATTTTGGGAAGGGCAAAGATTTCTTTTTTTAATTAGTGAAAGTAAAAGGTGCTTCTTTAGTGTTTAGCACGCAAATAAGTCTAAATTTGAGTGATAATGCAAAACACTTTTTCTATTACGCAATTTTAGTTTAAAACAAAAGTGATAGAAAAAAAAGTACCCGCATATTTTTGTGTGCGTAAGACCACGTGATTGCGCCGAACAAGTCAAAACTCGTCGGATACCACTCAGTACGCGGCTGTAAGCGCCACATTGAGGACGTGTTTGTTAAATCGCGTGTGATTAAAAAGTTGTGTTTGTTTGTGCTTTCATTTCGTTTGGATTTGTACCAGATTTACTGCTTGCTCCTACTGGGATAAAGTGCGGTTAGTAAATTGTTATTCTTAACAAGTCAATTACTTGTTTTAAAAATTATTTCGAACCCGGTTATAAATAAGAATAAAAGACATCGAAAGTTCGGAATATCTGATGTAAACCATAAGGCGGTCAAGCTAAACTATAAGAGCTACAGTTATATGGCTTAGTACAGATAGTATTGCTTTCGCGTATGAAGGTGGTAGAGCACGTGGGGCAAGACAGAATTAAATGTCATAGATAAAGGTGATATTATACCACACTGGCAAGCACTTTCTGAAAGGTATGTACACATATTTTCTTTACTTCGGCCGACTTGAGTCAAAAGTCAGTTGTAGTCTGATATGAGAGGCTTTATTATATAGAGGGGGTATATCTTTTACAAAACTATGCCGAATTCGTAACTTTTGAGGTCAGCTTCTTTTTTCGCCCTTTCATATCAGCTTGCCGCCTCTCTGGCTCATCATCATTGGCCTCAAACGCATGTGATTTATTCAGTGTCTGAGGAAAGACTTTACATGGCTACACAAGCCGATACAAGTGAAGGTAGAATTGGAGGCTGGCAATTTCTGCCTTTTGTTAGTGAAACCAGAGAAACAGGCATCATCGTGAGTTTCACGCACATCAAATACACGCTTTTTCCATTTATCCCTATCCTCAGCAAGCTACTTCCAACTTCTTTAATCGATGTCAAATGCAGTCTTGTCCCGCTTGTCGCAATCTTTGAAACAGTCTTCGATCTTCCAACTCCTCTTTAGGCGCTTTCTTTCTGGATGGAAGCCTAGTTAAACTGTATGATAGGAGATACAACAAAAGCTACAAGCCTACAAGTAAGAGTTTGTAGCTTGATGATCTGCTTCTACTATCACATAGATATCAAGGGTCTGGCTGGAGTTCCCAATGTAGACAACTAGGAGCCCAGTTATACTGAAAGCAATACGGAAATGGCTTTAAAGCAAAAGTTGAACAACTTGATGGGCCGCTTCTGCTGACATAAGTAGAAGGTCTGATGTACATTATGTAGACCAACAGGAGCCCAGCTAAACACAGAGTAATAGCTCCAAAGTAAAAAGGTGATCAGCACGATGGCCCTTCTGCTGGCGATGGCCCCTGAGAGTACTTGATGTGGAACCCGAAGCTCGGCTCTCTCTCTCTTTTCGTGTGGGACACTAAGTCGTTCAACGACCCGATGAACCCTGGTGTCAGAGTTTTTCAACCGCCTACTGCAAGTAGCAGCTAGGCCTCTGACATGGTTGTGTAACGACCGCCATCATAGACAGCAACCGGGACCGACGGCTCAACGTGCCCATCCGAAGCACGGAACCATCTTACTTGCGGACAATCAGGTGGTTCAGCCTGCAATGTCCTAACCAGACTGGGAACAAATTCACAAAGTGATAAATATCAACTTTGTGAGTGACCCCACCGGGAATTGAACCCGGAACCTTTGCGTGGCAGGCAGGCATACTAACCACTGCGCCACATTGGCTGTAAGCTCGGCTAAACTATAGGTAACGGATTTAAAAATGGTTTAAAAGTAAACTTTTATCTGCATGAAGAACCATTTCTACTTAGGTTCTGGAGGACCTGTTTGAATAACCAGAAGATCACCCAAATTTTAAGAGATAGCAAACATTGTTTAGCATGGCATGATGGACTGCTTTCATTGGCACTGAACATCAATAGCCCATCTAACTAAACTATTAAACATACGCAATTAGCTCCAAAGCAAAAATTTATCATCATGATGGACTATTTCTACTACAGAAAGACAATATAAATCAAAGTTCTGTTCTGGAGAAGGAAGGTACCTTATGTAAATACGCATGACTTCGCATCAATGATAGTAAATATGTAAACGGCTCCATAATTATTGAAGTTTATCAAATGATAGGGTGCTTTTGCTAGAAGAAAGAAATTGAAAATCGTAATGTGGAAATCAGAGAGCTCAGTATGGCTCAGTTAAAGTATAGAGATGCTAAAATGCTTCTCTTTCTGAAAATGGATTGACGAACCACCCAATCAACAAGTCGGAGTTAGCAGTGTAAGGAACGAAGCGAAAGGAAGTTTACGGATACCGACTAGTTAGTAATAATTTTGAAAAATATAAAAATTAATTACTTCTTTAGGCCATTTTTCTTGGTTATAATATGAGTAATTGGTATTTATTAGACAAATTTATACTCTCTTAACTTATAAATTTGGTTGGTTAGTAATCGAAAATGTATAGTAAATCCAGTATTATTTTATATTAGTCATTAGCTTTTTCAGTATTTGTACAATGTCTTGGTCGTTTAGCGATTTTTGCTTAACTGTACATTTTTGAAAATCAAGTAATTATCGCTTAAGCGACACTTAATTCGTAAACCGGCGATGCAAAGTACAATTGAACAATGTAGATATACAAAACATATAAATAAAAAAATATAATTTTAATTTTATCTTTATAATGTCAATAGAAAAAAAGATATGAATTTTTTTAGGAAAAAGAAAACTTTAATCGTCGTTTTCTCCAAACTACCAAAGTGGCGGTTAAGCGATATAGCCTTTCCACTGTCGATATATTTTTTTAAATCTTTACTACTGTTATTTATTCATACAAAAGCTGTTATAATGGCGCATTATTTTGCAAAAATTCATATATAAAAACGTGGTATTATTCTATATTTCTGAATAAAATTGTAAAATGTTCACTGTAGACTTTGTTCTCAAATAAATACTCTATTTTTTGTATAATTGATATTTTTTTACAGTGAACCAAAACTCTAAAACTCACGCTTGATTTGAGGTCTTTTCCTGAATTTTGGTTTTGTCGCTTTAGATATCGCTGTTTGTAACATGTTTAAAACCAAAATGTTAATATTTACATTGTACATTTTTTAGATGAAGATATGCTTGATTAAATGTACAAGTAACATATTAATTTTACATAACGGTTTTCGAGAAACTCGCATGTTTATAAAGCCAATATTTGCAAATTTGCTAGAAAAAATAGAATGCGCTCTTAAAAGTATTTTACTACTTTAGTTCGTCTAGTTCAGATAGCAAGCAAATATCAATTTTCATTATACCAGATACGAGCCAAGTTCAATGTCATATGTGTCGGTACAATGTACATAGCGCATGACATCATCCCCATAATCATCATTCGATCAAAACATCTTGATGTCATTAATCGATTTTCCACCATAAAACAAAAACCTGCCCGTCCACAGGATTTAATCTGCTATAGAATAATTCGCATTCCCATATAAATGCTTCACATAAACAGCCTCGAACACACCTCTTAAATCACTTCGAACAACGTTGGCCAACCAGTCACAGCCATACCATTGTGAAGTACACACGTGAGAATTTGAAACAATTATCTTGTGAGACTTGTACATCGGGAAAATGTTTAAAACTATAATCACTGCAACACTATTGAGTATAGCTGTTAGTGCTCCAACAGACTCCGGATTGGATTTTAAACTTATAAATAAGTTCGCTTTAAAACTGCTGGACAATACTTACGCGTTTCAAGAGGTTTTTGGAAATAGCAACATAGCAATATCACCTTTATCAGTATGGTCAGTGTTTTCCCTACTAGCCGAAGGGTCAGCTGGAGATACCTTCCAAGAACTGATGATGACGTTACAGCTTCCTGCAGATCAAAGATCGACGCAAGCTTTACATGCAGCTGTGAAGAGTATCCTTAAAAGTGATAGTCCTGATGTAACTTTCAAAGGACAAAGTGCCATGTTTACTGATAAGTCGTTGCAAATTCATCAAGAGTTCTGTCAGTCAGCGATGGCTTATGATACTGAAGTTTATCTGGTAGATCCTAGCAATACAACGAAATTAGCCAACGATATCAATTTCTACGTCTGCATGGCTACTGAAGGAAGAATAACCAAAGCTGTAGAAGCAAGTCTTCTAGACAACTTAAGAATGATCTTAGTAGATGCTTTATACTTCAAAGCACCATGGACTCATCCGTTTGATCCAACACAGACCAAACAGGAATCATTTTACAATTCCCAAGGGAAAACAATTGGTGAAGTGAACATGATGTATCATAAAGCTCCACATAGTGTTGGCGATGCCGTGTCAATAGGAGCTCAAGTCTTGGAAATGACATATGGAAAGGATGAACAATTTTCCATGCTGATTCTGCTACCGTTCGATGGAATGCCAATAAAAAAGTTACTCGAAAACTTGGCTAACAATAATCTGGACTGGATAACAGAGTTCAAAATTGAAGGGAACCTACCGCAGATAGACGTATACGTTCCTAGGATGAAGATTTCAGTGCGTACGGACTTGATACCTCCTTTAAAATACACAGGAATACATTCAATATTTGACGTACAGAAGGCGCAACTGCCTGGAGTATCTGATAGTCCATTGTTCGTCTCCAAGACGATTCAGAACGTAGAAATAGAAGTGAATGAAGAAGGGACAGTGGCTGCAGCAGCTACTGTAGTAGGCCTTGAAGACAGGATCTTAGGTCAAAGGTTTGAGGCCAACAAAGAGTTTGTGTTTATGATTGTTGAGAGAAAGTCAAATGTGATTCTGTTTGAAGGTGTTTACAGTGCTCCTTCTGTAGTCTGATGTAAAAAAGAGGTAATTGTGTTCATTATATTTATAAGTTATAATTATAAGTACAATAGTCTGAATTATGTAATATTTTTATTATATTTACTTGTTTCTAGAGTTTTAGTTTTTTTGGTCTCTAAATTTTAGGAACATCTTTGCGAGTTTCATTACCAAATTATTTTGTAGTTTAGGTCACGCAGTCGACAAAGGACCGGATGAACTCTGATGTCACTACCAACTTATGTATTCAAAGATTTATTATATCTTTACTTATTATCCCTTGATACCGGTTTCTCACAAGTTTTTACTTCAATGTTTTTGTCATTAAACACCAATTTTGTGTATTCTCTCACAAAATTATCAGTTGTAAACTCGTATACAATAGCACCATCAATCACGGATTATATCATAAAAAGGTTTAAATGCGTGACCAATTATATGTTATTTTTGGTTTTCGATAGTTATTTCCAGTCAATATTTAAGTAAAGTCTTCTTTTTTTGTAAGAACCGGCTGTAAATAAAAAAAATGCTGTGTTTTTTGTTCACACAATCTAAAATATCTAAATCAAATTACATGCATAGTATAAATGATTGGTCGCGTTGTGAATTCATTGGGTTTAAAGTCCCAAATCAAATCTTTCATAGAAGAATTATATGTAATTTTTCTTTTTAGTCTTTTGCTAATCTAAATTGTTTTGCCAATGGTTTGACTATGGTTTGGCCTGTGGGTTTGACTCTATTCGACTTAACCTATTTGCGTTCTATCTTCTTTCTTTTTATTGTTGTTTTGTAACCTCATGCTATTCATGCCAGTCACGTCACGACATTGGTGGCAAACTGCAAAGATTTTTCTTCTTCTTTAAGACCGACACATGGTACAAATTGATCTAGCCAACAGGTGTGTTCTAAATCTAGGTCTTGAGTTCAAATGCCCTATTCTAAGCCCACAAACAAAACAATAGCGAAACGAAATCGAATCGTGCGCATCACGGCAATTACCATGCGAGATACAACTTACATACGAAATCAGAGCAAGGAAGTTATTCAGAGGCAACTCTACGAACACACGTAGCCAACGTATTCTGCTGTTTGAAAAATATCACGGTTGTGTCTCGGTCTTGGTCTCGGTATATAGAGTGTCAGTTGAATAGTTTAGATATGGTTTTTGACCATATCGTAATTCGTAACAATTTTAAGTGATATTTTTTCAGTGAAACAGTTATGTTAAGATTAGAAAAGCGGGGCATTGAATGAGGTAATGAAATCTTAACAACGTAACATACCAAAATTGTTATTGCAAAAAAAAACAATAATTGTAATACATGTTTGCTTGCGAAGAGTTTTCCTCGGCTTCATTCTGGTTACTAAAGGTTCCTTCTGAAACTCTCTCTTGATCTGAGCCATACGAGTACATTATGTAACTCACGTTATAGTCGATTAAGGAAATCGCCGTCGTTACCGACAACTATTATAGTATTTAGCACTAATATGCCACCATGTGGGTTATTTACATTCATTTTTGTAGTAAACAAGTAAAGTGGTGACAGAGCTGTGATAGTAGTAACTACTGTAGGTTTTGTGACACATTGAATAAATAAATACATTATAGTGTGAAATTTAACTAGTGACCGATAGCAAAAACTCAGAACCGGCTAGTGATAAGGAACAACTTTCCCCAAGGAACAAAGGTCGAAATACAAAAAGAAATTTTGACCTCCCATAGTAACTCAAATCAGCTGATCCAAAATTGTTTTTCGTATTTCGACCTATGTTCCTTGGGAAAAGTTTTACTTTATCACCAGCCGATTCTGAGTTTTTGCTATCGGTCACTAGTAAAATTTCACCCGATATATTATGCTTTTGTAGAGTTTTCTTGAAGATTTTCCTACGGCAAGGGCACTATAACTATAAGTTTTAGTGGCTCTCATTGTAGGTACCTAAAACTAAGATACCGAAACCGAGTTGTTTTAATGGAGGCGAATAAACTAGAAAAAAAGTGTTTTTTTAATGCGCAACATATCATCTATGTAGGTAAGAGTACCTACAAGTATAAGTAATTAATAACTAAGTAGGTAATCACGTAAATGACAAGTAACAAAAGGTATGTTAATTCAATTAGTGACACGCATAGAATACAGACACTTATTCATTCTAATACCTAAGCATAAACATAAGAATTATTTTGCCCTGTAGAAAATACCAGGCACTTCACAAATGATTTTATTCATTATCCATCATCAATCAACAGTCCTTCGGACTCAGACACCAGGGTCATTGAACGATGTTCCTATGTAACTTCTCTGTGACCAACGCGATGCTAAAAACTACGACGACATTACCTAAGTACCTACTGGCTTTTACTAGAAGAATCTGAAACATCAAAGGAGCTCAACTTAGAAGATGATTGCCACAAACGTCATATTGGGTGAGGGGCAACATCCCCGGATTGTGTTTTGTAGCAACCCTGCTTTTTTTAGTGATGGTCTATCCGGGACCGCCAATAACTACACCTAACTACTTGGTGGGGAGCGAGGGCTCACCCGGATGTGTGTGGGTGGTTGTTCAAACAACCAGCCCAATCACGCCCTTGGGGCGAAACTGGGCTTACGAGTTTGTTCTGGGAAGAACGGATCGGACTATGTCTACCGGGTATATGCCGGTAGTTGCCAAAGAAGGGCACAAATGAAGGATGCAACCCTGCAACACTGGCTATGTAACAGGTGACAATCGCGAAAATCCTAAATAGTGATTCTTCTGTAAACTCTCTATTTTGTGCTTTGTCTCCTGTATGGTCTCCTGATTTTATCGTTTCATTTCGATACTGTCAACTAAACCGAGCACCAAACCAATGACCTCCTACTCAGTTAGTTAAACAAGACTTTAAAAGTGGGTTTTCCTCGTTGGGAATACCGTCACATAATGTCGTCGGTATTGCACTCTTTATATTATGTTTATGTAGGTAGGTATGAGTCACATGCATGCAAACATACCGAAACAGATTCAATCAGATACCTACATACAACGGTACTTACCTAAATCAGGAAATATTGTAAATGGTCAGATCACATTTTTAACGAAAAATTAGACTTAGTACCTACTTACCATTAAAATTATCGATTAATTCAATTGAATTATTATCGATGACCTTATCGTAATAAATAGATAGTCAGTTCTGAAGGTGTGCTTCGTCATCTTATTTCTTTATTCGACCTGTAAAATCAATAGCTTCTTTTAGTGTCAATTTACGCTTTCTACTAGAGCTGAAAAAAGCTCTTCCTTGTGAAGTCCTCACTACATCACACCACCATCTTTCGCGTTTTCATTGTAGTCTAGTAACTAACGTCACAGCTATTCGGATTGACCCATGAAGCTGAAAATCGGCATGTAGGTACTTCTTGACCTCCTGATCAAAATTAGACATGGAGCCCAGCGGTATACCTTTTACCTTTACCACCCCCTCTTTTACAAGGCGTAACTTTTGAGTAATTGACTTGGAGGGTAGTTTTTATTTCATATCGTGCGTGACATCTCATTTAAAGCTTGTTATGCCCTCAAAATTACCTTTAGGCCCCGCCAAAGCCGAAAGTGGGTGTCCCGTTCTTATATGATATTTTCTTATTTTCAAGCTATCGACTCCTAAGAGGTATCAAAAGTTGCGTAATTAGACACAGATTGCAAAAAACCTAATATATCTTTAAATAATATTTATCTTTAGGGCTCTATCGATCGTAAAAGTGTTGTGACTACGAAATCAACATATTATTGTTTTTTAATGTTCGGCAAAGCCCTAAAGATAAATATTATTTAAAGATACTTTAGGTTTTTTGCAATCTTTGTCTAATTCCGCAACTTTTGATACTGCTGGGAATCAATGACTTGAAAATAAGAAAATCTCATACAGGACAGGACACCCCACTTTTGAGGCTTTGGAGGGGCCTAAAGGTAATTTTGAGGGCACAATAAGCTTTAAGTGAGATGTCACGCTGATATGAAATTAAAACTACCCTCCAAATCAATTACTCAAAGTTGCGCCTTGTAAAGGAGGGGGCGGTAAGGTTAGGGGTGCTGCTGGCTCCATGTCTAATTTTGATCAGGAGGTCAAGAAGTACCTACATGCCGATTTTCAGCTTCATAGGTCAATCCGAATAGTTATAACCAGCTATTGACGTTAGTTACTAGACTATTGTGATTTCGCCAGATCAAGCCAGATCTAGGCCCAGATCATCACTTATATATATGTCCCTAAAGATCTAGGTTTTAGTTTTTTTAGAGTTATTATGTACATGGCGCCAATCACTTTTCCTGTGATTTCGCCAGTGTCAGGTTATTCATTAAAATTCAAAGGGGATAACAAAGCCACAATTTGTTTTTTCGGGGGCTTCAGAGCAATCCTTCTGTTGACTTGAGGAGTTTATGATTTAAGATGAGGGCTAAAGCCTGATAGTTATTATTGGTAGGTATCAATATTATAATTAATTACAAAGAATTTCGAAAAATGGAGAGTAGAAAAGAGAAACCAGCGATTTGAATTTAGCCGGTCGAGGGACGGTCACGGTCGATACCATAATCATAACATAACCATAACAGCCACAACAGCCTACTGCTGGACATGGGCCTCCCCCTATCGGAGGGTATTGCCATATTCACCACGCTTGGCAGGCGGATTGACGAGCGCAGTGCTTGGTGTTGCATTAACAGGGAACGCTGCTGCCCATTCCCTGATGATTATCCCTTAGTCGCTTTTTACGACTCCCACGGGTAGAATTGGGGTTATGCTATTCTAAGCCGGCATCAAGCGGCAAATATCATGGTCGGTAGGCACAATTTAATCCAGCCGCCAACAGCCACCGTCTTTAAGACTAAGTCATCGGTCAATCTAGCCATGGCCAAAAGGGGTCTTATCAAGACACCGCAAGACCTTCTACTCAGGAAACAGTCACTAATCAGTAAAAGATTGTTTAAACAAAATGGAACAAAGGTGAATCAAATAAGATCAATTTGAGGTCAAAGCAATGACTCCGTTTGGAAGGAAGCAAAAAATTCGTACACACATTGTTTTACTGAGACCTTGAATCTTAACTATGTGAATGAAATCCGAAGACAATACTAAAAAACATGGCGTAGTGATGTTGTTTCTCTTGTGTATTTTATCGAGGTCGACAAACTGCATAATACAGTCCAGCAAAAAAGAGTAAAAATTAAATAAAATGGAACTAAAAAAATTTCATACTAAATTATTCACATTCAAAGTCAATGTTGCCATTTAATTTTGAAATTTCATTTTTGCTGGACTGTACTGTATAGGTAGGTACATCACGTCTGAAAAAATGTTCGAGTCTTTCAGAAGACTATACCGGGAGTAACGGAAAGGGTATAGGAGGTCAAGGTACTCATGAAACTGAACAACTTTCCCCATGGAACATGGGTCGAAATATGAAAAAATTTGGACCTCCCATAGTAAATCAATTAGCTCATCGGCTATTTTGTATGGGAGGTCCAAAGTTTATTTCATATTCTGACCCTTGTTCCATGGGGAATGTTGTTCAGTTTCATGAGTACCTTGACCTCCTTTCGGCTTGTTATACCCTTTCTGTTACTCCCTGTATATCACCATTGTGACAGGTTGTCGGCCTAGCGCCTAAATTTCCAATATCTACACGTCAACTCTCAAATTACGCTCGCTGCTTACGACACCCACTGAAAAGGTATGGGGGATGCTATTTCTAAGCCGACAACACAAAAAAAATTAAATGGGCTGGGGTTTGCACAAAATCCTGTAAAGTTTAATCTTTTATCGGTCATACTTGATATTCTCATCGTTCGTTTGCAAGGATAGGCTACAGATATTATCGACATTGGACACGCTACACCTTCACGATAAAAATGCTTACATCACTAGTTACCCGCAGCAACACAATCTTCTGTCTGTCTGTTACGCATACTGACATAATAATAGGGATTTGACTCGGATGCTCGGCTCGGATGTGAGATATAGGGGCTAAATATGCAAAATACTTAGTGCACACTTTTCTGATTGTTTGCTTGACTTGTTAGGGGTATTTAATGGATCAACATAAACTTTTCGGCTGAATACCCGTCGACTACGGTCAAGCGCATGGTGGCGATGATACCACCTACAATAGTATTCCCAAAGAGGGTTGACGTCATGCAGGTGGCTGGTCATAAAACATTGCCAAATCCTTTTGTTTGAAACATGATGCCGTGTGATGCCGGCCTAGAATAGCATCACCCCAATTCTACCCGTGGGTGTCGTTAAAAGCGACTAAGGGATAATTATCCAGGGAATGGGCAGCAGCGTTCCCTGTGAATTAAACATCTTGCTCTGCGCTCGCCAATCCGCCTGCCAAGCGTGGTGAGTATGGCAATACCCCCCAATACGGGGGAGGCCCATGTCCAGCAGTGGACTGTTGTGGCTGTTAAGGTTAAGGTTAAGGTTGTGCTCTATCAAAACATGTTGCGCTGACCCCGACTGTTTTGGGATAAGGGCAGGCAGATGACGATATGTGTGATCGCGAAAGTTTGAGTCAGTTTACTTCGTTTTCAAGGTTTACTATAGGTTTATGGTTAGGTACTCATTAACTCGTCGTGCAAACTGTTTTCTGGTAGATGAGTATTACGGAAAACACACTTACCTACTTATATCATGACTTTGCATCACTGATGGAAATTAAGCCATGACTGCCATAGTTTTGCACATCTACACCGCGTAGCATTATGATACCTACCTATCGTACACACTAATAACTAACTTGTAACTAAAATATTTTTTTCAACTTTGAGCTTCGAACTTGTTCTCCTTTCGTTCGTGGAGTCGGAAAAGACAAGAAATAAATTATAAGTAAAAAACATTTTTAAAACAAGCTTTTATTTGGATGCGCTAAAAAGCATAAAATAATCTATTTACTAAAACTTTAACTTGTTACTTATAATGGCATTAAATCTACGTCTTCATAATTTATACGATATAAAAGCTTGTCGCGAGATTTAAGTAGGTACTCGTGTGGTGTTAGGTTAAAAGTTTGTTCAAGATCATTTACACTGGTTACCTAATTTATTTATTAATATATAGGTACACAGGTTAAATCTCGCGACAAGCTTTTATATCGTATAAATTATGAAGACGTAGATTTAATGCCATTATAAGTAACAAGTTAAAGTTTTAGTAAATAGATTATTTTATGCTTTTAGCGCATCCAAATAAAAGCTTGTTTTAAAATGTTTTTACTTATAATTTATTTTACTTTTTAGCAATCTCTGGAAAACAAATATTTTATGCCATAGTTGATTATGTACGTTGTGCGATAGAACCTTCCTACTTATTGCATTCATGAACATAATAGGTATAAATTGACAACATTCTTCATTGACAGTGCCATGAACAGAAGACTAAAACCCCAACACAATATAACCACTCAAATATAAATTTAAAATCTTGCGAAGCGACGTCATTTAGCTCACACTAGTATTTACCTGTAACCTAGTACTATTATATATTCTGTGCCTGTAATTTTTCTGTGTTTGTCACCCACTTAGTAAGAAAACATAATAAACTTAATACGCCATCTTACTTTAAGTCCGCCATATCAGGTTTTGTTATGATTATGAGTGACGTAAACGTCACTTTATTATTCGAGTTATTCTGAAAATTCCTTTCATTTGACATCCATATTGTAAAAAAGCATAAAAATGATATTCTGCCATCTTAAGAAGTCCACCATAGTTAATTTAGAGTGACGTCAACTTATAATTCGAATAGGTAATTCTCAGCAATACCTTTCATCTGACACTCATATTGTAAATTATCTTAAAAGGCCATCTTTAGATGGCCGCCATATTATTTTCTGAATTGTACTCAGGAAGACCTTTCATTTGACACCCATATTGTAGGAGTGCGTCAAAAATTACTTGTCGGCCATCTTGGATATTCCGCCATGATAGATTTAGAATGACGTCATATAACTAATCATGCATTGTCATTCGAACTAAACGTGTATACAAAATTTTAGCTCAATCGGTTGAAGATATCTGCTTCTAAATTGAGTTGCGAGATTTGCCCCGAACAAACATATTTACTTACTTACATACTTACATACACTGCAAGTTAAATAAAAGCTTTTAAAATGAAAGGGATGACGTGATATGAAATGACAGAAGATGTAATTCCACGCAACGGATGTTGATGCGGTTTTTTGTAATAGATAGAGTGATTCAAAAGGAAGGTTTAACCCCGGTTAGTAAGGGGTCAGACCTTTCGGATTGTGATTAAAGCGTGAAACTTGGCATAGATGTTCTATGGGTACATCTTAGTAAGTAAAGCCCGGTTTCCAGGAGTTCCGCCCCCCGGAGCAGGTGGGAGGGGGGGAGGAATGTTTCGGTCGCCGCGCACCAAACAAAAAATTCTCACTGATAGAGTTGAGGTCTTAAGGCAAGTTTGGTATCGTTTTCGAGTAAAAATAACATGAAGAATCTATTTAACGTAGTTAAAAATTATGTTTTCATTAAAAAATACGAAGAAATACGCAAAAAAAGGAAAATATACCACACTATTTTCGTCTTCAACACGCTATCACTATAAATATGCTGATATTTAGGTAAAAATAAAAATAGCACTAAAAAGCTTAGATATTCAGCTTTCTAAAAATATATACTTTTTGTATGGTTTTAACCAAATTACACTGTAAAAAATAATAATAGGTAGAGCGGTGTCGAGTTCAATACTCTCTGCGTACGTACATCTTCTTTGTTTATGAATAGAAATGCAAAATTTAACACAAGAGATAATATACCATTCATATTCTAAAGAAATTAAAATAAAGCTGATCTTGCTGTCCAAATTTGAGACAAAATAACCGCAAATTTAAGTTTGTTTTTCATATGTTTTGTATGAAAAACAAAGTTAACTTTTCAGCTTAAACTAATAACGGAATACGAATTGAACGAAATATGCAAAAACCGCACAAATACGGTCCAGAGTACCTTCCGAGGAAATTTTGGTGCTATTTAACGTGGATACAGTTGTCCCATTACCATTAGCGCGTCGCCTCCCTCACCTCCATCAACAGCTCGAGGTAGATCAGTGGGCGGTAGATCATCCATTTGCCATCTTCAAGTGATTGGTCCATCTGACCGCGAAAGTTGCGCTTGTTTTTCATGTGTTATGTGCTGGTTGTGAAAAATCTGCGCCATGTAGCTGGAGAAACTATTTACTAGCAAATAAAACGTCCCTAAAAACGTGGATCCGAGGTGTTTTGGCATGATTTTGAAAAACAGAAGACAAAACGCCCCAAAAATAGACGTGTCTATTGTCTGTGCTGTCCCCGATAGACCATTACGAATCGTCTGGCATTACGTTTCAAACCTTCCAGCCAACGAAACAGGTCGGGTTCTGTACCGTGGCCTAGGTGGACCACGACATATCCATCTATACTGCAATTACTGCACCATCGATGCAGAAGTTAGAGAAGTAGATGTATTCTCCTCTGTTTGGCTTTTATAATCTACGAGTAAGCCTTCGACTCTATTGAAGCCCGGGCCGTTTAAGAACCCTTGCAGCGCTGCCAGGGCGCCTGGTGATAAGTGGAGGTGCTGAGAAATTCAGTACCGAATGTCAACTGTGTCCGTTCAAGTCGAAATACTCTGAGGTGTAAGACATTATACCTCCGCAACTCTTCACTAAAGCGCTGGAAAAAGACCTCCTCCTTCAAGATTCTACAGTGCTTGTCTTAGCATCAATGTCATCGGTGAATATTTAACACACCACCGCTTTGAAAACGACATAATTTAAAAATAACATAATTCTAGATTTCTGCAAGACCTCTCAATAATGTTGCTTCGAGACGCGTTGGACTTGGGATAAACTCGGACAAAGCCAATGCCATATATAGCCGGTTTTCGCCGAAAGTATATCCTTGAATTTATCAAAAAGTATATATGGATACTTTCAGCAGAGATATCAGTTGGGTAAAGACAACTTGGGTTGTGAAATCACTAGAAGAGTGCAGCTTGTCTGGCAGTATTTGGGAAGTTAGGTCCTTGAGACTCCTAGCTGCAATTCATTACAATGGTGTTTAATCAGTGCGTCCTTAACATAATTGTCGAGCCTAGATGTGAAACCTCGCAGTAAAACTGGCTGACCTACCACCTACATGGTCACTTAGGAGCTTTTGAATAAGTCTGATCGGGATCACACTAATGGATCAAGTTATATAAGAGAAGACCAATTTACCAGACGACATATTCTGGATGTGTGGCAAATAGAAGTAGCTGTTAGCTGAACACATCTGTAATGGAACGGAACTGCTGGGATGTGGAGAGAGAAACTGATGGAAATCTAATGTAAAGGTCACGCCTCGGCAAGAGTAGACCACAAAGAATGCCCTTTAGTCAGATGGACCGATCACATGAAGATGGCAAATGGCTGATTTACCGCACACTGATTTACCTCGAGCTGTTGATGGAGGTGAGGGACGCGACGCGACGCTGGTAATGGGACAACTATGTCCACGGCCCGGGCTTCAATTGAGTAGAAGGCTTACTAGTAGATTATAAAAGCGAAACAGAGGAGAATAGATCTACTTCTCTGACTTCTGCATGGATGGTGCAGTAATTGCAGTATAGATGGATATGTCTTGGTCCACCCAGGCCACGGTATTTGAATTCATAACAGAACCCGACCTGTTTCGTTAGCTGGAAGGTTTCAAACGTAATGCCAGACGAATCGTAATGGTCTTTCGGGGACAGCATAGACAACAGACGTGGCTCTGTGGCTCATACGGGTGATCGCCTAAGTTTTTAGGGCGTTTTCTCTTTTGTTTTTCAAAACCATGCAAAACACCTCGGATCAAACTAGGGTCAGGTAGGCTACAGTGACTCGGATTTCTTCAATCACTAAAATTTTATAGAATACTTTGAAGTATCAAACTGAAATTCATATCTAGGATGCATTGATTATTAATCTTTCGTTTCGCATTATCATTTTTTGCAATAACACGACACTTAGGTCACAAGACATTTTTTTCTGGAAAAAAAAATGTGAGTCACTGTGTACTAGTACCTGTCTACATTGACTCAACCCCTGTGGTACACAGTGACTCTAACAGTCTATATGGACTTGGCAACCCTGTCGTGCAAGTATAATATTTATTGAAATTATGCATTTTAATCAATTATATTTGTCAAAGTATTCTTTTCACATCATTACCATTGCCATAAGAAATATTTTACAATTGTCGGTCAATGTTTCTAAAAATAGAGAGATGAGCCAGTACTAAATGTTAGAGTCACTGTGTACCGCTTAAATTTGAGCCAGTATAGACGCCGACGCCATTTTGAAATAATTAGCCTACAAATATTACCAGACTACTCTAAGAGCTAGCAAATCTAGTTATTACTTAGTATATGAATACCATTTTCGATCATAATAATTACATTTCCCTAAATCTTTCAATCTTAACCGATAAAAATACATGTGCAAAATCAATCGCACATTTTTTTCACAATCAAACCGCACTGGAGTGGACGAATGATTGGTTTGTATGTGTTTGGTTGTCAAGAGCTACCATTATGTTAAGAATACAGATAGATATAGCTAGCCTATTACGAAATATAAGCGTGAGTCAATGTACCCGCCCGAGTCACCGATCCCTACCTGACCCTACATATAATATCATTGCCTCGTATCCACGTTTTTAGGGACGTTTTATTTGCTATTACAGAGTTAAATAGTCTAATCAGCTATGTATTTGGCGCAGATTTTTCACAACAAAACAAGCGCAACTTTTGCGGTCAGATAGACCGAGCACTTGAAGATTGCAAATGGATGATCTACCTCGAGCTGTTGGTGATGGAGGTAGTGGAGGCGACGCGCTGGTGGTAATGGGACAACTATATCCACGTTAAATAGCACCAAAATTTCCTCAGTAGGTACTCTGGACCGTATTTGTGCGGTTTTTGCAATTGCGTTCAATTCGTATTCCGTTATTAGTTTAAGCTGAAAAGTTAACTTTGTTTTTCATACAAAACATATGAAAAACAAACTTAAATTTGCGTTAATTTTTTTTTAATGTGGACAGCAAGATTAGCTTTATTTTAATTTCTTTAGAATATGAATGGCATATTATCTCTTGTGTTTAATTTTGCAGTTCTATTCAATACATAGAGAAGATGTACGCACGCAGAGAGTATTGAACTCGACACCGCTCTACCTATTATTATTTTTTACAGTGTAATTTTGGTTAAAACCATACAAAAGTATATTTTTAGAAAGCTGAATATCTAAGCTTTTTAGTGCTATTTTTATTTTTTCCTAATTATTAGCATATTTATAGTGATGGCGTATTGAAAACGAAAATAGTGAGGTATATTTTCCTTTTTTTGCGTATTTCTTCGTATTTTTTAATGAAAACATTATTTTTTACTACGTTAAATAGATTATTCATGTTATTTTCACTCGAAAACGATACCAAACTTGCCTTAAGACCTCAACTCTATCAGTAAGAATTTTTTGTTTGGTGCGCGGCGACCGAAACATTCCTACCCCCCTCCCACCTGCTCCGGGGGGCGGAACTCCTGGAAACCGGGCTTTAACTAATAAGATGTACCCACCCATAGAACATCTATGCCAAGTTTCACGCTTTAATCACAATCCGAATGGTCTCCATACAAGCCTTCCCCTTACAAACCGGACTATTATGTGTATTGTATATCTAACACCATACCGGGAAAATTAGTTGCAGCGGGTGAAACCGCTAACGGGCTGCTAGTTGTTAATATTTATTTCTAGCAAATTTTATTACGATTTCCTTAAGATTAAGATTTCTTCTTAATTCAATAAACTTAACACATCTACGATAATTGCGGAACCAACTTATCGTATTCTAAGATTTCATAGTGACGTCAGTTCTGACTTCATTAAATAAATTCCTTTATAAAATCATCTAGGTATAGAGGTACTTAGATACACCTATACTTCATTGAAGACCCAAAGGTCACGACTTTTCTCATTAACAGGTACAGGAAAATCACACATATCGAAAAACCGGCCAAGAGCGTGTCTGACACGCCCACAAATAGGGTTTCGTAGTCAACGTTTAAATATCAGGTTTTTCAGCATTACAAACTTAATTTTGTTGCTGGTTTGTTAGCAGCAGTATGATGACCAACCGCAAATAGAAAAACTCATTTTTTTCTGAAACCTTTAAGGGTACAATATCCGTTATAGTTTTCATTGTAACTTCAAATTGTAAGCTATATTCCATATTTATTTCAAATTTTTAGCGTTTATACTTAAGAAGTTACAGCTGGAACAAATTATGGGTCAAAAACGCCCCTTTTAAAAGCAAATATCTCGTGACAGAAACATTTTAGTGACTTTGTTTCAAAGAAACCTCACCTTAGTTTTAAAAGACCTATTCAACGATACCCTACTCAATATCACAGAAGAAATAAAAAAAATTTGCCCCTCTTTCACTTGTATGGGAGGGGGGGGGGTCCAAAAAACATTTAAAATATTTTTTTCTTAACATTTCTATATTATTTGGGTCAACACGATCTATCTTCTTACCAAATTTCATGTCGATAGCTCTAAAACTGACGAAGATATGAGGGCGCGGCATACAGACAGACAGACAGACAGACAGACATGACGAAACTATAAGGGTTTCTAGTAGACTACGAAACCCTAAAAACAGTACCTAGGTACCTGGTTGACCGGTTAGACAATAGATGTCGTTGTTAGTTTTTGAACATTGTACAAAAAACAGATAAAAAATATGTTTTTGAAGAATGAAACCTATCTAGATCGATTAATCGCCCAATAGACCCGTTTCCAAAATCCTGATTAGGTATTTGCTCGCTGTAAGGTATGATGCGAAATAAGTAAAGCACATAAAATACTGTAGGTAACCATTTGTAGAGATTTCTGAATATTTTCAGGAACAAAATACCTACTTACATACATAGAGACATTTTAAAGAATTCCACATTCAGCCCATCAGTGTTCAGCCCCACCCATCTTATCCCACTGGGCCCTTGCCCAGGGCTCCCGACCGATAGGGTTTCTACGCTACCAGTCGCCCTCTTCAAGTCATTGGTCCGTCTGACCCGGAGGCGTCGAACGCGTGGCCTTCACAAAGGTTCCACCCGAGAGCCCACTTACTTTACTACTTTTGCTGTATCAGAATGAGCTTTATGTTTTCGATAGTAGATATGTATGTATGTCGGCAAGTTAATTCTTTTTCACGGGCTACAGCCTAAACGGATTGACGGATGTTGACATAAGATGTATCGCTAAAATCGTCTCAGCAGTGACACTGGCTTAAATTATGGCTATACAAATGCCATAAATTCAAAAATGGCGGATTTTATACGTAAAATTTATCATTGATTTTGCTGTAGCCGATGTTATGTTCTTTAGTACATCTGCTTGTTAATTACTAGGCTTCTACAAACTATAAATCAAGTAAATAGGTAGGTAATACTAACATTAGGTAAGTAGGTACTTCTACATATAACTATAAATCAATTAGGCGTACTAGTTCTATCACCCTAATGGATTCCACAGATGGATATGCTAATTAATTTGCTAATTATACCCATCACGTCGAAAATTACCACACAACTAATAACATTTTACTTTAAAACATAATTATAATCATAAACAGCCATAACATCCCACAGCTGGACAGTGGACTTATGGATGAAACTTTTCCCTAAATTGGGAAATTAGGGGGCATTTGGCATATCAACTCACCATGCTTAGCAAAGTGGCGAGCGCAGTGCAATGTGTTGTATTCTTGTTGTATTACCTTTCTTTAGGAACCCTGCTGCCCATGGATTGGCAGACAAACATCACATCAGCCTATGTGACAGCCGATGTAGCGCAGTGGTTTGTTAAGTACGACTGGCTGCGACGCAGATGGTTCTGGGTTCAATTCCCGGTGGGGTCACTCACAAAGTTGATTTATCACTTTGCGAATTTGTTCCCTGATTAGGGTATTGCAAACATTGAACCCCCTGTTTGTCCGAAAAGAAAAATGGCACGTTAAGCCGTCGGTCCCGGTTGCTGTCTATGATCTCTTAGACGGCGATAGTTACACAAACATGCAGTAGGCGGTTGAAAAACTCTGACATCAATGATCGGGTCATTGGATGACTTGGTGTCCCACACGAAATAGAAAAGCAGAAAGCCCCTCTCTCTCTCTTCGTGTGTGACACCGAGTCATTCAACGACCCGATGAACCCTGATGTCAGAGTTTTACAACCGCCTACTGCAGGTAGCAGGCCTCTGACATGGTTGTGTAACACAAAACCATCTTGCTTTTCGGAAAATCAGGTGGTTTAGCGTGCAATGTCCTAACCAGACTGGGAACAAATTCACAAGGAGATAAATATCAACTTTGTGAGTGACCCCACCGGGAATTGAACCTAACCTTCTGCGAACCCGGAACCTTCTGCGTGGCAGGCAGTCATATTAACCACTGCGCCACATCGGCTGTCTAAGCAGAAAGCCTACAGCAGTCCACTGCTGGACTTAGGCCTCCCTTAGGTTGCGCAACAAAACACGATCTCCCGTTTTCGCCATCCTGACGTTACCAGCTGCTTTTTATAAGACAAATCAGAGGGAGTAAACAACATACATTAATTATCATTACGTATTAGATCGTAATACTTCCTTATAACAACGGAAATATGACTCCAAATCGCGTGCAATTATACGACCTGAGTGGGTTTTTTATTTCATTTGTAAAGACACCTAATACATACGAACTGATTTTGTAAGAGCCGAAGTCAGTGCAGTGGCCTGCTACTTGCAGTAGGCGATTGAAAAACTTTGACAGGGGGTTGAACGACTTGGTGTCCCACTCGAAGAAAATCCGGTCCATTGGCTGATTCAGTGACCCATACGAAAAGAAGAAGAGAAGAGAGCCGACGTGTAAGTACCTAGGTACGACTATCTTATGAAATCTGACCGATATTTATAATTTCTACGATGTTTCTTTTACTATAGTCTATACTCTATAGGCTAGTCCCTGTCAAGAGCCCTAGGTTTTCCCGGACTATGTTGTACCTTGATTTGTAGTCTGGAACTTTATTTTGGCCTAGTATGATAGTCTTAAGTTGGGTCCAAGTCTAAGGCATTATACCTAACACGAAACTGGATGGCCAAAGTACGCTTTTTAAACCTCGACCAATTGTTAATGTGTTGTCCATTTTCATTAACATGATAATGATAATGGGCTTACTTACCAAGTTTTGGCTTATTAGTAAATAGCTCAACATGATTCACTCCAAATTTGCCCATTAAGAAAACTGGTCATGCCATGAGTAGCACTCACTGATATGGTCAAACAGGTCTTCCGTTGGACTTGTTGTGCATAATAACAGAATAACAGCCTTAGTTCACTCCAAGCCACGGTCGAGGCCACCCGTCAACATGAAACGACTCATCACATTCCTAACGTTAATAGCTGTGTGCTTTTGTGAAATAGAATTCAGTGCCAGATCAAGAAATTTTAGCATAGAGTTGTTGTACTTTACGCAAAGTGAGGCGGAAGGCCATGTTGTGATTTCTCCTTTCGGAATATGGACACTCATGACTGGTGTCGCTTTAGGAGCGACAGGGGAAAGCTACAAACAAGTCAGAAGAGCTTTCATTCTACCGAGAAACCCTGCGGCTCTCATCCAAGGGTATAAAGACTTGACCAAAACGGTTTTAGACCCCCCGACTACGGGAGTGACTTTAACGAGCAAGAATTATGTGTTTTTGGACGACGACTTCAACATTTCTCCTCAATTCCGTACAACGGTACAAAACGATTTTGGAGCTTCGGTGAAAATACTCAACTTTAACGACCCCAACACAGCAGCTAGAATCGCCAATAATTACATCCTAAACTCTGGAGGTGGTAGAGTGTCGAATGTTTTGAAATCTGAAGACTTTGCTGAAGCGCGAATGATATTGACCAACGTCATATCTTTCAAAGGACTATGGACTTATCCGTTTAACGTGACCGAAACGGCAAGAAAACCTTTCTACGATGAGCAACGAAGAGTCATAGGTGAAGTGAACATGATGTATCAACGGGGACCGTTCCGCTTCTCAAGCATCCAAGACATCAAGGCGTTTGTCCTTGAACTGCCGTATGGAAACGACAAAAAGTACTCAATGCTGATCATTCTTCCACACAATAACGTCCAGATAGAGACAATGTATAAAAACTTCGCGAATTACACTTTGGTTGACGTTGTAAAGCGTCTCGAAGACGATGACGAAGAATTCGGAACGACAGAAGTGGACGTTCAAATACCCAGATTCAAAATCAGCACGAACGTGATTTTGAACAAGCCTTTGAACTCAATGGGGGTTTACGATATTTTCGAACCGGATCTGGCCAGTTTCGAAAGAGTGACTAAAGAGAAGATCTTCGTTTCGGCAATAGTTCACAAAGCTGATATAGAAGTGACAGAATCTGGTACAGTGGCTTCAGCGTCTACGTCAGCCATTTTTGCTGACAGGATTTCCACTCCGAGATTCGACGCAAATAGACCCTTCGTGTATTTTGTTGTTGAAATGACAACTACGACTGTGATTTTCGGTGGCATTTACTCTAAACCTACAGTGTACTAATTAGATATAAGGACTCATAGTAGGTATCTAATTTAATTAAAAATTATTTATCTCTTATAAAGGTAGAGTTTCATTTTATTTCTCTAGGATAAGTACACAAAATTTTCATAGCATTTTTGTCAGACAAACCAACTTAATGCCCATCTAATTTGGGAATTTCCGTCTTTGAATAAGAAAAAAACAAAGGCCTTTTTGTTTGGTGTTAATTATTTGACTTACCAGTAACCAACCAGTTGCCAAACATTGTCTATACATACATACATCACGCCTCTATCCCTTGCGGGGTAGGCAGAGCGTTAACATTCACACCACGTGTCTGTTAAAAGATTGAGAGTCATTCAGAAGACCGTGTATCACCATAGTGACAGGTTGTCTGCCTGTCGCCTAAAATTGCAATATACATCAAGATCAACTCTCAAGTCCCTTAGTCACTTCTTACGACACCTGCGGGAAAGACATAGGGTGATGCTATTCTAAGCCGGCACCACACGGCAACTTTGCCCCATAGCATAATTAGGTGATTAAAATGACAGTGTCTGTGCTTCGATTAACACTGTTCTTAGGACTAGGGTTCGTGATCTTTCAGACCACGGAATAGAGTTTTTCCTATTCCGTGTTTCAGACCATCACCATAGTCAAGGTTTTAGTCCATTAAGCAGACCATAAACCAGAGTTTGTCGGTCCAAGTTAAGTAGGTACAGTCCAGCAAAAAAGAGTAGAAATTAAATAAAATGGAACTAAAACTAATTTTTTGTCTACTCTTTTTTGCTGCACTGTAAGGCACAAACTCCACCAAAAAGACGAGGGCATAGGACGTAAGAATGACAGTTGACAGACAAGTGATCGTCAAATATTCTTCTTAATTTTTGACGCTAGCTGTCATGGATGCGAGACGCTTTGGCGACGCTTGTGTGTGCCTTTGTCAATACTTTTTCGTACATTTTGTATGGAAACGTCGCGATGTCAAACGTCAAGCGTCATGCCCTACGCCCTATGTCCTTTCCTTGTCCTCTCTGTGGAGCTTGGGGCTAAAGTAGAAGCTTAAGTTTTGTGAATCGTACCTACATTATGCATCTTACCAACCAATACCAACACAATACCCATACATAAACTATACTTTTTGTTCCTACTATTTGTGTAACTGATTAATTACTAATAGAGTTATGTACTACATAATTACTAATAGAGTTATGTACTCATAATATGTAGTATTCTTTGCAGCAACTTAGTACCTTCCTTCCACAACAAAAAAATAGTGCCTGGACATTTAGTGGACATGTTCTGATACTAATTTCCATACATTTAGCTAAGTAAGACTTTGCTATAATTTTTTTGTAAGGCGTTTATTTACGCCGGAAAAGAAATTGGTCGAAAGGTAGCAATAAAATGGCAGCCATTTACCTTAATCCTTCAAGTTTCCAACTAGGTAGGTATCTGTAGGTATTTGGGTTTATCTTCGTACTACGATTGATTCAAATTCATGTAAATTTTGTGCTTTCGTCGTTTTCAAATGTTGGCATACCTAGGTGATCGAAATTGTGTAAGTTCTGCATTCTACTGAGGGCGCGCGGAGGATTAACAAAACCACGATCACATTCATAGCCACTCCCAGTCAACCACTTCCCTATATCTTGCGTGATATTAGTGAAACTCACCCTATTGCTGCAACAAACAGCAGCAGAGGAATCAAACCTGGGTGAAGTTTGGGTGGCTGGCACTAACCTTCACGCCCCCGGCCAGAGAGAATTTGGGTTGGGTGCACGTTGGGTGGCTTGTCGCCTGCTTAAAATAAAAATATTCGCGGGGAAATCCTGAAAATAGACAATATGACTAAAACGACTAGATTCCGATGCCACAACAAATATTAAAAATAATAATGTCAGTTTCCGGGTTGCCCGTTCTAATGTTTTTAATCGAAGTGGGACAAAATTGACTCACCTATACCCTAAGTGTTTATTTTGAATTTAAACTGTGTCCAATTTTTTTCATAGGTTAGATTAGATAACATTTGAGAAAGTACATTATCATCACCGTCGTATCAATTTGTTGCAAAATATTTTGTGGGAGTTCCTATTCTCCTACCATTTAAACGAACATATTAAATTAAAGATGATCGAAGAGGATAACAAATGACTGTAGTGCATGCGATGGATTGTGATTTTGTGTTTAGTGCCTTTTATCTTTTATGGAACAGTCGTTCTGTGAGGTAAGCAATTGGATAGCAAGTTCGTTCAGCCAAATTCATCCAGAGAGGCTTGGCAACATTATGAAAAAGTTTTGACAGTTGTTGTGTATGAAAAATTCCGTATTATTTTACTTAATTTAATTACTGAGTTTAATTAGAACTTACTTGTCTAAATAATACAATTTTACGTGTTATAAAATACGGAATTATAATCTCACATGCTCAAATTGGTGTAAATCTAATTCATAAAACCTTAGCGCAAGGTTAGGTTTGTAAACCTTGTGAAAACCCGATAAATAATCATGTTTTGGAGAAGTTTATTTGCTGGAAGAACTAATTTATATAAAACACATGTGTCTCTACAAGTTTTTAATTCAAAAAGTGTCAATTTACGAAATTATAGCGGTAAGTAACCTTATAAAAACATAACCTCAAAATTCTTTTACATCCTTTGATTACATCAGAAATTTAAACTTCACACAAATTATTCTTACTCATTACAGCATGTATTTCAAGCACATTTCAAGGGAGAGATGAAAATCAAAGCTGTTTCACAAATAATCCAAAATTTTCCAGCTGTTTTTCATTGCAAAGATATTATTGCTCAAAAGGTTTGCTAGACGGTGATGTGACTGGATTTCAGGAAACTCAACGGGAGAAAGGTAACAATAAAGTCTCTTGCATACAGTAGTAAATAAGAAAATATTATAAACTTTATGTACTTTACTTCAGTTTTTACCCTAAACTACTACAGGAAGAATGAAAGACAAAAGTATATTGCAATATAAGTAGGTAACTATTTCGCTTTCGATTCAGTTGGAGTTTTTGTTTCAAGGAAACATACAAGTTCTTACCATAAAAAAGTTAGTTGTACATTTTGTTTGTTTGCGAGACAAACAAACAAAATGTACACGCAAACAAAAGGCAAAAACGACATCTAAACATGCATGTGCCAGTCTCTAATTCCACCTTCGTTTGTAGAGCGTGCGGAAAGTCATGCCGCTCCCGTATCGGCTTATACAGCCATGAAAAATCTTGCCTCAGACACTGAATAAATCGTCTGTCACAGACGTATGAGGCCAATGATGATGACATTTTGTTTAAAAATTATGACTGAGTAAAGTGCTAGGATACATCAAAGTATATTATGCCATAGTAATGAAATAAAAAGCTTTACGCGCAAAAATAAAGAAATTGCTAATAAGAGATTATTTTCATAACAACAATTTTATTTCCTAATTACAGAACTACACAAAATCACTCAACTATTTCCCAACCCACGTGTCACGTTGAATGAATTCACAGCCAAAACCCCAGACAAGGTGTTCGAGATACATTACAAACAGAACATGTCTGCTCCGAAGATTGGACGGAAGAAACAGAAACCTCAAGCTAACGGGTGGACGTGCACTTATGCTTTTGTCTGGCCGGAGAAGATCAAGTTTGAAGCGTAAGTATTATATGCATTAACCTTTTTAATTTTCTTTTAAAGGTGATGGAATTATGAAGGACCTCTTCTTCTTCCTTGCACTTTCCCTCTTTAGGTGGGGTTGGCTCCCCTAATTATTCTACACCATGACATTCTATCTAGGGTTGTCGGGTCAGGTAGGCCTTCTTCTTTGATTAGACACAACCAGCACAAAGTGAATTATATCTAAATGAAATTGCAGATTTCTATGTGGTGTTTTATTAGATGAGAATAGCACCTCCAAGGGGCATAACCCCATTTCTGCGTCGAAAGATATTAATTAAATAGACTAAGCCCTAGGCATCCTTTGGATGAGGCCAATGTGCAGTTGTGGCCAGTTGATAACCATTTCCACTTGTGTACAGTATCTCACGCTAAGTCATAAACAATTCCATTTTTAAGGTTTCAATTTTCTTGTGATTTATACCGACAAGCCAGACAAAAACTACGCTGTACGATTTAATAAATGTTGCTACATCTAGAAAAGTAACAATTATTGCTGTAAAATAGAGATCTTGAATTGAATCCTGGCTGTTGCAAATATTTTAATGATGTGCATATGAGTGCATTAATCTAATCCATTTTTCTAAAAATGCTCTCTAGCACTGCTGAAAATATTTTTGGGGATAGCGGGTCTCCTTGTCTTACTCCCCTGTTTATTGGAAAAGGGTTTCCCGTCGATTCCAGTTTGATGCGGCTTTCACTTTTGCTATAGATGTTCTTTATAATGTCAACGAATATGCGACTAACTCCATGAGTGCATTAGTAGGTTTTAATTTCCAATTATTCTCCTTTCCAGGACAGCTCTATCAAAACGCCTTGCCGCAGAGAAGGCCGCAATCCAAGCGATACACTACCTGCATCTGAACAACCGTATAGACAACAAAGGTCACCCTGTATACGACCGAGACAAAATCAAGGAACTAAGAGATACTATACAGGAACCTATGAGAATAAATGTTAGTCAGAAATCCATGGAACGAATTGATCGCATTTGGGAAGACTATGAGAGTGGGATAAGTAAGTACATAATTTCATAGTTAAGTAGGTAAACAGTACAAGATTCTGAGGGAAAGATGGTTCTGTGCTTCAGAAGGTACGTTACGCCGTCGGTCCAGGTTGCTGTCGATGAATGCTTAGACGGCTATTATTCATTCAAAATCACAGTGACATGACCAGCTTAAGCGAGAGGCCAAGTTACGCTGATCGCGTAATATCTAAGTAATGCGAGCGAATGAACTATACAGTTCTTCTTTACATTACACAGGTTATACAAGATGTTGCATTTTCAGAAAACTGCCCATTCCCTGGATGAATTTATCCTTTAGTCGATTTCACCTCACCCGCGGATGGAATGAGGGTGATGCTATTCTAATCAAGCATCATAAAGCTGTATTAGTCAGTTATTTTAGAAATATTTTGTATTTTCTTTTTCAGAGGATATCTATGAGAGGACTTTCAAAGACGCAGCTAACAAAATGATAACTGCAAGCCCCGCTTTGACCAAAGACTCTACTATAGATGAAGATGGTAAGAAAAAATATATTGATCGTTAACTACAAAAAGTTTTAGAATAAAGTCTGGACTAAGAATTCAAAACCGCCTTAAATCTTCAGCGCAGCTTTTCATTCATTTAAGGCCCAAGCTCCACAGTGGAGACGTGTGACGCGACGCGACGCGTAATATGACATCTGTCAGACAAGCAATCGATCGTCAGTCGTTATCGATGCGACGCGCATCTCACGTGTGTAGCTTTATTTCTTTTTTCACAAATGAAAATAAGAAATAGAAAAAATGCCATACATCGACCGGGAATCGAACCCGGGCCGCATGGGTAAACGCCCCACCGCTCTGCCACTGAGCTATCGATGCACCGGCTGATGAATGCCAAATTTTCTGTCTCTTGATGCTCGTCTCCAAGCGACGATCCAGCTACATCTGTAGGAAGTATTTAGAACTGTCTACATGGTTAGTCCACATTATGAGTGAAATTCAAACCATATGATGAAGCTTGCTTAATCAATCTATTGGGATTGTAAAGCACTCACAGTGCTATATTATTCTCACAAGTGAAAATAACATAATAAAAGTAAGGCATTTTTTCTATTTCTTATTTTCACTTGTGAGAATAATATAGCACTGTGAGTGCTTTACAATCCCAATAGATTCTTCTATTTTTTCATCGCAGGCAGGATTTAAGATGCGACCTTCGGCATCTGTACTGCCGACGCTTCTAGCAACTGGGCTACCGCGGTCGGCAGTACAAATGTAGCATACAGCTTCAAATCCTGACTGCGATAAAATGCAAGTTAAAAAATTGATATTAACTTTTTGCTTACAAAGTTAATATCTTCGAATTCCGAAGTTCGAATCCCGCTGGCGGCGTGAATTTTTTCCGCTTGCTTCGTTTGTATTAACTTTGTAACCAAAAAGTTAATATCAATATCTAGTGTCTGATTAAAACTCCAAGTGTTCCAAAAAAAAATACTATCTTGTGGAAAAATTTCTACAAAATAGTAAAACATTTTAAAAAATTTATACCTAACATGGGAAGTGTTTTAAAAGGTATTTTTAACTATTGTGGTATCTGGGTATACAATAAACAAATATAAACTGGACAATGTTAGTTTTAATTGTAGTTTAGATACAATTCAGATATTTATAATATTGAGACACAGAAAAAGTAATGTCACGAGTCAACAACAAGTTGACATGTGTCGTTGCTAGGGTGCACCACAGACAGTAACCATAGAGGCTAGGTACTATCCTCTTTACACCCTCCGAACTTTTTAGAGTTTGCAGCTTGATCAAACTCTTCTTAGTCCAATTTTCTGACTCAGGTCTTGAAGTCTTGGACCGTAGAGAGGTTTCGTGAACATGTCGGCCAATTGGTTTTCTGAAGGCACTTGTTTAACTTCCAGTTCACCGTCGGCTACACGTTCACGCACAAATAGGTGCTTTATCTTAATATGTTTGGTACGCTTGTGGTACTCGTATTTTGGATTTTGTGAGAGCTTCACAGCAGATTCGTTGTCCAAGTGAAGTACTGGTTTTTCTAATTTTATAAGTCTGTTCAGTAGACTATTTAGCCACATTATCTCCTGAGTGGCTTCGCTAGCCGCAATAATCTCAGCTTCAGTTGAAGATATAGATGTCGCAGCCAACTGGTTAAAAACGCTGTGTAATTAAACAACTAGTTCTTTAATCAAACGCCGTCATCTAACCAAACAACTAGTTCACTGGCTGAATTTTGAAGCATTCTAAACGTTCAACACAGCAGCGGACCGAAAACCCGCTGTTTAATTGAATAAGTACGTTTTATCGCCACTGCGGCGCTAGAGTCGGTTTGTTTACAAGATGGCGTCAGCGGCACAAAAATCAAGACCGTATTTTGTTATTTTATGTTAAATAATCAGTAATTAGCGTCATCAGAGCTTTTTCATGGTTATATTAAGTGATAGAGGCGCCTACGGGGGAAACGTCTGAACAAAAATTCAAACAGTTGTTTGAAGAAACTCTGCGAAATTATGAAATTCAACATCAAGGTAATTTTGTTGTTATTACAAGAATATTGAGCCTTTAAATGTTTATTACACTGTCAAAAACCTAATAAAACACGGTAAATTCGTTACGTAATCATTCAATTTGTAGTATCTATTAATTTTTGATGAAAATATAAGGTCCTATTAAATTCACTGCAAATATTTTAGGGGCAGATCAAATGAAATATAAGAATGTACTAGGCAAATTTTTAAAGAAATCTACACTTCTCGAGAAAATTGCATTTAACTAAAAAATAACAAAACGATAAAAGTGCACCCTGTTTGTTTGTAGAAACACACACTTCGATGAATTTAAATTACGCGCCAAAAAAAGGTGCTGTGATTGGTTGGTTGTTAGTGTGCGTGCCGTGTAAGTGAATCCTGTCTACGTGGCGAAACGTCAGTCGGGTCAGTCAAAGGGTGTTCACATAATGAATTGAAAAGTTTGTTTGAAAATGAAAGAAAAAATCTAGCGTGTAGATTTTTTTTAAAATGCCTTAGATATTTTTCTTATACATATTTACGCATGCCCTTAACATATTTGCAGTGAATTTAATAGGACCTTATAGAGTGATGTGAACGTAGGTACTTACAAAGTATAAAGCCCTATGTATTCCGCTGTAGTTAAGAATAATTTAGTAAAGCACTATGCAAACCGTTGTGGAACGTGGGTACGCATAATCTGATGAGTATTAAATATCAAGTAATTGAGTTCCGGACTTCCGGTAGTTTGGTACACACCCTCTGGGCAAACCACGCGTTGCCCTTGCGTTTGCGACTCGCAACAGTCGCAACGCGTAAGCTGTGCGTGTGACATTATAATAACGCGCGTGGAGCCCGCGTATCTGTGAATATGCCCTAACACACATGGCTACCCTAGCAAATTGAACGTAAGCCAGTTGGCTAACCGACATACAGCTGTAGTGTAGAACGTTATCTTCAACCACTTAGCTGATGAATGTTTAGTTGTTTGGTTAGATGGCGACGTTTGATTAAACAACTAGTTGTTTAATTACACAGCGTTTTTAACCAGTTGGCTGCGACATAGACACGATTGTTTGTCGTGCACTCCTCCAGCTGATTGCAGCTCCTGAGAGCAGGCAGACCATTCCCGATGTGGATCTACCGGTCGGTATGTCTCCGGCGAAATCAGAATCAGAATAGCATATCATATGTTGGGGCGAGGTCTGGCAATAGACTAGGCCTTTCTCCACCGTTCCTTTTAAATAACGGAAAATCCGTTTTACTGAAGCAAAGTCTTGTCTTGTTGGAGATTCCAAATTTCTAGAGGCTTTGTTCACAGCATATGATATGTCAGGCCTTGTGCCTACTGATAGATAAGTAAGGGCTCCAACGGCCTGTCTGTAATTGAAAGTTGTTTTGCTTTCACGGTTTTGTTCCTCATCATCATTGCTGGTGTTTTCCTTGATAATGGGCGTTGGCGTGGGTTTGCTGTTTTGCATGCCAAACTTTTCGAGTAACTTCTTTGTATAGGCTTGCTGGTGCAGCGTTATTTTGCCTTTTCAGCTTTAATTTCCATACCAAGGAAGTAGCTGGCAGGTTTGGTCGTGATCTTAAACCTTCCTTTCAGTTCTTTTATAAATTCATCTGCAGCGCCGGTCGTGTTTGCTGCGACGAGTCCGTCATCGACGTAGAGGCCAATCAAGACCTTGGATCTTCCTCTAGTTCTGTAGTATAGGCATGGATCAGCTTCACTCTGTTCAAAGCCATCGTTGACTAGGAATTCAGCAATGCATGTATTCCAGCATCGTGGAGCTTGCTTCAATCCATAGAGGCTGCGTTTCAGTCTACAGACTCTCTTTGTTCCGTCTTGGTAGCCTTCAGGCTGCTTGACGTAAATTTCTTCTTCTACTGTACCATTGAGGAAGGCTGTTGCCACATCGAACTGACGTAAACTCAAGTTTTCTTTGGCGGCAATAGCAATAATTGCTCGTATGGTGCTAAGTCGGGCCACGGGACTGAACGTCTTGTCATAGTCGACGCCTTGTTGTTGTGAATACCCTTTGACAACTACTCTAGCTTTAAATTTGTCAATAGAGCCGTCAGGAAGCGTTTTGACTTTGTATACCCATTTACATGGCAGTGCTTTTCTTCCTTTGGGTAAATCCACTAAGTCCCAGGTCTCGTTTTGTTTTAGAGAATTTATTTCGCTTAGCATGGCTTCATGCCATTTTTCTTTGTAGGGCGAGTCCAATGCCTCTTTGTAGGTCATCGGATCCTTAGGTATGTTGTTAATTTCGGCGACAGCAGCCAATACCTGATCGTCATACCTTTCAGGTCGTTTTATTGTTGTCCTTTCTCTTAGGTTGTACCGGTTCGGTGTACCAGGGGCGGAGAACGGACGGGACTCACTGTCACTTGCAATGTTGTCATTATTTTCGGTTTCATGTTCCGTTTGAGGTTCAGGTTCAGGTACATTCTCAGGTTCGGATTCAGTGTCAGGATATTCAGGGATATCGTCATGTTCCGTAGGATAGTTCTCGACCCTTTGAGTAGAGTCTGGGGCGTTGACGATGTCTCGTTCATGTTGGGTATCGTCATCTGAATCGTCAATGTCTATTTGAACTTTCTTTTCATTTGAACCGGTTGAAACATTGTTGTTGTTAGAAGTATCATTGTATGTGAAGTCTATGTCGTTTTCAGGGCTTGAGTAAAAGTTGCTTTTGGTTACTCTTACATCTTTGGAAACATATACCTTGCGTTTGGATGGAACGTAGACCCTGTATGCTTTGCTGGTGTCTGAGTAGCCAACAAATACGCCAGGAATTGCTTTCGGTGCAAATTTCGGGCCTTTATTGGGTCCTTTCTGCAGTACAAAGGCTTTTGATCCGAAGGGATGCAGGTGATGAACACAGGGCTTCCTTTTAACCCATTTTTCAAATGGCGTTATAAAGCCAATGGTACTGTTGATGCATCTGTTTGAAAGGTAGTTAGCAGTGTTTATTGCTTCTGCCCATAGGTGCATTGGTGCTTTGGCGTCAATAAGCATAGCTCTGGCTTTCTCAACAAGCGTCCTGTTTTTGCGTTCAGCAATGCCGTTTTGGTGTGGCGTATAGGGTGCAGATAGGCGTCGCCTGATCCCATTGTTCTTTAAATAGGCATCAAATTTGTCGTTGACATATTCTGTGCCATTATCCGTTTGCAGGTGTTTTATTTGGTTTCCCGTAAATTTTTCCATTTCTTGTTTGTAAGTTTTAAAGTGTTCAAGCACTTCAGATTTGTTTTTCATAGGGTACACGCGAGAGTATCTGGTGTAGTCATCAATAAAAGTGACGAAATATTTATTTTTTCCATTTGATTTTGGAGGGCTTGGAACTCGAGTAAGTTTTGATTGAATGCATACGTCACATTCTGGCAAAGTCTCGTTTTTGTTGAAGTCGAGTCCAATCATTCTCTCGTTGTTGAGGGCAAGGTGTAGGTCTTTTTCATTCATATGACCAAGCTTCCTGTGCCAGTTTTGTATGGAGTTTTGCTTTATGGTTTGTGGTTGCGTTGAAGGAGTTATAATATCATCTATCGCTGCATTGCATTCTTCAGCTTTTAGCGATTTGATATAGTAGAGTCCATTTTTCTCAGATTTTTCCGCAATCATAAGCAGTATTCCATTTTTATTGTATACTAAGCCAACGTTGTCATAAAACGTTGCTCTTGCTCCATTTTTAGTCATCCTCGATAAGGAGAGGAGATTTTTGCATAGGTCAGGAACGTACAGCGCGTTTTCGAGGTGAATCTTTCTGTTTTCACTTGAAAGTGTGACTCTTCCTTCTCCTTCGATATCAGAAGAAAAGTTTTTCGATGCAAACTGTAGTTTCCTTGACGTTTTCTTCATGTTTTGGAAGTATTCCGAGTGGAAAGTCATGTGGGACGTGCATCCACTGTCGAGTACCCATCTGTCATCAACGTCGTTGTTATCTGAAGATAGGAAGCATTCCTCACTGAGTAGACATTCCTCGGCGTAGGGGGATTGTTCAGTGTTTGGTTCTTCAGCGTAAAGACATAAGAAGGCACTGTCACAAGCTTTAGGGCTTGGTTTTTTTTTGTTGTTAGTCTTCCAGCAATTGGAGCATATTTTGTGGTTCCTTTTCTGAAAGATTTTGTTTCCCGTCTTCTTGCATATTTTGCAGATAGCGAGAAGTGCATCTTCTGTCTCTGAAGGTTGACTCGAGGTCCCGACGTTTGTGTTGTTGTGGCGAGATTCGTATTCGTCGATAATTTTTGTTTGAGCTCGTCCGGTTTTGGCAGGGTGTCTCTTGTTTCAATGGCCACACGAAAGTTTTCGTATTCCGACGACAAGCTGTACAACATGATTATTGTCAACAGGTCCTCATTTATGGCTACGTCCATTTCGTTGAGTTTGTCGACAATGTCCATAAAATTGCGGAGATGTTCGCGGATGTCGCTGCCTTCGTCTAGTTTTGAGAGTATGAGCCTTTTAAGAGTGCTGCCTTTTAGCAGGGCCTTTGCTTGCATATATGGTTTTTAGTTTCTCCCATAGTGCGTTTGCCGTTGCGCATTTTTGATGTCTTTTAGTTGGGAAGGCGATTATTAAGATGAGTTCGCATCTCGCTTCTCTGTCCCCTTGTTTCTCCTCTGCAGTCGCCTCATTTGCAGAGGGTCTCAATATACTGCCACAGTTTGTTTTTGTCAGCAGGGCTTCTGCCTGTATTACCCAGGTGTCATAGTTATCAGAGTTGAGTGGATCGATACTGTATTTGGGCATTTTCGTTGGTACTGGTTCGGTACGATTTTTTTGTTTTGCCACGAAAGTATTTTGTTCAAACTCTAGCGATCTTTAGATCTTATTTACATTCTGCTACCATTTTAACTATTGTGGTATCTGGGTATACAATAAACAAATATAAACTGGACAATGTTAGTTTTAATTGTAGTTTAGATACAATTCAGATATTTATAATATTGAGACACAGAAAAAGTAATGTCACGAGTCAACTTGGAGTCAACAACAAGTTGACATGTGTCGTTGCTAGGGTGCACCACAGACAGTAACCATAGAGGCTAGGTACTATCCTCTTTACAGGTATTCTCTTTTGTTTCATACATTTTATATGGAAGCGGTTTCAAGCGTCGCAGCGTCGCACGTTTCACGTCTCCGACGATCACTTGTTTGACAGCTGCCATTTCACGCGTCATGACGCAAGTCTTTCCTGTGCAGCTTTTCCCTAAAAGCCATGCTGACGAGCCTTATCTTATGTTATTCTTTTCTACATTATTGTTGCAGATGGATTCACAGACACGGAGGCAAAGATTTCAGATGATGAAGTAGACGATATTTTAGGTAAGTTTAGCATGTGAAACGAACTTGTAAATGCATTTCGTGTCCTAGTTTACCATAGTACTGTGAGATGCCGACTTAGAATAGCGAAACCCTTCTTCTACCTGGTTCACAAAGGGCAACATTATTATTTGCGTCTTTTTCATATTACATGACATTTGAGCAAAATGCCAACAATAATGTTGTCATTTCGGTTCCCCTTCTTTTGTGAACCAGGTTGTTGTAGAGGATGTCCCATGTCCAACAGTGAACCAGTTGGATTACCCCACCACAAAAGTTAACTTCTACAGGTCGTTTATTTAAATGCCAAGTAGGTTAAATATCGATAAAGGATGTCATAAAAAATATTTAAAAATACCTGGGCAAATATTTTTTAACAGTGCAGCAGAAATTTTGTTCAAATGCCTATAACTCAGTAAAAATTTGTTCAAACTCATAGTTTATTGGCCCAAAAGTACTTGTATTTGCATTGTCTAACAACAACAGTGTCAAAAAGTTTATCAACATAAATAATGGGTTCAATCAAATTCAAATCCTGCATGAATAAAATTTTGCAAGTATTCCAAAAATAAGTATTGAAATTTCCAAAATTTCGGTTCAGTAAAAAGATTTTTTTGCCGATTGTTTTTGACCCTGTGGCCTAATGTTTTTTTTTTTTCGCAGATCAAAAAGTCCACATCCATCCAGTGTACGGGAAAACAGTTACGCCCCCTTCAGAGACAGTATTACAAAGGAGAGAGAGATTGCTAGAGCAAAAGTTCCAGAGATATGATGAAGAATTATCACCAGCTCTACCTATTGATCAATATGTGTAAGTATATTTTCATATACCGTGTGACGCCGGTTTAGAATAAGTAGCATCAATGTGTATTACCGATAAGGGGTAGGCAGGGCTTTATAAACATTTTTACAAAGAAAAGAGAGGTTACTAGTACAGAAGTTCCAGAGATATGATGAGGAATTATCACCTGCACTACATATTGATCAATATGTGTAAGTATATAATCATTTAGGGGTTGGCAGAGGATCAAAGGCTTATAGAATAAGTTTTACAAAGAAGAGAGAGATTGCTAGTACAGAAGTTTCAGAGATACGATGAAGAATTATCACCAGCACTACCTATTGATCAATATGTGTGAGTATATACCATTAAGGGGTTGGCAGAGGATCAAAGGCTTATAGGATAAGTTTTACAAAGAAGAGAGAGATTACTTGTGCAGAAATTCCAGAGATGCGATGAAGAATTATCACCAGCTCTACCTATAGACCAATATGTGTAAGTATGTTTTAGTTGAAGTATGATGCCGGCTTAGAAGAGTATCACCACAATTCTACCCGTGGTTGTCGTATAGAGCGACTAAGGCATAATTATCCAAGAAATGGGCAGCAGCGTACCCTATAAATGTAATTGATTTTTGATTTGATTTGATTTGAAGACTATGTCCAGCAGTGGACATTTCTGGCTGATAAAGTGAGGTATATACCATTGAGGGGTAGGTAGAGGATCAAAGGCTAATTTAACAGTGTTATAAAGAAGAGAAAAAAGATTACTAGTACAAAAGTTCCAGAGATAGGTACGATGAAGAATTATCACCAGCACTACCTGTACTGATCAATACGAGTATGTGCGAGTATATAGGATGCAATTTTATTAGTCGCGGATCTATTAAGGGTGTGTTCTGCCCATGAAACTGAACAACTTTCCCCAAGGAACATAGGTCGACATAGGAAAAAAAATTTTGGTCTTCCCATACTAAGAGTGTTGGCCGGCCGGGTCAATTTGTATGGGAGGGTCAATTTTTTTTTAATATTTTGGCCTATGTTCCTTGTGGAAAGTTGTTCAGTTTCATTGACAGAACACACCCTTAACGGATCCGCCACTAATAAAATTACACCCTATATAATCATTTAGGCCGTGCGTGTGGTAGCGGCTGGCGATACTGCCACTCCTAATCCACTCAGGGTGTTTCGTAATATCTGTCGACTATAGTCAACCGCATGGTGGCGGTGATACCCCCTACAAAGAGGGTTGACGTCAGGCAGGCGTCCGGTCATAAAACATTGCCAAATCCTTTTACAACATGATTTTGTGCTCTCACAGAACATGTTGCGCCGACCCCAACCTATTTGGGATGAGGGCAGGCAGATGATCATGTTGATAATGAATCATTTATGGGTAGACAGAGAAACTACAGCTTATAGAAACAGTATTACCACAAAATAGAGAATTTAAGTAAGTATTAGCGCCAGCCTTTCTCATGCGCCTCCAAAAACTACGATTTTGTGGTGTTTTGTGCGTTTTGTGAGGTTTGCATTACTATAACTTTCAGGCGCTAGAATCTATCTTTATTTAGGCGCTCTCCATCATCTGTGAAGCCCTAAGAACAATAACTTTACTAAAATAAAGCCGGGTTAGAAAATAATCACTCCATTTCTATCCATGGGCACTAAGGGTGAGAATCCACCAGAGCTGTGCGAGGAAAATGTGTCGTACGAGGATGCGTAGCTGTGCTGTGGAAATGTGTAGGGGTTTCCACCAAAGCTGTGCGAGTAAAATGTGTCGTACGAGGATGCGTAGCGGAGCTGTGAAAATGCGCATTAATGTGCGGAGCGAGGATGCGTTGCGAAGCTGTGAAATGTGTGAGCGGGGGGAATGCGATGTAGTGGAAACCTCGCAACACATTTCTCGCAACGCATTCCTCGCAACGCATTCCTCGCTACACATTCCTCGCAACACATTCCTCGCACACATTTCTCTTGTTTTGTGTAGAATGGCCTCGCTTCGCTCACCCCTATTCCACCAGAGCTGAGCTGTGCGTGGCTAGTAAAATGAAGTGATTCTATTGGTGGATTTTTTCCTCGCTCACCGCCTCGCTACCTCACACAGCTCTGGTGGATTCTCACCCTAATGGGCAGGCCTTATAGTAGGTAAGCGAATAAGGGATAAATTGATTCAAGGAATGCACAACAATATTCCCTGTCCCTGTGAATGTTTTGCACTGCGATCACCAATACGTCAACATTCAGCTTTAATTTTGCCAAATACAAGTACGCCTTTTAACCTCTCAACTCTCCGAAAACTGGCATCAAGAATTCGCTATTTTGACATTCTCTTCCTAAACTCCGACCTTGAATTGTCTTCTGAAACCTACAAACCTTGTTACCCGTCCCACATAGCGATGTACGGTCGCGCGGTGACCCTAATACTTCGAGGCGACCTTGGAGAGGTCTCGTGGCCTGACCCCGATAGGAAAGTAACCTTGGGTGACGACTAAATGGGACAATCTGTGACGTCACGAAATATGAGCGAGCTGTATGTGGATCGTTTAAATACTCACGCCTCTGTCCGTTATAGGCTAGGTAGAGCGTCAACAGCCGCGAAGATCTTAAAGATTTTTCAATGAATTAGAAATCTATTATGTTTTCCTCCTTTCCAATTCGTCATATTGATGATAATTCGTGCTAAAAACACCGAATGGGGAAAACCTAAGACGTCTTTTCTTTAGAATTATGCCTAGCAAAATTCCTACGCACGATTTATGAGGTCATAATAAAATAGCAACCTTCCGCATACCTAACTATGCGCCTGACTGATTAATCTGATTATGTAGCTTCTTACGCCACTGATGAAAAACTCTGATGGAGACTGTATGAAATAAATCAATAAAAAAATTGTGTGATCAATACTAGAGTGCCGTACGGTGCCGGCTTAGAATAGCATTACCCCACATCTTTCCCCTCGTAAGTATTGCAATTTTAGGCGACAGGCTGACTATCTATCACTATGGGGTGCCGGTCGTTCTGTACAGTCTTACTACACTCTGTCTACTCCGCAAGGGCTATAGATTTCAGTCATAGGTTGGACGCAGGCTTAAAAGCAGGGTCAATGGAAGTGTTTGGAAAAGGTTTGTGTCCAACTGAAAATCGCTTGCTGAAAATTCCTTTCATGCCCCGATTGTAGCGTACGTTAGAAAAAGTTCCGACCATAATATGGTAAAAAATCGCATTTAGAAAGCCGCGTTTTTTTCTTTTTGGCCATATGGTACGAAACGCATTGGAGAGTGGCACTCTGCCCCCAATTCTCATTCCGTGACCTCGCAGAGACTCAGATGCAACATTGAAACGATTGTCGAAAACGACGCTCGCTTTCCAATGGACAGATGAGAAACTGGGCTTTGAAAGTAGGTAGACCGATGTTGTCAAAAACTGCAAAAATAATTCGTAAAAGCAGGTACAAAAATGGCCCATTAACTTGTAGAAAAATGGTTTGCGCACAGACAGAATTCTGACTCCATAGTTCATCGGATCGTTCGTGAACTCGGTGTCCCATACAATAGGAGACAGACAAAATGTCGTCTTCTATCGTAGCTCATAAATGAAATAATGAGAAAATTGAAAATTTCATTAGCGACCGCCGGGACTTGAACCCGGGACTGTGGATTCTAATTATTTAATTTATGAGAATAATATTGCGCTGTGAGTGCATTAAAAATTCCAATATATCTTAGCTCTTGCGCGCGGCATTTTTAGAAGAAACATACATAGGTATATCCCTTGCGAGTATTAGAAAATTGAATCCAAAATAATTTACGATGTATAACTCGATTTTTATAACTGTGCGTTTGGAGCTGTCAAACTTTCTATACGATTTGACACTTGAACTGTCAAATCCCATATCTACAAAGTTTGACAGCTCCAAACGCACAGTTATAAAAATCGAGATAAAGTTGGTTTTCGACTTGCTACGCGCCACCCTTTTACTTATTGCACTTATAACTTCTATTAATTTCGTTTAAACAGCATAAAAATCCCTGCTTGCATTTCGCTATTACCTAGTTCTTACAACTATTACTTAACACGACACACTATGCAATCCCTACGTCACACGAACCTTTCCCTACGTCACGGCTACGCAAGAAGCAAACGCGCGAGTGAACGACACCGAAAGTGGTATAGAAATCGAAAGTGAACTCTCGATTTCGATATGCGCTGTGTGACGTATCGTATAAAGCGTCACACGACGCGAATGCTACGTCAGACAGAAGTGTTCCGAATTCTACTGTTGATCTTTCAGCATATTCTAAGCGGATTCGCCCTCTACTTCTGTTTTCTCGTAGAAATAAATCGTTATTACTAGGTATACAGTAAATTATATTTACTTTAGGGATAGTTTATGTAGTTTTCAGATAGTAAAAAGACTCTTAAATCATTGAGGGGCAGAAATCGAGAGATGACTCTCGCTTTCAATATGCGCTGTGTGACGTAAAACGCGTCATAACGCGTCATAGCGCGTCACGCGAACGCTACGTCAGAAGTGTTCCGAATCGAACTGTCGGTCTTTCAGCATACTGTAAGTGGGTTCACCCTCTACTTCGTTTTTCCGTAGAAATCAGTCGTTATCACGAGGTATACAAGTAGCCTTTATACTTCAGGGATAGGTAATTAAGTTTCCTAATAGTAAAAATACTGTAATAGTAGAGATCACTCTCGCTTTCAATTTGCGCTGCGTGACGTAAAACGCGTCATTGTGCGTCACGTTGACGCTACGTCAGAGCTGTTCCGAATTGTGCTGTCTGTCTTTCAGCTAACCGCCTGGAAGATATAGTTGCATTAGCTTTAAGGCCGCCATTTGTACAAATTATATTCAATTTTCTTTCTGTTCATGTATTTTTTTGTGCAATACAGTATATTTTATCATTATCTCATTTAAAAAAAAAAACCGACCTCCCATACAAAGTCAGTCAGCTGATCGTGAATTTTGTATGGGAGGTCGAAATTTCTTTTTCATTTCCCACCATTGCCTCCATAGTAAAAGTTGATCAGTTTCATGGTCTGGTCATGCCTGCAAAGTTTTCGTTACACCGTACCTAACACCCTGTACGTATAGCTTTTTGCTTTGGCATTTGTGGCCGGCCGCCTGGCGGACGTCAACTCTCTTGGGGAATGCTATTGCAGGTAGTATCACCGCCACCATGCGATTGGTCGATAGTCAAAAACTCTACGTCGCCTTTTACGAAACACCCTGAGTGGACTAGGGGTGCAGTATTCTGAGCCGCTACCACACTGCCACCTGAAAGATACTTCTTTCTTTTAAGTGCAATTCGGAACGCGCACCGTACGCTCTACGTCACAGTGACGTATTCTGACGCGCAACTTTCGCGCGTTTTCGCTTTCGTTCGCGATCCGTGCCAACGCCGATCTCTCTAGGCCGGCCAGCTGTGGCTTCGCTTGGAAAGTAGGTTGAATCGAGGTAAGGAATCGAGTATCTAAACAGCTGTTACGGTTGGAAAGTGGGTTGAACTGAGACTGAACAGCTGTTGGCATGATTCGAAAGTAGGTTGAATGCAGTCTGAGAGCGTTGGTTTTCACATTGGTCGATATTGTTGGTTTGGCAGTATTTTTTTATCTATCTACATAATGGTAAATGTGAGAATTGCCAACAGCTGTTAGCATCATTCGAAAGTAGGCAACGTCTCAGTTACGTTCAGCACGTACGTAAATGATAAATGATAAAGCACGGCTACTACAATGAAAAATTTGGATGGAGAACTGGTTGGGTTTCCAGTAGAGAGTGCAGATTAGATAGTTCAGTTTAGTTTGAGTTGCTACAGTGCTATAATGTGTGAAATTCTACTAGTGACCGATATCGAAAATGCAGGACGGGCTGGTGATAAGGAACAACAGCTTTTCCCTACGAGCATAGCCTCTCCTCTGTGGCGCCATATATGTCGATATACGAAAACAATTAGACCTCCTCCCATAGTTACTCAAATCAACCGCATGGTGGCAATACAATAGCATTCCCAAAAAGGGTTGACGTCGGGCAGCCGGCCGACCATAAAGCAATGCCGAAGCAAAAAGCTACATGATTGCTACATGATTTTGTGTTCTAACAAATCATGTTGCGCTGACCCCAACTGATTTGGAGTAAGGGCAGGAAGATGATGATGACTTTTTAATATAATAAAATGTAAATATGTTCATAACAGTAAGCAGGGGCGTATTTACCATAGGGGCAAGTGGGGCACGTGCCCAGGGCGCAAGCCTCGGAGGGGCGGCGCCAGCCGCCCTCCGCAACTGTAAAAAAAAACACACAGCTATGGCGCCCGCTTGCAGTCAGTCAGGTGCCGCCTTTCCCTCTCAAAGCTGCTTGCGCCTGACTACATTTAACTTGATAGTCCGAGCGACGACTGGTCTCATCCATATCTCACAAAAGAATAGAATAATTTAGCAATGTACGGATAGAGGAGCTCGAGTACTTCGGATTGGTCGTGGTCTGCCGCGGCGGAGCTTGGCACGTTTGGCGGAGTAGCTAAAAGCCCTCTGAAAAAGTTAAATATCTCATCGAAGAATAGAATGAGAAATGGCTGTAGCGATAGGAGCAGTTTAGTAAAGCTTATAAATCTTGGTCTGCCGGCTGCTATCTTGGCACGTTTTACGGAGTAGTATGCCCTCTTAAAAAGTAAAATATCTCATCGAAGACTAGAATAAAAATATATCGAACCGATAGCTAGCTGGAGTGAGCCTACAGATAAACAGGTCTGCCTGGGCACAGCCTGGCAGTTTCCCAATCCGACCACTTTTACTTTTTAGTAAAAATTTTATATCTTCGAATAAAAGAATAAAAATATGTCGTACCGATAGCTTGTAAGTCTGCCTAGAAAAATGCTGGTCTGCCTGACCACAGCCTGGCAGTTTTCAGATACGACCACTTTTACTTTTTTGAGAAATTTTTATTTCTTCGAATAACAGAATGAAACTAAGTTGTAATAATAGAAGCTGAACACATATCCTTAGTCTGCTGAGCGCAGTCCGGTATTTCTCGATGCGATCACTCAGTAAATTTCAATTTTAAGGACCTGACTTTGTTTATTAGGAGTGGGCCCGTCAATAAAATGAAAATTTGTCGGTGTATAGAAGTGAGATTTACAGAGCTGTAATCTCTCAATGTCTAGATGAAGAATAAGTATGTTAATTTCAAGAATATACAACTTCAGATGTATTCGTAGTAATTATTTCAAAAATACAAAAATTGGGAAAACAATTTATTAATCTGGACATTGAGAGATTAAAGCTCTGTAAATCTCACTTCTATACACTGACAAATTTTCATTTTATTGGCGAGGCCCACTCCTAATAAACAAAGCCAGGGACCTTAAAAATTGAAATTTACTGAGAGTGAAAAGTGATCGCATCGGGAAACTCTGGACTGAGCTCGAGCAGACCAAGGGATATGTGTTCAACTTTAAATAAACTATTATTACAACTTGGTTTCATTCTGTCATTCGAAGAAATAAAAATTTCTAAAAAAAGTAAAGTGGTCGTATCTAGAAAACTGCCGGCTGTGGTCAGCAGACCAATATTTTCTAGGCAGACAACAAGCTATCGGTACGACATATTTTTATTCTTTTATTCGAAGATAAAATTTTACTAAAAAGTAAAAGTGGTCGGACTGGAAAAACTGCCAGGCTGTAAGCAGACCAGTATATATGTAGGCAGACTCAAGCAAGCTATCGGTGATATATTGTCATTCTATTCTTCGATGAGATATTTTACTTTTTAAGAGCATACTTTAGCTACTCCGCAAAACGTGCCAAGATAGCAGCCGGCAGACCATGATTTATACGCTTTACTAAACTGCTCCTATCGCTACAGCCATGTCTCATTCTATTCTTCGATGAGATATTTTAACTTTCAGAGGGCAACTTTAGCTACTCCGCCAAACGTGCCAGCTGCGCCGCGGCGACCACGACCAATCCGAAGTACTCGAGCTCCTCTACCCGTACATAGCTAAATTATTCTATTCTTTTATGAGATATGGATGAGACCAGTCGTCGCTCGGACTATGAAAAGTCGAGCTCGCTTCGCTCGCAATACGTGTACTACCATCGACGCGCCCTAAAACTCGTATAGCGCTGCTTGCACCGCAACTGTTTAATGTAAAATATTGACGTTGCTTCTCTCGAATACGTGTGGTCTTGGTCTAGCGCCCCTATCACCAATTTATAATTCATTTTCAAGTTTTTAAGATATATCACGCTACCTACAGCGTAATGTTGTAGGTACGTACATCGCTAGCTCTTAAATTACTGCTTGAAACGTCAGGCTGACAAATGTAAATACACAATGCTGGTGTGGATGCCTCTCTGCTGGCGATCGATTAGCGCAGGCTTCTTGCCCGTTTGTAGCGTAAAATGTCTAGAGCTTCGCTCGCGATACTAGTGCGCGTCTGCCAAGCTCCTCGCCCGATTATGGTGTGAAAAGTCGAGCTCGCATCGCTCGCGATACGTGAGCGTGCCTGTGTGTTTTACTGTCGCGGTTAGTGTTTAATTCGCTCGCAATATGTGTGCATTTCTACCTGTTTTACACTCGTGGCTAATGATTACGTTCCACGTCCGTTTATTGTTAGAATAGTTAGGACAGCCGATGTGGCGCAGTGGTTAGTATGCCTGCCTCCCACGCAAAGGTTCCGGGTTCAATTCCCGGTGGGGTCACTCACAAAATTGATATTTATCACTTTGTGAATTTGTTCCCAGTCTGGTTAGGACATTGCAGGCTGAACCACCTGATTGTCCGTAAGCAAGATGGTTCCGTGCTTCGGATGGGCACGTTAAGCCGTCGGTCCTGGTTGCTGTCTATAAATGGCGGTCGTTATACAACCATGTCAGAGGCCTGCTATTTGTAGTAGGCGGTTGAAAAACTCAGACACCAGGGTTCATCGGGTCGTTGAACGACTCGGTGTCCCACACGAAAAGAGAAGAGACCACACTAAGTACAATTTACTATAAACACACATAATTTTCTTTCTTTCTTCGTGTGGGACACCGAACAAACACACATTTAATACCTCAATTTACTTTCCCATTCCAGCGACCAAATAACATCAACGCTCGAAACGTCCCGAGTGGCCGTCATCGTGGGCGCGGCAGGTTGCGGCAAGTCCACGCGTGGACCGGCGGCGGTGTTAAGGCATTTGAGGTCCAAAGCTGATATCATAGTGTCGGAACCGAGAAGAGTGGCTGCTAGGGGCCTGGCAGAGCGTGTAGCGTTCGAAATGGGAGAGGAGGTATGTACCAATCTCATCAACAAAGCAAGTTGCATAACCAGACTATTGTAACTTGTAACTCATTAACCAAACTAACCTACGAAATTAACCAATCTACTCATCCAGCCAACTAAACCAATCTATCAACTAAAAATAAAGGTATTTGAGGTCCAAAGCTGATATCATAGTGTCGGAACCGCGGAGAGTGGCTGCTAGGGGGCTGGCAGAGCGTGTAGCGTTCGAAATGAGGGAGGAGGTAAATAAATATCATAGTAAATTGTCAAGCAAATAAACCAATCGACCATTTGATTTCTACTAATCTACTTTACTAGGCAAAGTCAATCAACTTAACTAACCAACTCAACCAACATAACTCACCAACCCAACCAACTCAACCTACTTAACTAACCAACTCAACCAACTTAACTAACCAATCAACCAACTTATCTACCCAACTCGACCAAGCAAGCAGCCAACTTAGCCAGGCAATCAAACCAATTCACCAAAACCAAAATGAGTTATATTTTGATTAAGGTCTTCTTCATCGAGTCTATAGTAACAATTTAAATATCTTTTGACCAGTGCTTGGCCACGGAATTGCTTCTGGTATTTACTTCTTCTTGAGTAGGGTGAAAACGAAATAGTGACTATCTTAGTCCACGCGTGGACCGGCCGCGGTGTTGTGGCATTTGAGGTCCAAAGCTGATATCATAGTGTCGGAACCGAGAAGGGTAGCCGCTAGAGGGCTGGCAGAGCGTGTAGCGTTCGAAATGGGAGAGGAGGTTAGTAAAAATTATATTTAATTATCAAGCAAATAAACCAATCGGCCATTTGTTTTCTACTTACTAGGCAAAACCAACCAAATTAACTAACCAACTCAACTAACTTAACTTGCCAACCTAACTAACCAACTTTACTAACCAACTCAACCAACTTAACTAACCAATTCAACCAACTTAACTAACCAACTCAACCAACTTATCTAACCAACTCAACCAAGCAGCCAACAATCAAACCAATTTACTAAATCCAAAATGAGTAAAACAATATTTTGAGTGAGGTAAAAATGAAATAGTGACTATCTAAGACCACGCGTGGACCAGCGGTGGTGTTAAGGCATTTGAGGTCCAAAGCTGATATCATAGTGTCGGAACCGCGGAGAGTGGCCGCTAGAGGGCTGGCAGAGCGTGTAGCGTTTGAAATGGGGGAGGAGGTTAGTAAAAATTAAAGTAAATTATCAAGCAAATAAACCAATCGACCATTTGATTTCTATTTACCAGGCAAAACCAACCAACTTGACTAACCACCTCAATCAATTTAACTATCCAACTCAACCAACGCAAACAACTTAATTCAATCAACTTAACTAATCAACTCAACCAACTTAATCAACCAACTCAACCAACTTATCTAAGAAACTCAACCAACCTAACCAACCAACTCATCCAGGCAGCCATCTTAGCCAGCCAATCAAACCAATTTACCAAAACCAAAATGAGTAAAACAGTATTTTGAGTGGGGTGAAAATGAAATAGTGCCTATCTAAGCTATGCTGTGTCATTTGAGGTCCAAAGCTGATATCATAGTGGGTGAAAAAGGTTAGTTCCAATCTCACCAACGAAGCGGGAAGCAGACCTTTGCAACTTGTAACTCGATAAGCAACCTACTCAACCAGCCAAATAACAAAATGGCATTTGAGGTCCAACGCTGATATCATAGTGTCGGAACCGAGAAGAGTGGCCGCTAGGGGGCTGGCAGAGCGAGTAGCGTTCGAAATGGGAGAGGAGGTTAGTAAAAATCAAACTAAATCATCAACCAACTAAACAAATTGACCATTTATTTTCTACTTACTAGGCAAAACCAACCAACCTAACTAACCAACTTAACTTACCAACTCAACCAACTTAACAAACCAACTCAACCAACTTAACTTACTAACTCAACCAAGCAGCCAACTTAGCCTACCAATTTACCGAAACCAAAATGAGTAAAACAATATTTTGAGTAGGGTAAAAATGAAGTGTTTTAAATTCAAACATATTAAAATGGAGTTTCACCAAGCGACGTCAATCGCAAGTATAAATTATATAGTAAAGTCTAGTATCTATCTAAGTCCACGCGTGGACCAGCGGTGGTGTTGAAGCATTTGAGGTCCAAAGCTGATATCATAGTGTCGGAACCGAGAAGAGTGGCTGCTAGAGGGCTGGCAGAGCGTGTAGCGTTCGAAATGGGAGAGGAGGTTAGTAAAAATCAAAGTAAATTATCAAGCAAAAATTAATCGATTGTTTGTTTTCTACTTACTAAGCTAAACCAACCAACTTTACTAACCAACTCAACGTACTTAACTAACCAACCCAACCAACTTTACTAACCAACTCAACCAAGCAGCCAATTTACAAAACCAAAATGAGTGCCTTTATTTTATCCCACCCGAGCCGCGTAAAAAAAAATTTAAAAGGAGAATATTGTGCCTTGCAAATTTTTCCTCCTTAAAATGACTAATTTATTTTCTGTAATATTGACTATCAATAAGTGATATTTTATATTCTATATTGAATAATGAATTTTGTATTTGTTTTTGTAGTAAAACAATATTTTTGAGTAGCGTAAAAATGAAATAGTGACTATCTTAGTCCACGCGTAGACCAGCGGCGGTGTTGAGGCATTTGAGGTCTAAAGCTGATATCATAGTGTCGGAACCGAGAAGAGTGGCTGCTAGGGGCTGGCAGAGCGAGTAGCGTTCGAAATGGGAGGAGGTAAGTACTGATCTCACCAAATCAATTTAATTAAGCACCAACGAACGAAGCAAGTTAAATGACCAGACTACATTGTAAGTCATTAACCAAACCAACTAAATTAACCAACCAACTAAATTAACCAACCAATTCAATTAACCAACCCACTGAATGAAACTTACCAACCATAGGTAACCAACCTACTAAACCAATCATCTAAACAAAATAGCATTTGAGGTCCAAAGCTGATATCATAGTGTCGGAACCGAGAAGAGTGGCTGCTAGGGGGCTGGCAGAGCGAGTAGCGTTCGAAATGGGGGAGGAGGTAAGAACCATATTAACAACGAAAAAAGTTACATAACCTATTGTAACATATTGTAAGATTAAAAAGACGCAAACAATAATGTTGCCATTTTGCGTCCTTCTTTTGTGAACCAGGCAATACAATTTCTTAGTTCTATTTTGTTAGTTTTCTCTAATCTTTGTTGTTAGTTATTGCCGGTAATTCATACGTTGGTTTCTAGATGACCAGCGTGTTCGGCCAGGGTTTCTTGTCTGTTAGAGTATGCCACTAATCTGACGTTTAGCCTTAAGTGTTCCTAAAATAACTAACATTCAGCACTGTTATACCGGACCAAACCAGAAAAACTAGGAGCTAAATGGCGCTACCTTAAACTGTGGTCAGAATCTGACTGCGAGTGAGAAAGCATGCCATTCTCTAATGAATGAACCAGGTAATTATAGTACTATTATTTGAATAGGCCATATTTGACAGCTGTAAAAACATGTAAATACTATGACATGAAGTCTATTTTTCTTTGTTGACGTGTTTCCTAGTATGGGTCAGCTGTCAAATATGGCCTATTTGAATGGCCGTAATATAGTTTTATTTTGTCTTTCCATTCCAGGTCGGTGAAACTATAGGCTATCAAGTGCGTCTACAAGCTAGACCGCCGCGACCGCCCGCCGGTGGATTATTATACTGCACTTCAGGAGTGTTATTGAGAAGACTACAGGCGAATCCAGGTAGGTCCTAGACAGTTTAATCTACGTAGAAAACATATTTTGTAGGGTTTTAATTAAATTCACGAGGATGTGGTCAAATTCAGGAGGTTTTGAGTCATATTCAGTAGGGTTAATTTTTCCACCGCATCTTTATTGGGTCTACGAAAGACTCGATAAACCCTGTGAGTGTGGACGATAGGCTATCAAGTGCGTCTACAAGCTAAACCGCCGCGACCGCCCGCCGGAGGACTATTATACTGCACTTCTGGAGTGTTGTTGAAGACTACAGGCGAATCCAGGTAGGTCATTGACTAGTTAGTTAAGTTAGGTGGGAATTGGACATTTCATGAAATAGACATTTTCGAATTGATCATTTTGAGAATAGACATTTCCACACCAAGCGAGCATCCGGGGTCAATCCCGAGGCACTCAGTGATTTGGTAGGGTTGCTGAGGTTCCTCAGGAAACTAGGATGGCTCGAGTAGTGGGCCCCCACCCATCACGCAAAATAGGCGCATGTAGACATCGAGTTGCGGAAAACAGCCCGTTTAACCATTACCAAGCGAGCAGTCTCACTGCCTCTCTGCCTCGCGAGGCAAATGACCCGAGGCAACGCATGCTCGTGCTAGGGCAATAGCGCGCGGACCGAGCCAAAATCAACGCGCCTCAGAAACTTGCCTATTAAATTACTAGGCGTCCAATTGGGCCGAACCTGCCTCGCCTGCGCACGAGTGTATGCCGCACGAGGCAGCCTCGGCTAGTGTGGACGCACCTAAAGGGACATAAATAACGTATCCAGACGCCTAAAAATAAGTATATTTAAGAATGCTGTGTTTATCTGTAACTGTTACACATATTAGAATAAGTGCCTTTATAATTGTAAACCCTGAAATGTATCAATATGTGTAATGTTGATGAACCAATAAAACATAAATAAATAAAATATATTAACTGAAATTAAATTAACCTTATTATGTTTGTTTGTTTTGCAGGTCTAACTGGCTGCACCACGTATTCATCGACGAGGCACACGAAAGAGATGTCAACACAGACATCACTCTTTTACTCCTAAAGAGGCGCTAGAATTGAACCCCGAACTGCACGTCATAGTTATGAGCGCCACGCTTGATATTGGGGTGTTTACCAAGTAAGTCATTGAGCCATTTTGATGCCAGATTAAATGGCATCACCCGATTTCCGAAGTAAGTCATTGAGCACTTTTGCTGCTGGATTAAACCATCATCTTATTTCCAAAGTAAGTCATTAAGCCATTTTGATGGTCGTTCAAAACAGCATCACCCCACTTCCATTGTAGCCTGGTGAAGCCGGTTTAGAATAGCATCACCCCATTCTTCTTCTTTTCGTGTCAACGGTTATAACTCACCCCATTGCCTATTAGAGTAATTTCAACACAGATATTACTCTTTACTCTTAAAGAGGGCGTTAGAATTGAACCCCAAACTGCACGTCATAGTTATGAGCGCCACGCTTGATATTGGGGTGTTTACCAAGTAAGTCAATGAGCCATTTTGATGCTGGATTAAACAGCATCACCCCATTTGATGTAGGTCATTGGGCACTTTTAATACTGGATTGAATTACAATCACCCCATTTCACATGTAAATCATAGAGCCTTTTTGATGCCGGATTAAAACGAAATCACCCCACTTCCCATTATAGCCTGGTGATGCCGGTTTAGAATAGCTTCACCCCATTACGCATGAACGTGACGTCAACACAGACATCACTCTTTTACTCCTAAAGAGGGCGCTAGAATTGAACCCCGAACTGCACGTCATAGTTATGAGTGCCACGCTTGAGATTGGGGTGTTTGCAAGTAAGTTCATGAAGTGATGCTGGCTTAAAATAGCATCACCCCATTTCCACCCGGCCGCAAGTCCTGACTTGTGTAGCAGACTGTCAAACTCGACGACATGTCAACAAAGAAAAATAGACCGTAAGTCATAGCATTAACATGATTTAGACAGCTGTCAAATATGGCCTATTCAAACGACTGTACTATAATTCATTTTTAATTTTCACGGGCTACAGCCCAAACGGCTGGATGATTTTACCATGTGAGGTGTCGTTAGATTCGTCTCAGCAGCGCGAGTGACACTGGCTATATTAAAAATTCATAAATTCAAGATGGCGGATTTTATTGCAAAATACAACTTTGAAATTCGGGTTTATGTTTTAACACATTTTTATATGCTTGTTCTGTGTTTAGTCATTGACCTCAAAACATACTAAACAAAATATCATTTTCTCACTACCACCGCTACTTGGCTGGAAGAGATCTCTTCTTAGAGATGAGCTCGCCTTTGCTCACACTGTCTAAATAATGTAATTTCTTGTATTTTTATGCAATAAAGAATAAACTTTATTTTTTTCTGTTGCTTCAGATATTTCGACGCCTGCCCAGTAATAGAAGTCCCGGGCCGTGCTTACCCGGTACAAGTGACTTATTTGGACGAAATTGAAAAGCAATTTAATATCATACTACCCGCAACTAGGAAAATTGTCAGAAAGAAGATGGCCGACCATATATTAATTGTCAAGAGGTAAGAATTACATACATACATCACGCCCATAACCTTTACGTGGTAAGCAGAGCGTAAACGGCTTTAAAAACGGTCATTTACATCACGTCTGACAAAAGTTTGAGAGTAATTCAGAAGACTGAGTAGCATCATAGTGATAGGTTGTCAGCCTGTCGCCTTAAACTGCGATGAAAATTAACTCTCAAATCCCTTAGTCGTTTCTCATGACATCCACGGAAAAGATATGGGGTGATGCTATTCTAAGCTGGCACCTCACGGTGAGAATTAAGATGGCTTTATTCCGAAATGAAAGGCCTTATGTTTGCCGTGTGATGCCGGCTTAGAATAGCATTACCCTGTTTCTATTCTAGCCGAGTACAAGTGACTTATTGAGACGAAATAGAAAAGCAGTTTAATATAAGACTACCCGCAACTATGGATAATTGTCAGAAAGAAGATGGCCGACCTCATATCAACTGTCAAGAGGTGAGAATTAGGATGGCTTTATTCTGGAATTAACGGCATGTCCTTATGTTTTCCGCCCGACGCTTCGAGCAGTCTGGCCGGAAAAATTTGTATGTCCATTACACTGAACAACTTTCCTGAGGAAATATGTTTTAAAATTGATAGATATATAAAACGTTTTTTGCAACATACATGTAACAAATAAGAATATTATACATTTTAATTACAAAATGAATACTTGTACACAGTTATCAAATTGGCTATGTCATAAAAAATTGTGAGGCCTTATTTTTACACCCATTGACGGTCTGCCTACTCTACAAAGGATAATCTTGCGATGCGTCCATGTTTGTATACAGAATGTAAAAAAATCAACTTATAAACAGATCAACACATTTTGTATGGGACATCTAAATTTTTTTCCATAATTGGGATAAGAGCAGGTAGATGATGACTTTGACCTATGTTCATTGGGGAAAGTTGTTTAGATTCATGAAATGTGTCACCCTTTAAAATATTTGTAGTTGTTTTTTTACACCTCATATGTATTTTTTTACATTCAGTTTAGTTTATTTTTTCTCCCAATTGCAGATAGTGGAAGTAATAAAATCAGTGGACAGAACCCAACCGGACGGCGCCATGCTTGTATTCCTTCCGGGGTGGGCAGAGATACAACAGACCAAACAACTATTGAACCAGACTTTTTCGGAATCCACACATAGCATACTACCAGTACATTCCAGGTAAGTTAGTCACGCCTCTATCCCTTAAGGTAGACAGTCATGCTTGGAATCCTACCGGGTAGGCAGAGATACAACAGACTAAACAACTGTTAAATCAGACATTTACTGAGTCCACACATAGTATATTGCCAGTACATTCTAGGTAAGTAATAGTCACGCCTCTAACTCTTACAGTGTAGACAGTCACGCTTGTATTCCTAAACAACTATTTAACCAGACATATACTAATTCTACATATTATAGTATATTCAGGCAAGTAATAGTCACGCCTCTATCTCTTAAGGGGTAGATAGTCAGGCTTGGAATCTACCGGGTAGGCAGAGATTCAACAGACTAAACAACTAATTAACGAGACAAGGAGTCTACACACAGTATATTACCCGTACATTCCAGGTAAGCAATAGTCACGCCTCTATCCCTTAAGGGGTAGACAGTCATGCTTGTATTCCTACCGGGGTGGGCAGAGATACAACAGACTAAACAACTGTTAAATCAGACATTTACTGAGTCTACACATAGTATATTACCAGTGCATTCCAGGTAAGTTATAGTCACGCCTCTATCTCTTAGGGGTAGACAGTCATGCTTGTATTCTACCTGTGACAGAGATTCAACAGACTAAACAACTACTAAACCAGACTTTTAATGATTCTACACATAGTATATTACCAGTACATTCCAGGCACAATCAAGTGCCTCTATCCCCTTAAGGGTAGATAGTCATGCTTGGAATCCTACAACAGAGACTAAACTATTTAACTAAGTATATTTACTGAATTCACTCATTCATAGTATATACTGGGTGTTACAAAACAACCTAATAAAGCTGAAAGGAGACAAGTACTCATAAACTGAACAAATTTACCCATGCAACATGGTTCCAAATATGAAAAGAAAATTGACCTCCATACAAAAGCTCACATTTGTATAGTAGCTTCACTGTTTGTTCAGGTAGACAAAGTTTCATACTGCTCAGTACATTCCAGGTAAGCACAATCACGCCTCTAGATCTTGATGGGTAGTGTGTCACGCTTGTATTCCTACCAGGTAAAGCAGAGATTCAACAGACTAAACAACTATTTAACGAGACAAGGGAGTGTGTATATAATCACGCTCTATCCCTT